>VWZL01005302.1:115029-200739 GCA_013396915.1 Stercorarius parasiticus | reverse complement strand
CTCCTCTGGACCCGCTCCAACAGGTCCATGTCCTTCTTGTGCTGAGGGCTCCAGAGCTGGATGCAGTAAGATGGTTTCTTTCTACAAACTTTGCCTTGCTTTTAGCCTTAGAGCACGACAACACCAGCAACGATGGCACTCCAGGGTGCTTGCTGTGTATTTGTGCACGGCCAAGGGTCTGTGTGCAGCCATGCAGCGGAGTCGCCATGAGTGTCAGATGGAGCTTGTCTGGGCTCTGCACTTCTATCCTGTATTTTTAACCCGACCTCCTCTTGACCTTAATGTCTGCAGCTACAACTGGAGCCTTAGAGCCAAAACCCTCCCAGAAGCAGTGGTGAGGTTCCAGTAAGACACTCCTAATTGTTTCCAAACAGCTATTATAACATGCACTGTCAGTTCGGAGCCAGTCAGCATCCCTGCCTGGTGTCAGGCCAAGATGCAGAGCATGCGGAGCAGACCATGAATGCAGAGCCTCAGAGAAGCCAGAAGATCAGCTTGGTCCCATTTGGTTCCTTTGGGGTTTGCAGAGCACCAAGGAAGCTGTCCATCCAGCCCTTCTCCCTGTGCATTTCACAATTTACCCAGATTAAATTTTCCCTGCGCTCCCCAAGGATGCACTTGGCCCTCACTCCTGTGGAGCCGTGGAGAGGGTGCCTTAGAGGTGGCTTTTTAAGGAACAAGATGCAGAAACAGAGTTAAGCTAGGGAGCAGATGATAGTTTTTCCTTTGCCCACGCTACCTCCCACCCCAACTGTAGCCAAGCTAGGCACGGAGCTCAGTTAGGCTTCAAAATAGCATGGAATTGGCTTAAACCTCTTGCAATCTTGTTTAAATATTACATTCGTTAATTTGGTTTATAGGCCTTCTGCTTTCAGGGTGCTTAAGCTGCTTTCAAAACAGTCTGTCAACTTTTTCCTCTGCAACTGGGAGGATTAGAAAACGAGTTTTATTTGAAATGAAAACTGAGAGGCGTAGGTATTCACGAGACTCCAGCATCTTGGGTTATTAGGGGAACAACTACTGGCTGAAACCCTGCGCATTGGCAGCACCTCAGCACAAGCCAACACCCACATGTGCCCGTGCTCAGGGGGTTGTGTGAGTTCCCGGCTGTATTCTGGCACCGACAGGATCGCCAGTCACAGATGTGAAACAATTCAACTGTCTTGAAAACATCAGGCTCCAGAAATCATGAGACTGGCTGAAAAATCACGCTTCTTTAATAGATGCTTTTTATTTGTCTCCAGCAGCCAGGGCTTTAAGGAAAATACTAATTTTAGAGAGACTTGCAATACTATCACCCAGGTTGGCAACGTTATACCTGATAGAGCTAGGAGCGCAGCCACAGCTTCATTCTTGGGTTTTAATGCTTTTCAGATCTTCCAGAAAATTTCACTTTTTGGATTAAAACTTCCCAGTTTTGTCATATTTTGATCTACTGCTGTCGATGTTTCTCCTTAATGTCAATGCAAAATAGCTCTGGACGAAACTCATTTTCTCCCATTCTTCTCATCTTCTCCCATTCTTCTCATTTTCTCCCACCAAGCAGTGTGATGCAGTTGTCCAACCCAGTTCCACACCCACCCAGCCACCCATGGTGCACAGGAGCCCTCAGCCCAAAGATATCTCCATGTGGCCTAAGAGATGCTCAGCAGAGGCAGGACACTTCTTGCTCTTCCATTCTCTGAAATCACACCAGCATGATCAGGGTGTGTGGGGAATAAATGTAAAACTGCAGCTGAACACCCAGCCCTGCACGAAAATACCCAGGAGGCAGGATGTAACTGAGACCTGGCTCTGCCTCCTCCATTCCTGCACTGTCACAGGTGGGTCTCACAGCAAGGTCTGGTGCTAAGGCAGTGTTTCCTATTATAAAACACTGTTTTCAGTTACTTACATTTCACCAGACTTTAACCGCTGGGCTATTTTCCATCTCAGCCAGCTACAGGGTTGACTGCCTTTATAGTCACCGGAGAGAAATAGGGGCTTCTAGGGAAAAAATCACATCATCCTGAGGCAAGCATTGCAGGTAGGACAAAGTTTCTCTAGAAGGTGCCTACACCACTGGATCTCCCATAGATACCTGGTGTCTACAGAGGATTCAATTAATCCTACCCCCAGGTACTGTTTTGGGCTGGATTGTCTGCAGGGAAAACCTAAGCCAGAAGAGCTGGGCCAAGGAGAAATAGCATTTGGCCTTCACTTAAATAACTTGTCTGTGTGTATGTGAGTGCCTGTATCTCAATGTTGTCACAACTTTTACCAAGTTATGACCATCATAAAGATTTCAGATCACACACAGCTAGAGAAGACCCAAGGAACTGGTCTTTCCAAAGATCCTGCCCATTCTTCTTCTACAGTTCATGATGATGGGATCTTAGCTAGTGAAGGGCATCTTGCAGCATTTTCAACCAGAGGCACTACACATCCAAGGGTGACAGACACCATACTCACCATACTTCCCAGAGTTACACAAGATGCTTCCCTTGCTCCACACAGTCCAGCAACACAGCAGTCAGTGGGAGAAGGAGCTGATAGAAATGAACGAGAATAAAAAAGTGATGTGAGGTGAGATTAAAATTAATATGGTTGACACAGAACAGTGGTAAAGGCCCATGGTTTCAGCACTGGGCTTTGGGAAGGGCCAGAAAAGCAGGTTAAGTAGCAAAGGATCAGAGGCAGAGGGGACTACAAAAAAGCAAGGTTTCCAGCAGCAAGACCTGCAGGTGTTCCTGCCTGATGATGGCAGCTGGAATGAGGCTCAGATGAAGATGGTTGTCAGACATCCAGTAGCTGTGCCAGGGCTTGACAGAGGACTGAAGTCCTAGTGAAATCCTAGTCCAGCTATATCAGGTCTTAAATCTCCCTCCATGCCAGATAAGAGTGTAGGTGCGTGGCACATTTCTCTCTCCATTCCGTGCTCTGGTGAGGGACAGAGAAATGGTAGAGGGGAAGAAAGGAGAGACAGATGATGAACAGCACAGTCTAAGCCTTGTCAACTCCAGCTGTGAAATTTCCAAGAGACAGGACTTGCCCTCCATGGGCACCAAGAACCAACACTCAGCACCAGCAAGACCCACAATTTCCTTGCAGGTGAAATGCCACAGCATCAAAGGAAACCCCGGAGTGAAACCAACTGGAGGACATCATCTCTGACACCTGAGGTAGGTGTTTGTGAGCATGGCTGTACTGGAACAGAGGAGCTCAGGATATTGCTAGATGGAGTCTAAAGTCACCCCAAGCTCACCAGCTGTCCTACCATCTCTGATCTTTCTCCAGCTTTGGATGCCAGGACTAGCACTGAGATATGCCAAATGGAAAAGAAGGGAAATAATGGCCAGGACCAGAAGAAATGACTTGGAGAAATGCTTAAAGACACAACAAGGACCTCTCTGTGCTTCTCCCACCCATTGGGTGCAGAAAAGGGAACAGTAACAGTGAGGACCAGGAGACTAGGTCTCCCAGCACACTACCACCGAGCAGAAGGGAGACACCAGGAGATACAGCCACCACCCTGGAGGAGACAGTGAAGAAATGGGACCGGTCCCAGCTTTTACTAAAACAGCGCCATTTCAGCTAGGTTGGGTTGCTTAGGTACAAACCTCACCATAAGCTAAAAACAAATTCATATGTCGGAAATAAGCACACCCCCCCACCTGCGGGTAAGGGGCTGGCAACATTCATCTCCCAGTAGCCTGATCAGTGATGGAAAAGGGGTGGCAAGGCTTCCTGAGGTTGGGGGTGCAGAGGGCTGGGTTTTGGGGTTGGGAAGGTACCTGCAGAGAGCTCTGTACTTCGGACCAGCGCGGCTAGATGGCACTGTGTACTCTTCCAGGAGTGGCAGGTCCAAGCACAGCTTTCATGCCCAAGAATTTAATATCGCAAATGTTTTCGGTCACTGTTGAACCTTTCCTCTGAGAGGCGGCTTATCTGAGGGATGGCGTGGGCTGTTGGGAGTTTTGTCACGGCCAGGGCACAGGCGACCTTCTCAGGGAGGAAAACTCTGGCAGGATTTTCTGTTTCAGGGTTGTCTTAGCAAAGGGAAGTGTGCATTTGAAGCAAGAAAAAAAAAGGCCATTTCCAGCCACCCGAAAAGAGCAGAGACGGGACTTAAGGAGTCTGGCTAAGAGTGGTCTCCTACCATTGCATCTATGGAGAGCCCCATGTTCATGTCCTGTTTATCCACACCCTGGGAGGAAGATGAATGAGGGATGCCCCCCCAAGGGTCCCTATACAACAGAGTACTGGGACAGGGTGTCCCCATGCTGTTATGTCAGTACTGGTGTGGGAGGTGGGGACCTGGATTTGGGGCTGCCAAACCCTGAGAGACCCATCTCAGCTTCCTCTGTCCAGTAGCAAAGCTGGACATACACCAGCCCTGCCTGGTGGAGAACCTGCAAGGAGCCCACCAGAATCTTCTGCAACCCTGGAAGATATTTGGTCATCCAGGCAAATGGGCAAAGATCAGAAAAACAGGGAAAGGGCATCAGATATGAGCGGAGGAGTGGACGAGCAGGGTCAGGCAGCAGAGTGGAGGATCACGAAGCCCTGCCACTGGTTTTTGGTGACTCGAAATTTGTTTGGGGGTCAATCTGAGATGAAAACCCAGAAGCAGCCTTTGCAAAAGGCAGAGCAGTCTGGCCCATTGCTCCCCTTTTCCTCCAGCTGGTGGGCTCAAGCTGGGAGGCTGCAAGACACCACCATGCCGTGGTCCACCAGCTGGGAGCCCGCCATCCCTCGCCCAGCGGTCTGCACGGGAGTCGGGAGAGTTTAACGTCTCGGGAGCCGGGCTCCCATGTTCTCCTCTTGCTACCAGCTGGTCAGGCGGGCTGCCAAGGGTATGCTGGCAGGAAACCGGGCAGTTTTCCATCAGGATTTCATCCGCAGCGACGGATCTCCGGGGAATATATCCATCCTGATGAATCAGCAGTCTCTGGTGGGAGACAGGCTGCCCGCTGGAGGGGTTAACGTCCAGCGCTCAGGAAAGGTGCGAGTCCCCACATCAGGCAGGTGTCAGCTAATCCATCCCCCCCCCAAATCCATCCCCCACCGGAGGCCTCTCCCTAATCTGTTACAGTCGGCGTTTGCCCTGGGGCCGCGGATCTGATATCTCTTCCGAGTGCGGTGTCGGTATTAACTATTATAATTCTGGATATTCTTGTTAGCCATGCAAATGTCCAGCCCGGGTTGGAATCTCGCTTAACTTTTCGACTTCATCAACATCCTGTGGCAAATTGCTTCATGCGGAGACACTCCTGTTTATCGTCCCCGGCCACCACCTGTTCATCTCACCGCGTTCCTGCGTTATCCCACAGGCAGAGCAGACCCTCCCCACTGCTCTCCCTTGCTCCGCTCCCTATTTGCACACCGCAAAATTTTGGCCTTGGCCCTTTATTGTAAAAATCTGTGGGGTTTTGGTGGGCTGCAGAAAGTGCGGGATGCACTCGCTCTGTCAAGACGGCTCCACTGTTTGCAATGCATCTGCTTGTGGCAGATTCCACTGGTGTCCATGGGAAGCTCTTGCATGAAGAAGACCCATCCCACGTGAATAAGGACCGCACGCCAAGCCCCTTGCAGTCAGTGCAGCCCTGGGGTCAAAAGTACCCATGCAATAGGATGGCAAAAGGTAAACACTTACTAAAATTTGCTAGGACAGGGACAAGAAGTGGCTTTCTGCTCCTACTCCACGTGAGGCTCCTATTTATCACGTGGGAAGCAGGTGTAGAGCTCAAATGGAGACCAAATGTCAGTGGGACAGAAAAATGTTAACAAGACAAAAATCAGCAAGTGCTGCACTGAGCTCTGTAGTGTGATTAATAAAACAAACACATAAAAAAAATCTCTGTTTCAACACATGGCCAGAAATGCAGTGTGTCGTGCTATCGAGGCTATTCTGCCCTCTGAATACCCGCCTTTCTGTTTGGGTTCACGCTAAAATACTCTAATGTGCTTTCAATTTTTTTTTTTTTAATTTTTATTTTATTTTTACAAATGCTCAAACTTTCCTGCCACAAATTATTCTTGGCTGGGTTACAAGTAGAACGGCCGCGTATAGCCATTTCTTAAAAAAAAAAATAAAAAAGAATAGAAAGAAAAACGGTTTATGAGATATTTTGGTTGCATGGTTTTTTTCTACCCTAGCATGCGGTGAAAGTTCAGGAGTTCTCGCCTTTTTCCACCCAAAAAGCCCCTCCTGAGATGAAGCTCAACCTCCAGCAGCTTTGACATGATCTCACCTTTACAGACCATGCACTTGGAAAGCACATTACTACAAACAAACCTGCGTCCATCTCCATCCGTGGCCTCTTCTTTCACCCAAAAAAAGCTGTCTAGGGCTACTGTAAGGACAGGCTGGCATTGACAGCCCCAGCCATGAAAAATCGTAACTCAAGGCTCTGCAAAATTGTCACTTTAGCGTAAAAATCATGAATAAACCAGTAATAAACAAGTAAATCTTATTTGCCTTTTGCTCCCAGGCACTCTCAGGTTGTGGTTTTGAACCATGAAGGCTAGAAACTTCTTGGGGCACAGGATATGAAAGCAAATTTTCATGCAAGCGCACTACGCCACTAAGCTGAGAATTCAAGGAAAACAAGGAGCATCAAGACTCATAAAGAGCCTTGCTGCAAGAATTGGCACCTCCGGCAGCCCAGCACAAATATCCCCACATCATGGGAGTTCATGGGCAGTTTTAGGATAATTAACCCCCAAGCACATTAGTCCAAGCAAAGTTAATTACTTTCACGGAACAAAAAAGATTGTTTTACAGGCGATGTTGTTCTTTGGCCTGTCTCTTTTGGAAAATGGCACCAGTTAAATGAAATCAATTTTATTAACTGACAGTGCTGGGAGAGGATTTATGGAAAAGGACTGTTTGATGGTCTTTTAATTACAGACCTGATGTCCATTACCAGAGCTGACAAGTTGCACATGCTGGAAAAGAGAGAAGATCATCTCTGAGCTGAAGACCTTCCTCAGCCTGGTAGACATCCGGTTCAGAAACATATTTTTTTCTGCACTTCTTCCTTTAGTGAGTCCTAAATCAAACTCTTGATTTTTATCAATACTTATAGGACTCAAGGGCACAAGCCTGGTAACACCTCACCCAGAGAGGTGGTTTTCATCCCGTTAGAAGTCATTGTGCTGGGCTGCCTTGGAGAAAGGCGAGAGGCAGACCTCAGTCCACACTGCTGCTTTGCAGTCCAGCCTTCCCAGCATCTCTCAGCACTACCCAGTAACCCCCACCACGCTCCAGATTCTTGCTGCAGACACAAGTGCTCCGAGGAGATCCACAGCACTGCCCAGGGAAAGGGGTGAGAGACACCCAAAGCCACCATCCGATGGTTATTTCTCACTTGTTCTATCTGATCCAGGGGAGACAGTGCATTTCAGGTACTGGGCTGTGCTGAAGCCTCCTTTGACAAGGGGCCTGATCAAGAGTACATGGGTTTCTCATAGAAAAGCAAGATCTCCTTCCTAAGCCTTTTGATTCATGATGGTTTTTTTGGTTGCTAGGCATCCCTGGCCCAGTGAGGTGACAGAGGTGTCAGGAATTTGTCGTCTGGACTGAAGGAGGAAGTTGATTTGAAAGGGAACGAGCAATGGCTAGCCCATAGCAGCCCATGGCCTTGGGGTGAGGTGCAGAGGGCTGCACCAGAAGCCCTGCTGCTTGGTCCTGCAGGGAGAGATTGCGTCGCAGGCCCCCGAGATAGGGAGGACTTGCCTTGCTGGAGATTGTTTGGGTAAGTCGTGATGGATCGTGCTCTGATGTCGAGAGTCGAGGTGCAGCGGGAGGCTGAGAAACTTAACATTGGAAATGTTTTAAAGCAAAGAGAACATCAAAAGATCTCCAGGAAACGGCAAACACCCAGAGTTCAGCAATCTCTGAAACAGATCCCCTCCTCCCATCTCCATGTCTGGATAAGAGAGACTCCCAAGACAAAGGGCGATCAAGATCAGAGAAGATGGTAAGCTATAAATCAGCCACCTCTCTCTTTTCACCTCCCTCCCTCTGCCCTCCAGGCTCAGGAAACCCCTGGAGCCGAAAGACACAGATTCAAACAGCAAGATGACTCCTCGCGTATCCTCCTCGAGGGACTTGCCCCAGCACAGCCCCCAAGCCTTCCTCCAAATGCCGCCCAACTCATGGAGATGCTGGGTGGCGAGTGCAAGCCACTCTTCCAGGGCTGCAGTTTTTATCTGACGTGCCAAATTTAGTCTCTTCCAGGAAAGTCAAATCAGCCTCAAAATCCTCAGACTCATTCTCTACCTCTGGAAGAGTGTTTGCTGATAAATCTGGCTGGGAGGCTTCAACCCCAGCAGAGCTCAGTCCTGCACGCCCACCGAGCAGGCATCGCACCTGGGCACTAGGCTCATGTCTTGCAGGGGCATTTACCCCATAGCACATCACAAGCTGCTCTCTGGTGTGGGGCAGCCACCTCTCCTCCTGATGGCCAGGCAGGCAGGGGTGAGACAGACCTTTGTTTTTTAATGCCGAGATGCATTTCTCAGGTGGATTTGGGGTAGGCATTCCCAGTGGTGGGTTTGCCTCTCAGTGGGGTTGACGCCAAGCTGAGCTCCTTCCCCTCCATACCTGGAGCCTCCTCCACCTGTGAACATCCCACTGCAATGTGGGGCGTGGTATGGAGATGGGTGAGGAGGAATAAAACAGAAGCATGGGGCAGGATTTGCCCTTCAGAAGGGCCCACAGTGAAGCAGCAACGCAGGGAGTGCAGCATGTCTCCAGTGTAAGGGGATACGGTCCTCAGTGGGTGCTGGCTCCGGTTCAGGGGGATGTTTTATGAGCACGCATGCATTAGTGCAGTTGCCAGGTTACTGGGCAGACAAACTATGTTCGGCCTTTCTGGGTGAGATCTCATGTCCACAAGGCTGTGGGTCAGGAGCAGAGGTGCCGTCAGCCCCAGTCTGCGTGCATGGCTTTAGTATGGCCTCGAGACAGGAGCAGGAGCCCAAAGGCAAAAAGAGGAAGAAAAGGAAAGGAGGGATACCTGGGGGGAACACTGAGTGGCAGCCCCTGTTAGTATCATGTCTGGGGCACCCCTGACCTGAGCAGACTGACCCTCCCCAGCTTCATCATCTGTCCAGCAAAGCTACCGTGAGGAAGGGACGCATCTCCCTTTTGGCATTTCCATGCTGCGTGTATCAGCTGTCACATTCACCAGACCCAGCTTCCATCTTCCTCTCCCCGTCCATCCCCCAGGAGTGCCCCAGCTCTGAGGACATTTGAGGTGCAGGTTGGGAAGAAGGAGGAGTCTCCTCATCCCGCTGAACCTGGGCTGTGACACTACCAGCAACGTAATTCATATCATCTGGTGGAAAAAAATGAGAGCCTTGTGGTTACAGCCCTCAGCTGTGAGGAAGCTGGGGCTCTGCTGCCTGGACTGTCCCTGGCAAAACAGAGAACACCTAAAGCTTTGCTGTAGACAACCAAAGCTGCATTGCACGGGAAGAGCCAGGAGACAAGGAGCACCTCCACCAAGGAGCACCTCCACCTCCACAGACAGTTCCTTGGGAATGTGATAGACATGGATTGGGCCCCACACACAGCAGCTAAGTAGCACTGATGCTGGATTGATGCTGGCAACAGGCACCCACATAAACTCAGCTTGGGGAAGGTCACAGCAGGTGCAAAGGCTAAAGGTGTGACCAAAGGGACTGCGTGAACCCCTTTGCTTGGGAGAGTCCAAGACCTTCCCCCGATGTTGGAAAGGTCTGGGGTGCTGTGCATCCCCCTCCACCCCTTGGGGAAGGCCCAGCAGTGGGAGGTAAAGGCAAAGGGGGAGACCTGGCTGCAGGCTAGGGGTAACTGCCATACCCCCATGGTGAGGACAAGCTCTGGAACCTACTGGGAACATGCCCAGGGCAAGTGGAACAAGTGCCTGAGATGGGATTTTCTCAACAACCTCTGTGGTTGTAAGCATGCCCGTGAGAATGGGAAAGGAGCGAGGGGCATGGCTGGGTCTCTTCCCTGGCTACCCCAGCAGTGACAGCTCTTCGGGAAGACTGACCAGGGAGCACAGAGGAGAGGGAGGTGTTGGAAGAAAGGCAGGGGATGAGATGGTTTTGAAAGGGACGTGATGGGAGCAATGGTCTGCTGAGCTGGAGTAGGAGCAAGCAGCACCAGGATTTGGGGTGGGGAGGGCAGCAGGAGAGCTTAAGCCCTGCAAGGAGTCTGGAGGGGTGGAAAAAACTCATGCTGGGATGAGCTAGTGGGGAAAGGTTTGAGGTAGGCAGGGAAAAACTGTGGGCAGAGGACATTACATGTAATACAGCATTTTTTGGGGGGATACATAGGGCACAAGGGTATCTGTAGTCAAGAGACAGCTGTAGGGTACTCAAGTCCAGGGGGGAGCAGAGGGGCTTGAGGGAGCAGGTGTCCCCCGCATGGGGTAGAAGAGGGGTTCCCAGGGGCTGTTCAGCACTGTAGGGGTACGGGGGCAGCCAGAGTGGGAGGGCAAAGCTCCCGGCCAGGCAGGCGTGGGGCTGGTGGAGCCCCCACACGCCTGGCTCCTTGGTGGAGGGGGGGCTGGCTCGGAGGTGTTTCCCGGGCACCAAGCCACCAGGGTCTCCCCTGGGGGCTGTAACTCCAGCTCGGCCCCCGTCCCGCTGTCAGGCCCTGCGCCCGGAGCTTGTTATTGCAGGTGCGGGGCAGCCCCCCCGATTGCTGGCCTGTCCCTGTCCCCTCCACTGCACCTTCTCCCCTCCCCACCCCTGCAAGAGCAGTTTGGGGTGCCTGAGCAGTGCCCGTGCCATGTCCTGCCGTGTCCCCATCTCCTTTTCCCCTGCAAGCCCTCTACCCACCCCAGCTATTTCTCTCTCCCCATCCAGGGCTTGTGCCCACCACCCTGAGTCCCTCATGAAAAGCTGCCAGATAGGTCTCCACCACACAGGGCCACCAGCAAAAGCTTGGGTGGCTTTGGCCACCAAGGATCACTGCCAGCAGCCTGATGTCCTCCCACAGTGATCCACGGGGCAGGAGGAATCACCCTTCCCCTCCCCACGCCATCCACTCCCGCCTGCCTTCCGGTCTGCTTTCCACCATCTCCCCAGGCTCTGCAGCCCTGCCTCCTCCAGCGGCCACCCAGCACCATTCCCATCTCCCCCAGCCTCCCCGGAGTCCCCCCACTGCCTTTGGGTGCTGCCCAGCGCCCCCCTCCCGGGTCCCAGACCCTCCCGGGTGCAGACAGAGCAGCTCCAAACCTGGGCACGCTCCAGCCACCTTCCACCTTACAGCACCACCCCAGGTCCATGGGGACCCTGGGGGGGATGCTGAAATTCAGGGGCTGCCCTGGGCCTCTGAAATGCCTCCGCCAGCAATGTCAGACCTGCAGCCCCGGGCGCTGGGCACTGCAGCTGCACATGGCGCAGGCAGGGAGCTTGTGATTTTATTCCCTTTGGAGCCAAGCCAGGCGTCAAGCCGAACACCCCCTCCTGTTAAAAACAGCTCTTTGACATCTTTAGTGACCTCAGCTTGGGGAGGCAGCAGCTCGGGAGAGCAGAATGCCACCGTCCGGCGCTCAGCATCTCAGCCAAGCGGTGCCTGGTCCGCCCCGGGCTCTCTCAGCCCCTCTTCCATCTCTTCTCTGCTGGGTTTTGCTCATGAGGATAACCAGGGGCTGCTTTCGTGCATCAGTGCCGCATCTTATCACACGCCAAGTGTTTGCAAAGCCCTCTACCCTGTGTCCTGCTTTTCCCAGGGCTGGAACTCAGTTCCTCCCCTTCACCTTTCTCCTTGGCCGTCTGCACAGCTCCCTCCTCTCTACTTTGAAAGGGACAGGGGAGTGCAGGCGTGGAGGCAATTACAGGCAAAGCCGGGTAAAGACCTGCGTTCCCATGCCCTGGCCTTGGCCTTGCCTAAACACCTTGAAGCATTCCAGCTCTGAGCTCGAAAGGACAAATAGTCCCACGGTGAGTTAAAGGCTTGTGAGCCTGAGTCTCTTCTGCGTTGCGCTGGCAGCTCCTGAGAGTCCCGGCAGGTATTTTAAGCACAGGACTCCAAATGTTTTAAATATGGGAACAGCCATGAGCCGTTTCAAAATAAATAGTGAAAATTAGAAAAAGTCCACCCCCCCACCCAGAAAAAACACGAGCAGCAGTGGTCTCTGCCTGCTGGTGAGGAGCAGGACCCCTGCCCATGCATGGGGGATCCCACCACAGCTTTGAAATAAGGTGACGCTCTGGACATGTCGGGCAGGAGCAGAATGACTCAGAGAGGTTTATGAAGTAGGAAGTTCATAAAGCCCCTAGCAAGGCTTGGTGTCCAGATCCCCTTCAGCTCAGTGGTGAGAAATGGGGTGAAAGCTGATGAACGAGCACATGGTGCAGGAGTGGTGGAAGGTGCTGAACGGGCTGCAGAAAGGTGGGGAAGACAGAAATGTTTGTGTTTGAATTAATGCCCCGATGTGCAAGTGCTGGAGGTTGGGGATGCACAAAGCCAAGAAAGAAAAGAGAGTCATGGTCATCAGGGCCATCTTCTTCAGGCAGACACCCCCCCAGACATCTACACAGTGCGCTCTGTACTGGGGGTACTCAGAGTCTTGCCCTGTGCCCCACGCCTGGGGGGGTCAGCTTCATGGGCAGAGCTCCCTTCCATTGCCCTCCAGCACCCCCTACAATCTCACAGAGACATTGGGGTGATGTTGTCTGCTGGTGTCACCTTCTTGCTCCCCGCGGGGTCCTGCACCAGCTCTTAGGTATCTGCAAACTGCCTATCACCAGCCGGAAGATGCTCAAGTGAGCCCCATCTCCTCCTAGCCTTCTTGCACTGGGAGTGGTAGCTCCAGCCTGTGGCATCCGCTCCAGCTGGTGACGGCAGCTTGTCCCACTGCCCTTAGATCTCTTTGGATCACTGTGCTCACCCCAAAGGCAGTGGGTCCTGAAAGTTCCCTTCTCCTGTCCCAGCCTCAATCATCTCCAGAACACCTGGAGCTTACTTGTAGGTGTCCATCTGTGATGGAGGGGATCTGTTGTGCTTCTTTGCCCTCGTGTTCCTTAAAAAGGGGAAAGACAAGAGCAGATAAGCCCCTTTAAGGGAGGAGAGATTGGTCCTCCCATGGGAGGACACGGGACACTGAGCTCAGGGGAATGAGACAGACTTGAAGTGTGGAGAAAGACATGACTGGAATCATAATATCTCCAGGAAAGGAGACTATTACCTAGCAGAGGCTGTGAAAATGCTAAGGAAAGCAGGGAGCAGACTGACAGCCTGGACTCAGAGGTGACAACGGAGCAAGACATCTTAGGGACACAGAGGGATCACCACAAAGCCACTGAGTACTACAGGAGTGACAGAGAGGGCAAGGAGAAACAGGTCTACAGATGTCCTGTTTTGGTTCTTATCTTTCTTTAACTTGATGTTCTACATTTTCTTTCTTGACCTCTCCCAATTTCTGTCCTAAAAATACCTTGTGCTGGAGTTAGAAGACTTGGAGAAGGCCTGGCTTGATAGGAGAGGTCTGGTCAGTTTATGATCCCATCACTGCAAAGTACTGCTGGTCTCATGCTTTCTGGAGCTGTTAAAACAGACTCCCAGACTCCTATCAGGCCTATTTCTCCAACCGGTCTTTCACCTTTTGCCACTTGACTCATGCCTGGGCAGACATGTAGGAGAAAGAGCATTTGAGTGTCATCTGAACCTCTTGGTCAAGGCCCAAAATGGAGCACTGACCTTTCGTACGTGAGCTCTGCGAAAAAGCCCTGTGAGCATTTCATGGTAGTCCTGAGGTGCTTCCCACATCCTGCTCCAGCAGAACTGCTGCGTAGCACAGCCCACCATTAACCAGCTCATGGCCAGAGGCAGAAGGTGCCTCAATTTGTTGGCCAGAAACAGTGCAATAGCTATTTGGTATTGTCATGGTGCAATGTCCCAGCACCCATGCTTGGTGAACCTGGACCCTGTCCCTGCAGTCAGCTGACAGTCTGGGGATGGAGCCATTCAACGTCAGATCTGCTTCTTCACCTCCAGGTGCCCATCCCTCCTGTCTTCTGGCCAGGGCTGCAGGTGCCTGAGGACATGGCTTCAGTTACTTATGATGGTTCAGGAGTTTCTCTCTTCTTCTCTGCACCAGCAGGTTCCCCTGAGCTCCTTGGCCTGCCTGCAGCACTGTTATCCCATCTTCTTCCCAGATCTCCAATATGAACTCAGACCCCCTTCCCCACAAGGAGTTGGCCTCTTTTGACTGCTCCAAAGCCAATGCTCCTTCTTGCTGGCCCCACAGGACCTTGCTCCCAGCCTGCTTGGCATGACCTGCTTGACACAACTGGAGACTTTCCCAGGTGTGTGAGGCCCTGATCCATTTTCCCACCGCTTGGGCTGCTTGGAGAAGATGGGCTGATCCTGGTGCCCCAGTGGAGAGCCTGGATTTTGGTGTACGTAGTCACTTCATGTAGCTGTCATCACTTTTTCTGCCATATGCAGCTTCTTTCACACCAAAGCAGTTCAGGGGAGAATCAGGGAATTTCTGAATCTCAATTTTTTCTCCCCATCTCACGCAATGTCCTGAGCTCCTGTTTCTCAACCAGACCAAACTACACTTCTCCTACCAGCCTCCCATCGAGCTGTAATTTGGGAAAGGCCTGGCAGGGGAAAGAAGGAAAGAGTTAACCTGCAGAAATATCTTGTGCCCCACTCAGACCTTTCCCAACACCATGTCAATGCCTATGCCAGCCATGCCTCTGTGCTTGTTTGTCTGTGGTCTTTCTGCTCTGTTCTTTTTGCTCCAACCTGGCACAACCAGAGAGCTTCACGCTGGGTCCTCAACATGGGCCATGCTATCACGGTCTTCATTTGCAGGCAGGCAGCGATCTTCCTCTGGGGTTGTGGTGAAGTTTATTCAGCAGAAGGACTATTTTTTGGACATGTAAAGGATGGTCTCATCTGTAGGCCATTCAGAGCAACACCTTGTCGTGCAAGGAGCTGTATGAATACAAACACCTCCATGGGAGAGATCTACGTTTGGGCAGATGAGTCACCACCGGAGGCAGTAGACTATGGATACCAAACAGCTGGGGAAGGTCTCTAGCAAGGGTGCAAGAGCAAGGGTGGTGTTTGTGGACACCCCCTCAACAGACTGGCTGATTTAAAAGTGCTGTTTTGTGGGGGGGAAAAAAGGCTTGATATGTTGGGATTTGTTTCATTTTCTGCCCCTTTTTTGCCACCGAGCTTCCGAGAAGGAGCAGTCTGGAGGGTCACCACTCTTGCCCACTCTCACTTTGCTCCCCAACCCCCACAAAGCAGTAAGACCACAGTATTTCGACTGTCTCTCTTTGCCTCCGTATTTCAGTGTTGAAGGAAGAAGAGGAAGACTGTGGAAGGAAAGAGGAAGAACAGAAGAAAAAGGGAGTGAAACATAGGGGACAGCATGACCTGCCAGGGGATTTCATGTATGGGATGCCATAAAATCTCTTGTTGGTGGTGTCTGGAGGGAGGCTTTGCCTCTGTTGCAGGCAGATGCCAGCCTCCCCTCTGCCTAGCTTGCCAGGATGGGATTCATGCTGTGGCTCTTTGCCTCTCGCCCTCCTGCCCAGTTTCCCAGTTATTACATTTTTTCCAGTCTTTATGATCTGTTCCATAACAAGCTCCAGTCTCGCACCGATAACATTCAGCTCAAGGTTTTTGGGGTCACAAAGACTGGTCCAGCAAACCTCCCCTTTACCTTCCATACCTCAGTCTTCCCTCCAGGCCTTGGTTGTCCAAGTATCCCTTGCCCTAGTTTGCATTGGGATTTACAGCCTGACTGTTCCCTCCAGCTGACAGCAGCTGTGCATTGAGAGGGGACATGTCACCAGCCTCTTATGTGCTGTGTTTTGCATAAACAGAAAAGTCTATGCCCAAAATCTGCAAACACAGTGAAAAAATTGCACGTAAGGCATAAGCTACTCAGCCGGTGGGAACAGTGTAATTGCAGATGGTGATGGATTTTGAAAGACAAACATCTCCTAGGTGCTCCCGTAAGGATGTCTTCAGCCAAGTCTTGCAGGAACCTCAGTGTCCAACAAGCAGAGCCCCCAGCCTCTGTGTGTCTTAGCAAACTCAGATCTTGGGTTTGCAGAACAAGCCCATTGACTGATCCCAAGAGCTTGCAGAGGGCTCAGATGTGCTATAGGAGAAAGAAGTCTACCACATTCACAAAGAAATGTAATCCAATGAGAGGTACTTATCCCGAGTGCTTCCAACATGAGCTGGACTCCATCAGGATGTAATCTGGGGTCTGTGTGGAAGCACAGATTCTTGTGGATCATCAGTGACCTTGAAGAGCAAGACAGGCTGCAAGGCTTTGTAGAGGAGAGAGTTACCAGGAGCAGGGCTGAATCTGCCCCAGCAATACTACATGAACATTGTTCAGCTCCGGAGAAATGGACACTTCACCTTCTACCTGATGGGAGCCACCCCAGCTGCCTGCTAGGAGCTGTGTGGGAGCGAGAAGAGCTGTGCAGAGGCAGCAGACCCCCTCCCCAGGGCACTTGGACGTGTCAATATTGGTTTCACCTTGATTTGGACCCAGACCCAGATATCTCCAAGTTCCCCATGATGGAGCCAGGCAGAGGTCCTGGCAGGCAGCCCTCAGCAAGGTGGGCGGCTGGAAGGGTTCAGGCACGTCTGCTTTGGCCCTCTGCCTGCTTCCCATCAGAAATGCAGAAAACCGAACCCTCTCCTCAAAAACTTTTCAATTTTGATGAGTCAGCAAAGGTGTTGGCAGGTTTTGTGACTTGCCTGCAAGTGAATGCTGGTTGATTCTCGCCCTCCTCAAGGAGGTCCACGCTGACCTCAGGCTCTATTTTCTCCATAAGCACGTTAAATCACGCAGATACTGGCCCAGTGCCTGATGCCCAGATGCGAGCTGGAGCTTTGTAACAGAAAGTCTAGGGTTAAAAGCTGTTTCATGCTAATATTGTCCATAAACTCATGTGAGAGATGAAAGCAAGTGCCTCCAGTGACAGGAAGCTGCCTTTATCACCCCGTGCTGATAGTGCGGCAGGAGGCAGCCACTGCCCCTTTGCCAGCCTGGGAAAAGTGGGAATTTCAAAGCTTATTGCCCGTGGGAGGTTGTGCTCGGGGGCTGTGCCCTGCGCTGCAGGCCTGAGAGTGCAGCAAGCCAGCGTTCAGAGGGTGGCAGAGACGGGCTGGAGCCACCTGGGGCTCCGCAGCTTCCATAGCATCCTCTGTGCAGGCAGTAAGGCTACCACCCTCTTGCTACAGCCACATTTGCAGAGCAGAGAAGGGTATTTGTACCAGTGATGCCAGCGGGCAAAACTGTGCCCACCAGCTCTCTGCGGCTTGTCCATCCTCCTGACCCACCCACACAACAAAGCGCCTGATGCTTTACCAGGGGAGGAGACCAGCTCCAGCCTGGTGCAAAGGGGTGCTGTAGGGCAACGGTGCAGAACAGGGGCTGGGCGTGAAGTTCAAACCCCTGTGCCGAGGGAAGCCCATGTTCGTGCTACCAACACTGTCTCCTGGACCTCAGCATCTCCTGAGGATGCCTGACCTGTCCTGGTGGAGGAGCACTCCTGATGGCGCTGCTTTCACTCAGGGAAGAGCCTTTAATGCTCCCCATGGGGCAGAACAAGGGAATGGGCAGAGCACCCCATGTCCCCATGTCCATCACCCCACACACAATGGCAACTGCTCCCCTCATGGCCCCAGCACAAGGTCCTCACACCAATGAGTGGTCAGGCCAGTGCTTTGCTTGGCAAGTCACCCCCAAAATGTTTGGGAGCCTCCGAGCACAACTTGGAATGCTGGGGTGCAGATTTGATGCCCCTCCCCAACGTCAGTTGATTGCAAAGGAGCATTCTTCTGCTTGGGATTTGATACCCAGACTTCCCTGCAGCCACCGTGCCCAGCAAGCCCAGCATCTGCTCTCCTCCCCAGCTCTGCCAGCACCCGTTCCCACGGCGCATCCAGCCTGGGGCTATCTCCCTGCTTCCAGCGCCGTCGCCTGCCACCGCAGCCCGTCCCACCCAGCTCCTCGGCACATCCTGATGATTAAACTCGGCTGGTGTTGCTGTCTTCCTCCCACACCCATCCCCGGGCATACGCCTTCTAGGGCCAGTGAGGGCAGCCCAGCTCCCAGGGCTCTTGGAAAGGGTCTGTCGTGGGAGATAAGGCGGCCATGTGCCACTGCGGTGGCAGGGAGGAGCCCTGCCAGACTGCGCTTTATCCCAAACCAAACAGCCTGGCCCGCTCCAGGAGTTATAAACAGATGCTGAGGAAAGGCTCTAGCTCTGGGAGGGTCTGGGAAGGGGAGAGGATTTGGTATCTGGCTTCCTGGAGAGCCACAGCCCTGGGGAATCTGCTGAGCCTCCCACAGCAACACCCCAAATAGCGCCGGGAGGAAGCAGCTGCCCGGGGGCAGCTGAAGGGATGGGCACAGGGAGGACAGAGCAGCCAGCTGGATGATGGGCTCGGTGCTGAAAGCGACACGCGGCTCGGTTGGCCAGGGTGGACATCATGTGGTCCAGGCCATGGTGGGCGTGCTGGAGCTGCCCAGGGTGGCACAGATCCCCCTCCTCCCCAGGGGACAAGGGCAAGAAGCGAGACCTCAGCCACCCGTCTGCCCCTGCCTTTGGGGTGCTGGTGCAATCCGTTTTCCAGCCATTTCCAAGGGGTGTGCAAACCTGGGCGCAACAGCAGAGCAAGCAGCATCTCGAGGCTCCACACAGGAGACAGGCACATCGAGAGATGTCTGTGACTCCCTACCACACGCAGGCTGTGCAGAAAAGCCATCTTTTCACCTTTATTTTGTCCCCTTGCCTTTATTACCTGACAGCACAAGAATTCAGAAAGCTCAGGAAATTAAAGTGAGCTCTACATTACAAAAAGCCTGTGTTCCCCTTGAGCCCTGCCCGAGGATCTCCACTCCGCTGCTGCAGGCACCAGCCTCTGCCACCAGGTTGCTGATGCAGGGGATAATTTAGCAACATTTAATTAAAAGTGGGCCAGGTAGGGGACTTGCAACTGATTTATGCTATGGGCTTTCACCTCCCCCTCCTTCTTTCTGATACTGGGAAAAAGAGTGTCAGGAATTTGCATTTGCTCGATTTTCCCCCTAGAAATGTTGGGAAGGTGGAAATAGGGCCACCTGTGTGAGTCGAGCTGACTCAAGGATTTAAAGAGGACTAAGGGGATGCTGCATGTTGTGTCTTCCCATCTCCGTGACAAGGAGGAAGAATCTGTCCTTCAAGGCTCCCTTTAGTCAAAATATTAATTAGGCCACTGTGGTTCACAGAAATCTCAGATAAAGCAGTCTGGAAAAGTCTGGTTCCTTACGAGTACCTTAGATTGCTTTCCTTTCTGTTCGGCAGTGTCAGTGTTTTACTTCCCTTGTCATCATCTAGTCTCCCAGCCTAAACAAGGACTGAAATGCGAATGCAAACATCGAGTCGGGGGGGGGAAACCAGAACGAGAGAACGGAGCAGCACAGCAGCTCTCAGACCATCTGCTCCTGCGATAACAGAGCAGGGCGGGACAGCAGCCAAGGCTGTTTTGTTCCCTTTGCCCGTTGTCTCCAGCTAGCTCTTCACCTACCTCTCCGGGCTGATTTCTCCCTCGGTCTTTCCCTTCCAGTCTCGCCCTGGCAATGTGGTACCCAGAAGCCACCAGGCTGGTCCCTCCTGAGGTTTTTCAGCACAGGGGGCTGTGAGTTTTCCATCTGCATCCGTGCCCACAGCATTGCCTTTCATCCTGTTGCCAGATCACATTACAGATTTATTCTCTGTCTTCACTTTGACATGTTACAGCTCTTTCTGCTTCCCAGGAATCTTCCTCCACATCACTCCAGTGGGCCCGTGCCATCCTACCCATATTCAGATGCATTACCAGCCTCCTCTTCACTCCTAAAATATGAATTTGCATGCATTACCTACAGGGGAAAACCACTCCTTTGGAGAGTAGGTGTTTGGAAGTTGAACAAGCAAACATGGCCAGGACATAGACAACCAAGGCACACATCCTTGAGGGCAGCCACAAGCCACCATGGGCTTAACTGATGATAAAGGCAGGTTGCAATGGTACAAGGGGTGCTTCACCTTAGAAAGAGCCTCCAGTATCACTGCAAAAGATTCTGTGCCTGCCTGCAGGGTGGCTCTGCCACAGGTTTGGGGCTGTAGCCTGTGGGAACAAGGGCTGCGGGTTTGTGAGGGAGGTTTACATGATGAAAGTTCAGCCTTAGGTTGCCGTCACCACCTTTTGCATCCCCACCAGATTTGAAGGTTTTGTGCAGCATCTTCAGTGCCTGGTCCCTGAGCACCAGGCACCTTTCCCATTAAATAATCCTGCTAAAGCTTTGACATCTCCCCAGCTGCAGAAGATGCCTGTTTTGGAGAAGTTGCGCTATAGTAATGACCTGTCGCTTTGTACTCGGCGATTTCCAGTGCTCACAGATGCCCTTCCTGGCATCTTCCTGAGCACAGCAGTGGCCAGGGTGCGTTCGCAGACAGGTACCTACCAGCTGTGACTCTGCCCACCTGCTCCTGCTGCAGTGCCTGCGTGGGCAGCGCGCTCCTTGCAGCGCAGCACGGGCTGCAGCCGCAGCGCTCTGCGACAGTGGCCACTTGCTGGCACACAGACCCAGAGGGTCCTCGCTGAAGAAGCTCACATCTCCTCAAGCAGCTCTTTGAGGCTCCCTGTAGATTCAGGAAAGCATCGATTTTTCTGGTTTGCTGTTGGTTTCCCAAATTGAACTGGACCAAAGTTAGACTTGGGGTCCCAGTTCAGTAGCCACGCAGGATGGGGGTACCCATTTATGTCTGCCTCTGCCAAGCTGTGCCAGGGGAGGCTCGAATACCAGGGCTGGCACCATCCCAGGAGCTCTGTGGTGGGACGTAGCTGCTGATCCATCCTTCCACACCTCTCCTGCGAGCAGGCTGCGCACTCGGCTGCAGCAGCCAACGAGAAGTTGGGCCCTAAAGTTTTAACAAGAGCGCTGGGCTCCATAAGGGGAGCTTTACACTCAGCACCGGTCAGTCAGCTCTCGTGGCTTCACACTCCTGCTCAGCAGTCGGGTCCTGCTCTCCACAGTTAACAAAAACAATAAATTATCAGCCAGCCTGCATGTACCCGTACCACCACGGCCTCGCAGTGCAACCTCCCGGCATTAACCCACATTAACTCCCCCCACAGACGGACCACACCATGGACCTGCCTCAAGCACCCCCAGGGGTAATGGGGCGGTATTTGCCAGCACTCACCCAAACAAGCATCCTTTATGGGATGACGTGATAGAGAGTAGCCCTGCGGAAAAGGACTTTGGGGTCCTGGTGGATGAAAAGCTGGACATGAGCCAACAATGCGCACTTGCAGCCCAGAAGGCCAATCGCATCCTGGGCTGCATCAAAAGAAGCGTGGCCAGCAGATCCAGAGAGGTGATTCTGCCCCTCTACTCTGCCCTGGTGAGACCCCACCTGGAGTGCTGTGTCCAGCTCTGGAGCCCTCAGCATGAGAAGGACATGGACCTGTTGGAGCGGGGCCAGAGGGGGCCATGAAGATGATCAAAGGGCTGTAGCACCTCTGCTGTGAGGACAGGCTGAGAGACTTGGGGGTGTTCAGCCTGGAGAAGAGAAGGCTCCGGGGAGACCTTAGAGTCCCTGAAAGGGACCTACAGGAAAGCTGGGGAGGGGCTGTTTGCAAGGGCATGGAGCAATAGGACGAGGGGCAATGGTTTAAACTAGAGCAGGGCAGGTTTAGGTGAGACATTAGGAAGAAGTTCTTTACAGTGAGGGTGGTGAGACACTGGCCCAGGTTGCCCAGAGAGGGGGTGGAGGCCCCATCCCTGGAGACATTCAAGGCCAGGCTGGATGAGGCTCTGAGCAACCTGATGTAGTTGAAGATGTCCCTGCTGACTGCAGGGGGGTTGGACTTGATGGCCTTTAGGGGTCCCTTCCAACCGACAGAACATTCTGTGATTCTATGATTTTATGATTTATCATCCCGTGCAAGCGAGGACTGAGAGCTCCCTGCAGCAGGATTTACAGGGGGGCTTTCCAGCTGCAAGGCACTGAGTGACACCAGCACAAGCACCACAGGCTTCTCTTGGACCCACAGAGTTTCAGGAGACCTGAGACAGGAACCCTGTCTCAGCTCAGCCTGTCCTAACGTTGGCACCAGCTTTGCTCCCCGCTGCCCTCAGTTAATCTTGCACGTGCAAGTGCCCTGTGGTACCCCAGCATCCCCGAGACCCCCAACATCCTCTCTCCTCTTGCAAAAGCATCCACACCACAGGCTGACTTTGGAGGGACCCCCACTGCAGCCGGGGTCACGATGTGGAGCTGTGGCGCGGGCGGGAGCATTGGCAGAGGTCCCTTTGCTCCCACGGGGCCCCGGGGATCCGGAGGAGACCAAGCCCCATCAGCGGGTGTCAGTTTGTGTCCTTGGGGCTCTGGCGGGGAAGGGATCAGCTGCAGTAATTGAGGCGGGAGGAATGAGAGGTATGCTCCGAAACAGCGGGCGGGGGGTGCCTGGGGGCTGCGCTGGGATCAGCCTGACCTGAGCAGCCCACAGTGATTTCCCAAACGCACCCTCCTTCCGAGCCCACCCTGGGCCTCGCAGACACCGGGAAGAGCCTCCCAAGAACAACCAGCCCTTTGAGAAACCTAAACCACTTTCTCCAACACCTCTGAACTCTGTCAGGAACATCCTTCGTCAGAAAGCTGCAAGTGCCAAGCGGTTTCCCCTGGAGGGCAAATCTCCCTCGTGCTGTCAGGAGCAAAGCCGCCCAGGTTCACATTGCTGCTTAAGGTGAATGTGTGGTGTGTTTTACCAACTAATTGTGAAATTGCAGGTTGCTTCAGAGGCAAAGGAGAAGCATTTTATTGTGAGCAGGAGAATTAATCATACCTGGGGCAGTACAGATGTCAGCAAAAAACAATGCAGAAAGGATTTCTCAGGAAGATTGCTTGACATGAATAGGAAGGGTTTTTTCAGGTCTTTTTAGATATGAATGAAAGATTCTCCATGGCTGCTGTGACCCCTGTTTTTACCCTTGCTTTCCAGATCTGTGAGAGGGATGTGTGCGCCGAAACTGCAAAACCATAAGGGGAAGCAATGCTTTATTCAATAAATGGAAACTCCCCGAGCCAAGGCGTCTGCTGTAGCACTAATTCATGGCGTGTCCTGTATAGTTTATGTCAGAGATTAAACAACACAAAGGATAAAACATTTCAAAAATGGCATTTAACTGGGAAAACAAGAACAGACTAGACTCCAGCCCCTCACTTGTGCAATGCTGATCTGTTGAGCTCTCAGCCCCGGCATTCAGGTTCTGCTCAAGGAAATACCTCTGGCTGCTGTTTGCCTATGTGCAACACAGCGTTTCGTCACACCTTTTTGTTTGTTGCGGAGTGAATCCCCTAGGTAACACGGCCACCCCCTTTTCCCCCCTTTCTTTGTGCATTTTTCTCCGCCTGGGACTCGTTTCCCTGGTCCCAAGGGATACGCTTTCCCATGGCGGTTTCCCATTTGGAGGCTACATGTGTGAGCGCTGAGGAGTGGAAAAAAAGAGGGACTCGGTCTTCTGGTTCACTGCAGCCTTTCCCTATATTTTAAAAAGATGTCGTTTATGGTCAGCCAGGCTCTGTTGAGCAGGGGTTCATATCCCAACTCTCTGAGCTTGCCCCCATCAGCCAGGTCCCCTCCATAAGGCAGAGGAGGCAGTGGCAGGGCTGAGTCGCAGCATTGGGGATGCAGCATTTTCCTGGCAGCTCTGGCACTATTGCTGCAGCCAGGGAGGGAAAGAAGAAATGATGGCAAGTGCAAGGAGAGAGGTTAAAAAACAAAGAAGAAAGTCTGAAGTGTCTTGTGTGAAACCAAGCTGCATACATGGAAGATGAAGAGAAAAAGGGAGAGGGAGCAGGCAACACTGAGTGGGGCTGTATAAAGAATGGGGAGAAGGATGTTTCCTAATGTGGGATGCATTTGGTGATAGATTCCCAAAATTTGCTATCAAACCTCTCCTCACAGCTCCATTTAGGTGCAGGTGTCCACAAACCTGGAGCTGAGAACAACAGGAGTCTCCATCTTCCACATGCCTTCCTCACCCATGCCCACACAAATATCCAATGTCGGGGTTACCCTGCGCATAGACTTGACCTCAGCAAATGAAAGGCAATAACAAAGTGAAGAGGGTGGGAAGCACAGGCAAAAGCAATGGCAGGACCTACCAGGGACACAAGACTCCTCTGGAGGGGTGCCCTGACCAGCAGGTGAAGATGGTGAGCATTGCATGGTGACGACATAGCATTTCCTCCCCCAAGTTTTCTTACCAAGCATCATTTTTGCTTTTTAAGTGGTTCTGCCCATGCTCTGTGGGGTTGGGATAGGGGTACCAAAGTCAGTCCAAACTACAAAGGAGGCGTGATCATGAGAAGTCTGGTCTTTCCCTCTTTATTATCCTTATTTGCCACATCCGGATGACGTGGGGCGTGACACAAGTTCACGGTGATGTCGTTTACCTGCACGTGCTCCCATATCCACGCCAATGACATCAGTCCTGGTCTTTGCACAGGGGACCCACTACCAGGAAATGACTTCTCTTTAAACACGAGGAAAGCTCGGTGCAGCCTTTGTAGCTTCTAGTCCAACAAGCCTGTAATATTCACAGGAATGAGACTCAAATTTCTAATTATTGGCTGAGTTATTTGTAGCTTCATATATTTTAAGGCCAGAAGGGACCATCATCTAGTCTGGCCTCCTTAAATGGAAAGCTCTATAACCAACAACCAATTCCCTGAGCTTCGTTACAGTAATGAGCTCAGGAGTCCTGCCGTCTCGTCTCCAGCTCTAACCGCTAGACCCCGCCATGCCAAACACAGCTGCTCAGATCTGCCTCCAGCTCCGAAGGGAAGTCTAAGAGTTCCTCCTGAATAGGTAATAAATCACATACCAATGTCCGCAGCGATGGGGTAGGGTGGCTGGCTGCACATGCTGGCTCAGCCTGCCCAACTGGGTACTGGGAGCAAGCACCAGCAAGGATGTTCATCCAGCCAGCAGGATGGGATGGAGGGAGTTACTTTGCAGTGATGTCATTTCCCCTGTGGGCGGGTTATTTTGGGAAGGGAGAGGGAACCACTGACACTTGCCTGGTCTCACACCCTGGCCAGTGCATCTCACCCCGCTCTGCTCCTGCCAGCCCTGGGCATGGAGCTGGGATCATTTCAAGGCATGCAGTGCTGGTAACCAGAGACCCAGTGGGGTTGTGCCGCGGCTCTAGCAGGCTTTGTCCCTGCCCAGGCTCTTTAGATCGAATGGCATTGGGAACAATAAGGCAACTGCTCTCCTCTGTGCTGTGTGTCAGAGGCAGATTCTGAAAAACCACCCAGCACCTCCCGGCACGGGCAGTGTTAACCACCTCCCTCTGCAGGGTGAGGGAAAGTGGCCTCCAACTGCCACCACTGAACACTAGTGAGGGACAGCCCAGCTCTCTGCGGATTCACAGGAAACCACCTGGCCCCAGCACAGCGCGGTGTGGAGGGCAGGAAGACCTCCCTGAACTAGGACATGGCTAGGACAAGGGCTGAGGCATGTTGTGGATGAGCCACCTGTCTTGCCCTGCTGTATCTCACCTAGCTCCAGGCTGGGACCTCCCTGGGCAGCTCAAAGATTGGGTGGGACATGAGAACAAGAGGGGCCCTGGGATGGGACAAGTGTTGGTGGCAGGTTCTCAGGGGCAAGGGGGCTCTCAGGATTTAGTGTGACCCACCTGAACAACATGCAGTGGAAGGCAGTCCCACAACCACAGCTCTAGGGTGCTCCATAAGCCACCAGCCCAGGGCAGAAGCTCATGCCCACATTGGGGAAGGAAAGCTTGATGAATGGGACACCAACAATCTTGTTGGACTGGTGTTCACACCTTCTTCCAGGTGTCCTCTCTGACCACGATAGGAATTTGCTTTTACAGAGGCATCAGTGGCTCAAGGGAGCACCTTGGGGTCTTCTCAGTTTCCCATTCAGGCCTCCCCTTTGTAAGATGAAATAAGTGCCAATGTAGTGGCTTATGGCCACCAGTTGCAACCACAGCTATGGGCAAAGGGATGGGATGGGATGGGGCACACACAGCTTCATGAAAACTGAAGGCCACCCACCTCATGACCAGTTCATGGAGGAAGAAGCAGGAAGGAGGTTCTCCAAGTCTTTGGTCAGAATGCTAACCATAGCTTGTGTCTGCAACATTACCACTGGAAAGAGGCAGGGAAGCAACAAGCCAGCAAAACCAGAGCTTTGGACATGTTCCCTGGAGGCAGCCATAAATATTATCAGCAGAAGAGTACTCATCCCATCAATCAGCAAGGCTTCGCCAAGCACCATGGGCACTTCCCACACACCATCTTGGACTGCACTAGCTGTGACACCCCTATGAGTCACTGCCCCCCGGGTCTACCTGGTGGGATGAGTTGGCTGCTGGTCACACTGCACAGCACAAGTTGCTTACTTGCATTGTCAGGGCTACCATCCATCCTTCCCCGCTGCCATGGTGTTTGTGGTGATAACAGAGGCAACTCAAGACTTCTCCTTCCTGCAGGCAAGAGGCAAATTAGTGTTGCAGAGAAGCAGGCTCTGGGGAGAAAAAAGGCTGGGTTAGAGGTGTGACAGAGAGAGCATGGAGTTTTTGGGGAGCTCTGCTCACCCATGCCTTGAATTGGACCTGTACATCACCCTGTACACCCTTGGACGTGCCCATCAACTCCTTGGGTGCCAGGCACAGAGAGGGGGCATGCCAGATGTGTTGCCCTGAAGGTGCAGTGAGAAACCTGTTGCTCCTCCCATGCCTTTTGCTGCTCAGGATGACTCAGCTTCTACCATGGGAGCCTGAACAGACAGACCCATGTGGTGTGCAGAGCCCTGCAAAACCCAGCCCAGTCCCTTCACGTCCCAGTAAAAAGCATCCCCATGGATAGCATTTCACTTTGGAGATGGGAGAAACAGGCAGGCAGGGCTTTCTCACAGCCCGGCCCACCTCAGAGGCTGACAGAGCACATTACAATGGCTGGAGGGTCTGTAACAGCCTGGGTACCCCTTATCCCCCCATCCAAGCAGCAACAGGCAGGAGTCTGGCATCCATGCAAGGTGTAAAGTCCTGCTGTTCTCNGGGGGGGAGGCGGGTACTGGGGTGGGAGGGGAGAGCAGGACAGCAGGTCTAAGCCTCCCTCCCCATGCTCTCCACTACCTGTGCAAACCATCCTACCTCTATCATATGGGGGACCACAAGCCCTGCTTGGATAAGGTGTCTCAGGGGAATATGCAGTGCAAGACGAGGGCTGCAACAGAGATGCACTGACAGAGGTATGCAAGAAGCCCATCTCACGGAGCCCTACTGAACCAACTGTGACTCCTATCCCAGGGCAGCCTTTGCCAGTGCAAAATGTGGCCCTAAATCGGTCCTGCCAGTCACTGTCTCATCAACCTTTATGCTCAGTTGCTGCTTTTCTGTAGAGGGAACATCAACAAAACGTGGAAACTGAGTCTCAGTGGCACACAAGGCTGGACTTTGAGGGCAGCTCATCACAGCACCACTTCGCACCAGCATCTTTCTTGAGCCTAGCTCTCCTCACATGAGTCTTTGTCTAAGGCTCAGCCAGATGAGCGCTCACTGTATGAGGGGAAGACGGATGTTCATCCAAGACATTTATCCATGTCCTTGAGCCCAAGAGCACAAAACAAGCTGGGTAAAATGGTAGAGAGAGGAACACAGGGAGCTTTGCACCCTGCCTGGCATGAAGCACAGATGAACCTTCTCCTGCAAGGTATGATATACCCCAAAGTGTCTGCTTCTCCCCCATGACTATGCAGAGACCTCAGTCCCAACCTGTGTTTGGTGCCCAGCACAAGCAGGGCAGTGAGGACAGTTGGTCTCGCCTGGCCTGGGAGACCAGGACAGTGGGGAAGGAGCAGCCTCCTCCACCCTGAGCTCACACAAAGGGTAGGCGGTCGCCTAATTGCCTACCCATGGGAAAGAGGAGACTTGCTCTCTGGAAACGAAGGGGCTGGGCAGTCTCAGGCAGCTGGGTGACTTATTGCAGACTCCTGGGGTGATAAATTGTGGCTAATTGTGGGCAGGTGACAAAGGCAGACTAAGGGAAAGGGAGCGGGGACATTCACTCCCCTGGCAGCTGCTGCCCAGCCCTGCCCCCTCCTTTCACTGTTCCTTTCAGGCCATTTGAATTGTGAAAACTCAGCGTTTTCCAAAACCTGCCGAACCTCCCTCTCAGGGCTCTTTTCCCCCCCACTGTCCCCTTCCCACTCCCTCCCTTGCTGCCTGCTCTCACTCCTTTCTCTGGAGTGGGATGTCCTAGCGGGGGCAGCCCTGCCAGTAACGGGCTCGTGCCACAGGGTAGCCCTTATGATGCCACAGCATGGGAGTCCAGAGGAGGTTTCTCCATCCCCCTGAGAGCCATGTGTCTTCTCCAGGTCCTGCTCCCAGCCCTGATGCAGGGGGCTCACCTGGGCAGAAGGAATGGCACCATGTTCTGGCTATCTTCAACATCCCACTGAAGGAAGCACCAGGTGGTGCAGCCCTGGGGTGGCTCTGATTTGTACTCCAATGAAATCAAAAGGCCACTTTGACCCACGCCTTACTCTGATCTCAGGTCAGAGTGGGGCTAAGTTGAAAACAGAGCCTGTGAGGGGAGGATCCAAGGGTTCAGCTTGAGGAGATGGGCTTTGTCCAGCAAGCGCTGAAAGGCCAGGAGGCAGCAGGTGCCCACCAATCCTACAGGGATGACCCAGGATGCCTGGCCTTATCCCACACCTCCAGTAGTTCTTTCTTCCATGCTCCATGCACATGCTGTGGTGAGACAGAAAAACAGGCACAAGTAGGGGAAACACCATCAGCAAAGATTTTTCACTGTATTGCAAGCCCTGGCTTTCCAGAGACCCCTCTGCAAAGAGCTGGATCAGGGCTTACCACGATCTGGAGAAAAGCACCCCACAGGTGAGACAGGGAATGTGATGACCCTTAGGAAAGGCTGGATCATACCTAGGATAGCATCAAGCAAGGTCCCTGGCCCAGCTGAGCCCACTGTAAGAGCCCAGTCCTTCTGCAAGGTCGGCAGTCCTCAACACATTTGCGACTGGCTCTTTGCACAGGTTGGATCAGCCAATCAGGCCGACACTTCATACCCAACGCACTCCAGGCTGCTTTCATGAGGGGTGTCCTCATTTTCTCTGTGCTGTGTTTGAAGACAATATTCTGCATTTCTCCCCTTCCCACTTCCCCTTGGAGAGCCTCACTCACACTCGCCCGCTACTTCACGGCTTGTCAGAAGATGATACCCACACTGGAAAAGCAGTTTAAAATCAAGTCTTAGCAGGCAGCTGAAAATTAGCAAGTGATATGCTATGCAAAAGAGCTAGAGTTAACTCTTTCCTTCACTCTACAGGGGCTGCTCTGCTCCACGCACCCACCACCCAGCCTAAGCCACTGACCATTTGAACTCAGTCGATAGTCTGATAGCAATTAGTTGGAGAGAAGCAGCTGGCAAACATCAGCTACTTGTAACCATGCGTTAACTGGATTTATCACATGCTTGGAAATTATGAGTATTTGCCTGTAAATTCACCATTTCCATTTCACTCAGCCACAAATGCCCAAAAGTTAAAAGCCCGTATCTAAGTATGTCCCTCAGCTCCCTTTATACACAGTGGTAACCTTTTAAGTATCTGTCTTGGGATGAGCTGGATCACTCTGTGGAGGGCTATATTCTTTACCACTGACTTACATGAGTCTGTGGCGAAGGCCTGGAGTCACCAAAGTGTCCCATGAAAAGCAAGCACTCATTGGATGGTGGAACTTTTCCTCAAGGCTTTCCCAAGAAGATTTCAACTTTTAGCAGCTGCTTGCTAGGAGCTGGATATAGACACGTTTCTTGGAGATCAGATGTGCATCCAGGTTTAACCCAACACATTGAGCCCTGGGGTACACCGCTAGTTGCCAGCCTCCAACTAGACTTCATTCCACTGATCACCACCCATGGGCCTGCCCATTCAGCCTGTTTTCAATCCACCTCACTGTCTACTCATCCAGCCCATACATCCACAGCTTGTCTATGAGGATCTTACAGGAGACAGAGTCAAAGGCATTACTGAAGTCCAGGCAGACAATGTCCACTGCTCTCCCTTCATCTACCAGGCCAGTCTTTTAATCATAGAAGTTTATCACGTTGATCAAGCATGACTTCCCTTTAGTGAAGCCATGCTGACTGCTCCTGACGATTTTCTTGTCCATCATGTGCCTGATCCATATCCCTTGTATCCTCGGCCTTTTCCATGTAACCAGGTCCCCCATCTTGTTGAGCAATGAATCCACATTACGTGGTCTTCCTTCCGTCGCCTATGTACTTACAGAAGCACAATCTTGTCTTTGACATCCCCAGCCAGATTCAATTCCAGTTGGGCTTTAGTTTTCCTAAATTCAACCCTGAATGCTCAATGTTTCTGTGTTCCTCCCAGTTATCCATCCTTACTTCCACCCTCTGTATGGGTTTTTTTGTGGTGTTTGAGTTTGGCTAGGAGCTATTTGTTCATCCATGCAGACCTCCTCGCATTTTTGCCTGATTTAGCATTTGTTGGGATGAAAGTCTGTTGAACTTGCAAAAGAAACTCAAAGAAACTTATACATCAGAAATATTTATTATTCCTGGTGTCTCTATATATTCAGGACAATTTCCTTCCAAGGCTGGATGTGATTGAATCAAGCAAAGACAAAATTTAAGCCTGCACGAGCTAACATGATTGCAGGTAAGACTACATCCCCACAACACAACGCGTCACAAGAGGAGCTGAGCCATCTTCACATGCAGCTCAATCCCTTCCAGCAGAAAAGGTATCCCTTCCCACACAAAGCTGTCTCTGTGCACCACTCAAATGCTGCATCGGTAACTGCAGTACAAGATGGGAAGACATTTGTGTGATCAAAAATGCTTGCTGCCAGGCTCTGTGGCAACCAGGCTGTTTCAGGGGTGAAAGGAACCTGAACTCAAGATGAAATGGATAAGCTTATAAGTGAGCTCTGCCTAAATTTGTGCAGTTGACTTGGGATATCTCCAATAATGTTGGCACAATTAAGCTCATGACAGATGCATGACCTCGGCAGCACATCTGCAGGGCTCTCAAGAGACAACAGAACATCATGGTCCCAAAATGTTTTGCTGAAACTCTCTGACTTGGGCATCTGTATGACCACGATCATGCAGCAATGTTGCCTGTGGGCATGCTTGTCTGCCCAGATGTCTTGGAGCTCACCGGGAATGATATGAGTGTTATTCCAAGGCAGAAATCCAACGTATGCTTAGACAGTTTCAAGCTGCTGAAGCCTCACTAAAAGTTAATACCAGTTCAGATTTCAGCAGGTACCAGTCTTCTGGGAAACACCTCATGTGTCTGCTTGCAAAAATTCATTTTGAATAATGAGGGACTTGCTCACCACCTTCCATACCCAGGTAAGGACCTTGTCCCAGAGATGGACTGACAAAACAGGAAAGTAATACCTGCCTGATGAGCACACTGTGCACATCCTAATGGTGGAGACTTACTGACCAGCACCCCTCAGAAGCAGCCAGAGGTCAAACCAACACAGAAACCTAATTTAATATGACCAGGAGGTGGCTTTAGCCGCATCACTTCCAGCCCCCTCTGCCCAGAGAAATGGGTTCATTAAGGCAATAGCAAAGGTCCATCTGAAACTATTTGTCAGACCAGGCAAGATGGTATTAACTCATTGCCTTACATCATTTGTGTTTAGTTTCAGCCCAAGCAGGTGCCTCTATACTCCCATTCCAGTAAAGCCACCCATCTCACACAGCTGCACTCCCTACTTGGGCCAGCCAGGTCCTGCTCTGAAAGACCACAGTGTCCCCATGGCACTGCCCTCTCCCTAGGGTGGCGTGGGAGGAGGCTCTCCACTTTCTGCAGCTACTGGCTGGCCCAAGGCACTGCTGCTCCAAGTGGGCAAATTAGATATTTATGGGACAACTACCCTCACTCTGGGAAGACAAACCAGGCAGCCTGAGCTCAGAGGGTGCACCGGCGTTGTCAAGGCTGATGCTGTCAGCCTTCTCCCATGCTGGCTTGCAGAGGTCCCATCTACTCTCTGCAAGCAAAGAGCAGAAAGCGCTGCTAACAGAGATGTGAGGAAGGAGGGTCCAAGCAATGTTTCATGCCAGAGCTCACCCTCATGCCTGCCCTGAGTTCCACTGTCCCTGCCAGGCTCCTCCTAGGGCTGGCATCACCCCCAGCATTGTTCCCATGGGTAGAGCTGGCCCCTGGGGCTGTCATTTGAGTTATCACAATGCACTTCTGCACAGCCAGCTGCCACTGGTCCCCTGGCAGGAGTTCATCCGGTCTGGAAGGACCAGAAAGTCCTGGGTAAGGAAGAGCATGGTTTGACTTGAGAGCATGTGCCGGCCTGTCCCTCAGGGCTTGTACGAGGGTTGTCTGACCAGTGCACTTCTCTCCTCGCTGTGCAGATCTGATATATCTACTTCCCTTGCTCCCACCTCCCCGGGACACCTGCAAGGCCAGGAGCTGGGAGCTAGTAGTCACAAAGCCATGTTGGCCACTGGCAGAGCCTCTACCAAAATGTTCAGATGACAAACTCACTATTNGAGAGGAGAGGAGAGGAGAGTCTCAGCATCCCTGTCCTCCACACCATGCCCTGAGTGTCCTGTAGCCACTGCCTGGGCCAGGGGATGCTTGCATCGCAATGTGTCATGGACTTAATTAAACCTCTGCAATTTCTGGGGCAGCAAGACAGCTCTTCCCTGAGGGCATGTCTGCCTCCCGTGCTCCACAGATCTGCTCTCTGAGGCAGGCCCAGAGTTGCCACACTTAACTACAATCCTGCTATGCAAATTCAAGGGGTTTCCCTTGGTCTAGTGACTGCACCCTGCAGAAAGTAAGGACAGGCAGAGCTCCTTATCTCCCCACTCACATCCCATCTCATCCCTCCTGCATCCATGTCAGCCAGCCGCAAACCCCACCATGGGTCTTTGTAGGGCTTTTCTGCCTGGACTGCAGATGAAGGACGAAGCCTCTGTGGCAGAAATGCCCTCCCCCAGCACGGCTGTACCTGCAGGGTTGTGGATAATCATCCCAGCCTTTCACGTACAGAGCATCTTTCCACCTCCAGGGATGGAAAGGGCTACGCACTAGGAAAAGGGACCCATCTGACCCCTTTCCCTCTTCCAAATCTCTCCCTGCTGCCTCTGGTCCCCTGTGACCACCTGCACGGCTGTAGATGGCCAGACCTCTTCCCTCCCACTGCCACAATGCTCTAGTCCCCAAACCTGTGAGAGGGCTGTGAACTGCCCCCTCTGCTTCAATAGCTCATTTCCTTATTTAACTACCTGCATTGCTGCCCCGAGGTTGTGGGGATTCAGTGAAAGTCCTTCCAGGGGGTGCAGGCAGTGCAGGAGGCTGGCCGTGCCACCCACAGCCCCACGCTGGGGTCACAGCGGCTGCTGCAGCCAGGGCTGCGAGGGCAGCTGAACCCCGGCTCTCGCACAGGCACCGCTCGGAGGGTGTTTGTCTGTCTGTCTCCCTCCTTTGAAAGGAGTTTCCATAGGAACAGGCAGGACAGCAGCCCGCTGCAGCAAGGTTCTGGTGCATTACCCAGCGTGAAAGTGCACAGCTGCGCGGCATTGTCCGGCAGCTGTTCTCACATCCCCCCGGCACTCACTCAGCAGCGCCGGCAGAGCATTGCAAGGCCACTCGGCCACGGGGACAGCAGGACCGCAGCTCCGTCACCCAGGCGCTGGGACCCAAGCAGGGCTGGAGATGTGCTTCCTCATGGGGTCTGTTCCCACTCTTGCACTTGCAGCATCTGAATGTTTGCCGGCGGTGCAATAGGTGACGTGGTACAAATCTGATGCGTGTGCTGTGTTTCCACCTTGCTGCCCTGTTCAGGTCCCAGGCAGGACAGGCACAAAAGCTGGCTCCCAACCATGCACCTCAAAAGCATCCCAGACACTGTGCGTGAGGGTGCAAGGAGCACGGCCGAGCTCACCATCCCCTCCCGCTTGCAGAGACGGGGAGATGGGTCACCGGGACCTGTCTGCGTGTGTGGCATCAGCCCAGCGCTGCGGCCGGTCGGCGTGGGATTGGCAGCGCACAGTAGCACAGTGGCTGCACGGGGGGCCTGGAGCGGGCTGGGTCTGGCCAGAGGATGAGGCGCAGCGCATCTCCCAGACCGACGCTGCCAGCAGAGCTGCTGTTGAGGTCCAGCCAAAACCTAAAGCTGCCTTCCCCAGCTGGGAGCCGCGCAGCTCCCCTTCCTCCCTCCCGCCCCGTCCCCCAACACCCGGCTGCAGCTGCCTCTCCCGACACTGAAGGGCGCTCTCTGAAACCCCGGCTGGTGTAGTGCCGCTGGGACGATGACGAAAGGGCTCGGAAACCCCCAGCCGGCTCTCACAGTGCCTGTGTGTGTGCCCGCACGTATCCCGGCCGACACAGGACTGCACCCGTGGGAATGCCTTGGCAGAAGGGGTCTTTGCAGGCCAGCTCTAGGACGGAGTCTCATCCTTGTAAGAGGTATTTCAGCTGGGAGGAAATTGCCTTAGTGGCCATTTCCTTCCAAATCTCCCTTTTCTCTGGAAGCCAGATGTTCCCCTGCAGCTCCTGAAGGGAGGTGAGCTGCAGGTGTCTCTCATTGCTTCTTCCCCACCAATTCAACCTGTTTCCCCATTTCTTCCCTCATGTCTCATCCCTGTGATGACGGGGGCTGTGAGAGCGAGGGAAGAGGTTTGGTGAGAGGGGTAGACCATGGCCACCCTGGGAAGAGACAAGTGATGGAGAGCATGGGGGAAGGACAGGGAGCAGGAGAAGAGGATGGGGTAGGGGAAGGCTGCATTTTACAATTCACTGCTCTACTAACCCCGTAACTAGAGACACCCTGGCCTGGACAGGACAGACAGCTGGGAGTTAGCAAGCACCTTCTCCTCCCCCAGCCAGGGGGAGGCAGCTGGGGAGCCTGGCTGCCCGAAAACCCCAGCCGCCCCATGCCGCCCCATGCTGCCACAGCTCCGTCCATCCTGGGAGCAGCCTATGTGCAGCTGTGCCCCTGCCACATTTGTTATGGGGCAGAGTCTTCAAACCTCCAGCCCCCTCAGCTCACAGAATCACAGCATCACAGACTGCTGGGGGTGGGAAGGGACCTCTGAAGACCATCTCGTCCAACCCCCTGCCAGAGCAGGGTCACCCAGAGCAGGTGGCACAGGAACGCGTCCAGGTGGGTTTGGAATGTCTCCAGAGACGGAGACTCCACCACCTCTCTGGGCAGCCTGTGCCAGGGCTCTGCCACCCTCACAGGAAAGAAGTTCCTCCTCATGTTGAGATGGAACTTCCTATGCTCAAGTTTGTGCCCGTTACCCCTTGTCCTGTCGCTGGGCACCACTGAGAAGAGCCTGGCCCCATCCTCCTGACACCCACCCTTTCAGTATTTATAAGCGTTGATAAGATCCCCCCTCAGCCGTCTTTTTTCCAGACTGAAGAGACCCAAATCAGCTTACCATCAGTGCAGGTTGCAGGCACAGAGCATGGAGCAGGATCAGGCCCAAGCCCAGCTTTCCCTAGGCTCTGCAGGGTCAAGGTCCTGCTGTTTTGGACAGTCTGGGTTTCAGCATCAGCCACGCCATGGTGCGATGGGGCGGGAGGGGGTGGTACACGCTACCTGCAGCAGATCACAGGGGCTGCACTGTGCATGGCCCAGGAGATCCCCTCTCTGATTCTTGTGGGGTGAGGGCTTCTCCCCATCCAATCCCACCCTGCTGGACTTAACCAACCCACAGCACGCAGGTGTCCCGTGCCATGGCAAGCTCCTTTCCTGGTTCAGAGAGGGTGATGTCCTGGATATCCCCGGGAGTCATCCCCAGCCCCCGTAGGCTGCAGTGGTCTAGAAGGAGAGATCAGTTTTAGGAAAGAGATCACAATTCAGAACTGTGGTGCCACAGAGAAGGGTCAAAACAGGACATTCTCCTCTCCCGGATACCCCAGAGGTAAATGTAAAATGGCGTCAGTTAGTATTGGGACTACTTGCACTGAATTTGGAGCTTGGCTTCATGTCAGCCCAAGAGATGTTGGAGCAAAATCCTTCTGGATATCTATGAAGGGGAAAGATGACAGTTTGGGTTGGGTTTGTTTTTTTTTTATTTTTAAAAACGTGGCTGACCTGGCTCATCTTGTGCATGTACACAGCACAGTTTGGGGGCAGAGCAGAGCCTCCCACCAGTGCTGGTCACACCAACCGTGCAGACAGCAGCCTTTGATGAACATGTCTCCATGAGACCCTTCTTTTTGTTCTTGCTGGTTTCAAACCCAAAGTATTTGCGCCAGGGAGCAGCTGGAACAGACACGTGGGCAGGCTCACGTGGGGACCTTGCGTGGCATCCCCCTGGCATGGGCACCAGGGCAGCTTCTCTCCTAATCACACACCCACTGGGTCAGAATCTGAAGGAGGAGGTAACGATGGTGCCCTTACACAAGGAAATAGCTGAAGAACTGAACAAGAGGGAAGTTTTGCACCTCGTTCCTTGAATAGCATCTGTAGAAAAACTGATAAAGAAATCATCCACCAAAGGGAGGTTTTCAAGTCAGATTTTCACCTGAATGCATCCTTTTCATTAAAACATGTGGTTTCAGAGGAAATATTCAGTGTTTCATCTGAAAAAAAAAACCAACATTGAATTCGAAAAGGCCACTGCAACATCTCCCAGCAAAGGGAAAGCTGGGTAGACTCTGCCATTCAGCTGAAGAGTGCAAACCCCAAACACCTGAAGGGCAAATATCCCCTTGAAACTGAAAGGAGTCTGTCCTCCCCAGTAGTCCAATTGTCATTTTTTTTGCCAAATAGGTCAAACACCCCATAAAAACAAATGTCCTGAACATCCTCATGTGGCCTTTGAACTGTTGTGGACGTGGCAACGTTGACAGAGATGCAACTAGGGGGGCTCTGTTATTTGTTCCTCTGTATGAGGCCACTCTACAAGAACTTTTTCAGACATAGTGGCATGGAAACAAGCAAGGCCGGGGGCGTGCAGGGGGAGCGGCTCGCTCAACGTCCCAGCCCAACCATCATACAAGGCATCTCGCCTCGTCCCCTCTGCCCCAGCACTGGGCTCCCATATCATCTGCCCCCCAGCTCAGCAAAAGCCCCCCTGGCACATCACTCCTTAACCCAGCGCAAAGCTCAGCCCCAAAGCCTGGCGGTGAGACAGGGTGTAAAAGCAAGACCCTGCTACACGCACCAAAAGGACAATCCTGGCTGAGGGCACCTGGGGCTTGGCTGGGACCCAGAGATGCTGCTCCAGCCGACATCCCCAGCAGCCGCCCCAGCAAGACCTGGTTGGGCGCCGCGAGATGCAGTTTGCATGGAGTTATTGTTCCATGGGAAACTGGCTGTCTTCCTGCTCTTCATCTGTCAGCAGGATTTTCAGAGAATATGCTCCCAAATATGAAGTGAATGTGGCAGGCTGGGCTGGAGCCCTTTGCTAGAAAACCTGGACGTCAGAGTGTGTCCGGTTTAATCCCAGAGTCTGTGAGAATCAGTGTAAAGTAGCATATCAAGTGAACTTTTCACTCTGTGGCAGGAGGGATTACCACATCCCCTTTGTTTGTTGTGCACTGCGTAACCGAAAACACTTTAACCCTTTCTTGCAGCCCTTCGGCACTAAGTACCCATGAAAATTCCTAGGAAAACTGCAGCTGTTTCGCTCTCCGCTGGGTGGGGGGAGATGGGTACACTCGTTTTCCATGAGCCCATCGCTCCTGGGCTCCCTCTCAGCTCTGGAAATGGGTCCTGCTGTAAAATGCATCACCCCCAAACTCCTTGTGAAGGTTTTGCGCCAGGCGGTGCTGGCAGCCCCAGCATCACCCTGGCCTTGCAAAACCTCGGAGGAGGCTCCCCTGGTTAGGCGTACAAGTGAGTTTTGCAGCTACGAAGAAGCAGTTTCAGCCCTTTCAGCACCCACACAGCTCGCCAGTCCGTCATCTTTTACAGTCCAGCATTAGTGCGGTTCCAAGGAGAAAAAATACACAAGAAAATCCTGCCAAAATACTAAAGTGAGATCATTTCTATTAGAAAATGTTCCCTGTAGGGAGGCAAATTTTGATGTGAAGCAAATCAGAAAAGTTATTTTCCTTCAAAATGAATGAAAATGTAAATGCTGGCCTCTGAAAAGTCTCTTTATTTCTGATAAATCACCAGTTTCAGTCCTCCTCCTTAATTTCTTCGTTCTTTTCCATTTAAAATGTCTCAAAATTCCAGCAGTGCTGGGGAAGTCACCATGTGACAAGGTGTCACGGTTTTAATGTTCCTTTTCCTACTCGATAACTTCCCTGCAGTTGGAGAAAACGAAGGGGAAATGAAATGGGGAAAAGGCAGAGAAGAAAAACTCCAGGACATGAGTCATCTCATTGCCCTCAGCAGCAAACTGAGATGAAGGAGGGAAAACTTCCCGTTTCCAGTTTCAAAAGAAAGGCATTGAAACACAAACTGAAAGGCAGAGTTTGAAACGCGATTGGACTTTCCACCTCATCCTGCAATCTCCCACTGACAACTGGAGAAAAAAATAAACATTTTTTTCCTGGAAAAAAGTTTTCGGGGGGGATTTTTAGCTATTTTATGTGTTTGCAGAAAAAGGGCCACATCCTGATGTTCATGTCCAGCACTACGAGTGGGCAGTGAAGTGCTTTCAGGCACTGGTCCAGCCCAGCACCCAAGCTCTCTAGATAGACAATTTGTATCTCTGAAGAGCGGTTCGAAACACCTACATGGAGCACCTGCTTCTCCATGGAGCTTCTCTGGAGCTTAACAGCCTCTAATGTTGCCTTCAGACTCCCCCGCTCTGCCAGGACCTGCCTAGGACCAGTAGGTACCATCCAGAAGGTGCCTCCATCCAGACAAGTGCCTGCAGCCAAACAGATCACAGAATCACACAGAATCACAGAATGGTTTGGGTGGGAAGGGACCTTAAAGATCATCTAGTTCCAACCCCCTGCCCTGGGCAGGGACACCTGCCACTGGACCAGGCCGCTCAAAGCCTCATCCAGCCTGGCCTTGAACACCTCCAGGGATGGGGCATTGACAACTTCCCTGGGCAACCTGTTCCACTGCCTCACCACCCTCACAGTAAAGAATTTCTTCCTGATATCCAATCTAAATCTACCCTCTTTCAGTTTGAGGCTGTTAGCCCATTTCCTATCATTACACTCTCTGATCAAGAGTCCTTCCCCATCCTTCCTGTAGGCCCCACATCTTCCTCACCACAACCTGGGTGCAGAGTATGTTGTCTCCAGCATAGAGAGAGTCCTCTCCGCAGCTGAATCCCCCGCCCAACCCAGACTCCAGGGTAGGTGGGTCCTTCTGCTGAAGGACTCTGCGTGGGTCCTTCTTCTGAATATCTGGGGGACAAAAGGGAATTGAGATACCAATTCTGGCTGCACCAGAGGATGGGGAGCTGGCGAGGCAGCCCAAGGAGGATGTGCAGCTGTGGCGTCCGAGAGGTTTAATTGAGGCTGAACTCAGCCTTGCATTAGCACTCTGATAACTCCCCTGATCCGGGGAGTTTCTGACTCTGCTTACCATCACCACCTGCTGCACTCTCCTCTGCCCCAGCCCAAGCATTGCTGACCAGGCTCTGGAGACTGACCTTCTCTCCCCATGCGTCTATATCTAGAGCAGTGGTGGAGGATTTACTGGTGCCCTGTAGTAAGCATCAGCTTCACACTGGCTCTTGCTCTGCAGGTTTCATACGCCTCGGGCTACCACAAGGTGCAGAAGTGGAGCAACCAGGTGGGAAGGTGGGGAAAGGAAAGGACCCATCACTGTGAGCTTCCCTTGGAGGGTGAGAGCTCAGCAAATGCCTCTACTGTCCATCCTCATACCTCAGCAAGGAAGTAAGCAAGCCCACCCCAAAAGGGATGCGAGGATGCAGCAATAAAGCCAAGTCAGGCTGTCTCAGAGTATCGCAACTTTCCTGACACTGAGACATTAACGTTCAGAGAATTTCTTGTAAAAATGACACCAGGCTGGACCCAGGGTGGGGCTAAAGTGAGGGACAGCCTGGCCGCCACTGTGCCAGAGGGTCCCCAAAACCCTCAGTGGATTGTTGCTGCAGTTAATCCCCTGGGTGATAACATCTCTTCCTCATTTCTAGTCAGATTTTGCTGAGCTTCAATTTCAACCTGCAAGGTCCTGTTATNCCCCCCCCGAGGATTAAATAATCATCCCCCAGCAGGAATCTCTTCCCCTCAGAGGTGTGACATGAATTTCGGAAATGTAGTTTCTTAAACAGCTCTTGCTGCAAAATGGGTGCTGCTGCTATTCAGTGGCCTCCTTTCGGGAGGTGGCAGTGGCACCACGGGCACCCAGAGTGCTCCCATCGGCAGAGTATACCAAAGCAGCAGCCGTCTCCTCTCCAGTTCTCTGCTTGGACCTCTGGGGCTATTGAACCCATCTGGGGCTCCTCATCCACCCACACTTGGTGCTTCCCCAAAGACAAGGCATAGCCATACCATTGTACATGCTCCATCTGTGGCTTTGCCATCCCTCCCTCCCTCATCAACACTCAGTTGGTCCATTTGCCTTTGGAAAGGTTTCATGAGAAACTCTTTTCTTTCATCTTCACAAATCTTCCCTACTGTTTTAACTGTTGCTTTTCTAGAGATGCTGAGCAAAGCTCTGGTCAGTGGAGAACTTGATGATTTTTAGGAGTGATCATTTTTAGTAGGGCAGCAACTCTTCGCTGTGTCTCCAGGCAGAGGGGTGAGACCTTGCATGGGTCTATTCTGAGTTAGCAGGCACGTGAGCTCAGCTAACTTCTGGAGGGCTTATTCCTCCCTGCCCAGTCAGGGAATACTTCTCACGTGCCTGTGATTTGGTGTTTTAACAAAATCCTGTTACTTTTTTCTACTCCACACTTTTCTGCTTCTCATCCTAAGGATGACTGTGCTCAGGACTCCCCTGGGTTTTCACATCTTCCTGGCAGGATGAACAGGCTCTGGATACCAGGAAATGAGTGGTGCCCATGGACCACTAAATCCATCCATCTTCACCTCCCTATTAGTTGGGACCTCATGAGTCCCCGACAGGCACTGGAGCTGATGGCTTAGCCTCATGGGTATAGCATCACTCCTAGAAATCAAGTGACCTCAAGTGTTTCCAGAGATGCCCAAGCCTACTGGGCCACAACAGATGCCCTCTGCTCCTAGTTACCCCAGGGTGTGCCAGACAGCAACAGTGCTAGCGGATTTGTCAGAGGAAGCAAATGGTGGCAGCTCAGCCATTTCCACTGAAGGCTTCTTTGCACTGAGATGATACCAAGCCCAGATGTCTTCACGGGGCCTTGTGGTTGGTACCTGCGAAGGCTGTGATGAAACTTCTTCTGAGGAGTCAACTCATATGTTGACTCTGGAGCACGACTTCCATGGTGTAGTTCTCAGTGGGGACCAGCATGCTCTCAACAAGGCATTGTGGAAGAATGGCATAAGAGAAATGACCTGAGCCCACAGACTACAACACGAGCAGGCAGCAGAGATGAGCCAGTGCTTTGTGCAGAGCATGTGAGGAGGGTGACGAGGGTGATGAGGCTATGATGGGCAGGCCATGAGCATACGTGTGAGTTTACATGAGTGAGACACATATGCATGGGGAGGGATGTGAACCTGTCCAAGCCCGGTGGGACATACATGGTAAAGAAGATGCACATGAGATCATGCATCAATGGCTTGCACATAAAGTGTCTTAGGCCATGGCGACACTTGTGCAAGTGCGTGCCCCCACAGTAATTTGGGTGGGCACTCTGTGGGGCATTGCGTATGCCTTAGGATGTAGGGGGGTGGGATGTGCATGGAGGGACACGTGTCCAAGGGGTTTGTGATGGCGTGAGTTCATCAGGCAGGACATGAACACAAGTGAGCTGAGTATGGGAGCACACATGTGAGGGCAGAGGGGAGAGGAAGAGGATGCCGCACACAGATAGTGCTCGGAGACATTGTGGATTACTGCTGCTAATACCTCTGGTAAGAACAGAAGTCTGCTGGCTGGGAGCGGGAGCTGAAAGCTGAGCCCCTTGTTATGTTTCCCTGTTCCCGCCTGCACTAATCCCTTTGAGCCCCAGGAAAAAACTGCAGAGAAATCAAACGGGCTGTTCATGCCGCCCCAGCGTCCCCAGGATTAATTAATTTGGGATTTGTGGGGAGTCACAAGGTCACGCTCCCCCCACTGGCAGACCTGGCTCTGCAAGGCAATGGCAAGGCTGGGCTCTGAGTCTCCCCGTCCAGGGAAAATGCCCCATCACGCCATGGCCTGGAGCAGGTCCCTTAGACAGGCACCCTGGAAAGATGCTGGGCACTGGGCAGGGATCTGACCCAGGGTGCCAGAGCATGAAAAAGCATCAGGGTGGGGGGACTGACAAGCAAGCAGCATGTCCGCATCTCGCAGAGATCAGCCTCCAGCTAGAGGCAGCCACTTGGATGGGATTCTACCTGGGTCTGGCCAGGTGCTCCTTGCCTTAGCATCAATATGCATGGCCTCCTGTTTGGGCCAGCACAGAAGCAGAAATACACCAAAGAAGGACGGACACTCCAAAGAGATGTCTTCAGACTGTGTGGGATCCTCGCCATCCGATGGGACAAGAGAATGAGGCAAAAGGAGTTGAGGACCAGGTCTGGGGTGAGGAAGGCTGTTTGCCCTGCTTATCCCTTCCAAGCAGGGAGCTCTGGTTGCCTTTTGAAGATAGTGTCTCAGATGCCAGATCCCCAGTTCCAACCATTAGTGGTTACTTAAATGATTCAGAAATTTGTTTTCAGGGAGCAATTGAGCTTACGATGTGGGTTTTCTGAGTGTTTGCCTAGGAAAGCTCATTCTCAAGAGAGCATGTTGGCGCAAATGATTTCAAGCTGTAATTGAATATTTGTGGTCATTTGGGCGGTATCTGCCCAGCAGTTGCAAGGAGACTTCATTCATTCTACCCAAAAGTATTTTGGGATCCAGGACCAGCATTTGTCCCAGCTGTGTTGAGGATTATTCTTAGATCTGGATGCTCTGCAACCTCTTGGTACCAGGAAGGCACAGAGGTATGAGCACTGAGCCCATGGCCATGAAAGGACCATGAAGGAAGAAAAACAAGGTGATTTCTAGCACCTGCAAAGAGAATTGGGAAGCCTGAGGACTTCCTTTGGTCCCAGGGTCGAAGGGATCATTAAATCAGCTCTTCAGCTACTAACACCCAAATGAAGAGCACAAAAGGGTATCATGAACAGGGACCAAAAGTGGTCCAGCAGACAGACCTGGTCCTCATCCCCTAGTGAACAGCTACTTGCCACAGTAGCATTGAATCCCTTACGTATAAACAGTTTTGAACCTGTCAAAACCAAGGTGCAAGACCCCAGCTGGCCTTTATCCAGCCTGCTCCAGTAAATTCCTCCTGAAGCTTTCTACACCTTAAAGGAAATGGGCTGCCTCAGTCATTGGCTGGTGCTGCCAGGCTGAAGATCTCTGCACAAACCTGAACCTCATCTCTCCAAACCACGACATCCAGCCTTGCAATTACCCATGCCCCTGGCTCCCAGGTCTGTGTTTACTTCTTTCCCACCTCTGCTCCAAGTGTCCATGAAGCAGCTCAAAATTCATTATCAGCCAAGCATGGGCAGCCTGAGGCTGGCTGCACAGAGAGGATGGCAGCTCCTTGCCCAGCTCTAAGGAGCTTTGAGTCAGGGATGGCTCTGGTGGCAGGGGAAAGCCCTCATCAAACAATGACACTCCCCGATCAATGAGACCCCAGTCACCGACCTTCAGTCCTCTTCCAGCCTGGCAGCACCCCAGCCATGATGACTATGGCCATCTGGCCATTCCTTGGGGTTATTCCACAGTGAAATGGTGCTGTACTGTGTGATTGGAAAAATTAGCCAAGACTTGGTGCTGACAGCCTGCCTTCTTTTTAGGGTCAATACAGATTGATAACCCTGTGGGACAGAGGCACATCAGCTTTCCCCTGTCTCTCCCCTGCTATGATGCAACTTGTCCTCCCAAAACCAAAGGCTTTGCTTTCCAGTGGCCACAGAGATTTGTCTTCTCTCTAGGCTGGTTGAGCTGGAGTCAAAGCTGAGAACATCAAGACCAACAAACTGGTGTCTCCCACATATCAGTGGAGCAGGTGATATATAAAGCCCTTGCGAAAGCCTGGCCTGGGCAGCTCTCATGGGGAACAGTCTGGCTGGAAAAAGAAGAGACTGCCCCAAGTGCAGATGGAGAGGCAGCAGCTCTGAAACCCAGAGCTCAGTGAGCCACAAATTCAGTCATCAGCTCAGTATCAGCCTGCTTACGAGGTGTACATGGTACATCCCAGGTCTGGGCCTCCACGTCTGGGCCCAGGTAGCACAATGAATTATTTCTGCCAATTACTCATGTGAAATGAACCGGGGGCTCAGGACCAGGGGAGTGCTTGTGGGTAACCCCATCCTAGTGACCAGTTTGTGAATGATGGGGAGACATAGAGGTCTGAAGTAACAAAATATTCATTTCTCCAAGGTGCCAGGCTCCCCTCACCGGCCCAGGCTCGGACTAGCGTGGTCTCATGCTGCTAGTCCACATCTCTGATCATACTCAGCACCTTTCTCTGGGACTTTCCTAGTTCTCCATCTTTTCTAAGACTAAACAATCAACATCTTACGCAGCAACAGTAGCTCTTCTGCAGGGCTGTAATACATCCCATTTATTGTACCATTTATTGCTTGGTGTTAGCAACCTGGTCATTCAAACCTGAATTCATCCCTCCTGAGCTTGCCAGACCATATGCTAAGGGTATGTTATATGAAGGGTCTTGTGCAGTATCTAAAGGAAAGGGATGAAACCTGGTGGAGTTATAAGCCATGACACCACCAGGTACGTTCCCCACTGCTCTCGACTCAACAGAAACCTGGTCTTACAAGGGCTGCGCATTGAACGTGGCCAAATGCCTCTAGGAAGGACGACTGGGGGTCACGCTTACAAGACAGGGTCTTTTCCCTTGGAAAGCAGCAGCACAGAAAGGGCCTTAGGCAATTGTGGAAACAACACGAGCTGAGCATAAGCTCCCAGGACAAAAGAGGGCTTAGCTGGCAAACAGTCTTACGGGCTTTAGCAAAGGGGCAGTGAATAGAGGGGAAGCAGCCTATCTCAGTGCATGGCATGAGCAAGTCCATCGCTGTGGTATGGGCCCAGCTCTGTTGTCTGCACTTCAAAGCAGTTGTCAACAAGGTGGAGGAAATGCAGGAGAGGGGCACAGAAACCATTCAAGGTCTAGAAAAGCTGCCTCCGAGCAAAAGGCAGCAATGGCTTTGGGTTTTTGGAGAGATGCTCCAGGTGCAGCTCGACCTGCACACCTCCAAGGAGTTTTTAGAGAGCAGACAGATTTCAGTTCTGCAGACACTACATGGTGGAATGCAGCAGAAACACAGTTTGAAGCAAGGGAAGCGATAAAATATGGGAACGAGTGACGTGGGGAGCTGGTTGTTCACTCCTTCTCTGGACTCAAGGCTGGCCATCTCACTTTTAAAGCCCTCTTCTGGGTTTTGCCATGGATCTGAGCTTACTTCTTCAGCAAGGTTCTGGCAGAAGAGGAGAAGATCAGACCTCTCCCTCTGTGCAACGATCCCTGCCTTGAACAGCTCAGGGGAACAGAAAGCTCAGGAGGGTGTACAAGGCACACTCATTTTTTCAGAGAGCGCCTTAGATAAAGAGCAGGGCCAGGATTAATGCAGCTGCTGCCCCCAGGCCAACTGCTCTACAAGCTTGTCTGGCGGAGCAAAGCAGGGTGAAGCACTAGAACCTGCCCACCTTTGGCAACTGATCCAGAGGCTTGTCCCTCCCCAAATACGTGGCCCCCCTGGCCAGGCCTGTTTGCGTGTCTTCTCCAGTGCCTGCTTTTCAGCAGAGTATGTCTCTGATGGCTGGTTTTGGGTGTCTGGAAGCCCTCTTGGTATGGCCGGGGCTGGGGCTGGTATTCTGAACCTGCGGCCATCTCCCCGCTACTGTTATCAAGCCAGCGTGGCCTCGGATTTCGCAGGGGCCAGTGCTGTCCATCAGGGCTTGCAAGGGAAGAAATCATCAAGACAGCAGTGCTGCTGGTGCTCGAGGGGCGTCCATCCTCCAGGGCATCATTCCTTGCCCCCACGGGATCCCCATCCCTGCGGGGGCTGATCCACTGCACCGTCACATTTGAGCTCTTCCAGAGGCTCTGTGAGGACCATGCCAGCCTGCTCCCATCATCTCCCCATCTGCATCCCCTGGCCTGATCCACAGCTTGCCCCAGCCCCTTCAGCCTGCAGGACTGCTCCAGCAGCACAAGGATGCCTCTGCATCCAGCCATGGGCTCAGGCATGAGCGAAATAGGTATTTGAGAAAGAGATGCCGAGAAAAGCCCAAGGAACATCAGAATACAACAACTGATGGAGCGGGGGGACAAAGAAAAATCAAGCTCACTTACCCCATCCCACCCCTTCACAGCCCGTAAGATACGATATGGGTCAGCACAAATTGCAGAAATTAAAATCTTTCCTGACTGTGCTTCAGATACCTCCCAGCCACTGACAGGCAGTGGATGCTGGATGAATCTGTCCCCCGTGGCTTTATCTGCTTGCTTTTCGGAGCCTTTAATGCACTTGGCTTTCACAAAAGCTGCATGGCAGTGAGTGCCACCATTTAGTTACACACTATAGAAAAATACTTCCTTTAGCTAGATTTAAACCTGCTAGCGCCTCCCCTTTGTGAAGCCTGCTTCTCCACCCATTCCTAACTCATGAAATTACATTCTTGCTCAGCCTGTGACAAAATAAGAGCTTTTAGTGATGGAGCTTGTCAGGAGCTTTTGGAAAATCAAGGACCCTTTTTCAAGAGACTCTCCCTGATTTACACACACATTTCTTCCTTCGGTGAGCTGCACTGGAGAGGCACCACCTCCGCAGCAAGAGGTCATCTTAACCTTCCTCCAGGCTACCATGCATATGTCTATTCATTTGGTCTTTTATTACAATATTGATAATTTGCTCAGTGCAGAAGTCAGATTCACTGACCTTTACTTTCCTAGGTCATTCTTTCAAAAACTGGTATCATATTTACCAGCTTCCAGTCTTCTGGGACAGACATTTAGACAGCAGGGCGCACAGAAGATCTGATTTGGCTGTAACCCTGGTGAGTGCAGTATGCCCCGGTGACTGTTTCCATCCAGTTTTTCAGTTCGTTTTGCAGTTTTCCAGCTTGACTCCTGGGCACCAGGCAATTTCTCAGCTCTTTTTCCTGGGAAGAAATGCTTCAAACTCCAGAGACAGGCAGGGGTTTCCCACACAGCTGTGCTCACCTCTTCCAGCGGTGGACATAGGACGTGTCCTTGTCCAGCCTGCAGGAATTGTGCATCACTTCTGGGATGCTTAATACCCCAGCTCCTCCTCGATCTGCTCTGGGACCAGGGCAGGGGCTGGGGCAGGCAACTGGGTCCCTGCCTAGTCCCAGGGAGGAGGATCAACCTCAGCAAAGAAAACTGGTATTTTCCAGGTGCAGATTTCAGCACTTCCCTGCTAGTGACTCCAGAGGCAGCGTGTACTTTGTGTTCGCACACCCTGCTTACCCCATCCCACCATGCAACCCCTGCTTTTCACATCTCTGCTGCCTGCGATATTTTGGGGTGGTAAGGCAAGAGCACATCCCTGCACGTGCCTGACCCTGGAGACAAGTCTGGACATGCAAGGTGTGTATGTGACCCCTCATATGTAGATTTTGTACGTGTCTCTGATCCAGGCAGGCAGTTATCCAGGTAAAGCCCTTCCTCACACCTCTCCATGGCTACTACCAGAGCAGAAGTGAGTTTCTCCCATGCCAGGACCAGCATTAGTCTCCAGAAAGTCCTTCCTCTTCTTCCCCGCCGGCAGGGGTTTAGCACTGGCCCACCAGCTCCCTGGGAGTAGGGCAGGTGAAGCCAAATACTTTTGCTAATCCCAGCTCCGAAGAGCTGCTCTCAGGTTACAGACGATGTGAATAGGATCTATGTTCCAGGGTGATCAGACTTCCTGGAATTTCTGCAGGACCAGTTATCTGTTCCTGTAACCATCTGCAGCTGAATGTGCTGGTATGGCCCAAGTCCAAAATGCCCCCATCTCTTCAGAGCCCGATCTGATGTCTTTGGGTGAAGCACGGCTGGCAGCAGGAAAACTACCCTGCAGCTTTACACATGGGTCACCCTTATTGAACGGCCCAGAGCACCTCGGAAACCTGATCTCTGCAGCCTTCAACGGCCCAGACGAGAAGAGACAAAGAGCCCCTCGGCCACCGGACGTGCTGAGTGTGACTCCCTAACTTAGATCCAACCACAACCTGACACTGCCCTTGCAGATTCATTTAGGGTTGACTCAGCTCCCCAGCATCATCAAGAGCTTGCAGCACTCCTGAAATGTCCCCATGCCATCCCTGTCCCTGGAGGAGTGTCTCAGATGAGGAGGAATCCTCACGTTGCAGCCTTCTCCTCTCCTAGTGGGTCTGATGCCTCTTTTTGGATGTCATGAGGTCCCCAAGGCTGGGCTGATGGTGAGATATTGTCCCTTGCACAAAGAGATCTGCAGTGACCAAACAGCTCAGGCCATGTGAATCCACATGTGTGTGTGAACTTCTCTCCACACACCTGGCAGAAGATGCTGCAGACACTGCGGTGCAGAGCACGGCGTTGTCTCCCCATAACTACCTGCGTTGGCTTTCTGGAAAGACCATGTGCCTTAAAGCCTGCAGGTACTGCTGCAGGAGTTGGGGCCACACAGGCCGGCACTTGTACCCTGTCCACAGGCTCTCCAAGCAGCTTTCAAGCTTCTGAGTACCCCCCTGTTCCACGGCCACCCCTGTTATGGCAGCAGAGCTGAGCAGAGGTGTGATCTGTCACACAGCTGGGCTCACTGGAGAGCAGCGTAGAGGGACCTCTAAAGGCCATCTTGTCCCACCCCCCTGCAGTCAGCAGGGACATCTTCAACTACATCAGGTTGCTCAGAGCCTCATCCAGCCTGGCCTTGAATGTCCCCAGGAATGGGGCCTCCACCACCTCTCTGGGCAACCTGGGCCAGTGTCTCACCACCCTCACTGTAAAGAACTTCTTCCTAATGTCTCATCTAAACCTGCCCTGCTCTAGTTTAAACCATTGCCCCTCATCCTATCGCTCCATGCCCTTGCAAACAGCCCCTCCCCATCTTTCCTGTAGGCCCTCTTTAGGGACTGGAAGGGGCTCTAAGGTCTCCCTGGAGCCTTCTCTTCTCCAGGCTGAACAACCCCAAGTCTCTCCGCCTGTCCTCACAGTAGAGGGGCTCCAGCCCTTTGATCATCTTCATGGCCCTCCTCTGAACCCGCTCCAACAGGTCCATGTCCTTCGATGTCCAGCAGATGCAGTTCTGCTAGTTGAACCGCACTGTTGCATCCACATGAAAAATGCTTCACACAGCACATGTGTCCAGACCAGAACGGCAGCCCAAGGGCAGGAGGATGGGGCTGAGCAGCTGCGGTTCACGGGGTGACCTCGTCCCTGCTACCACTGCAGTTTCCAACACCGGCACGGTGGGTAGCACAGCACAGCCCATACCGATCTGGGAAGGTGCTGTGTGTCCTTTCTGCCATCAGTCACTTCCATGATGGCCCAGTGCTACTTCACTTGAAGGTCCCCTTATTTCATTCCCTGCCCAGCTCATAGCTGGCCCATCATAGTTACGTCCCTGCTTGCCCATGAATTTGCCTTTCCCCTTTCCAGCCTGAGATGCCACAGGCAGAAAGAGCTGCCAGGGAGCCATGGACCAAATGTCCTTTTTACCCCATCCCGCTGATGCTGCCCTTCTCCAGCCTTTGCAGCCATCACATACATGGTGACATGCATCCCTGGGGACACGTCTGAGTATCCGTGGATCGGCCTTAAGTAGTTGCCTACACCACATCCAGGTAACCAGCCTGTCCTCTCATGGCAAATGATGCCCTAGGCTTCGCACTGTAATAGACAGCAATTAACCAGGTGAAAAATAACAGAAAACAACAGAAAACCACTTTGATCTGTGCCTTCTGCTCCTCAGCAAAGCACATTCCTTGGTAGGCTCTGCAAAGGAGAAAACACTTCTGTGTGGGAGAAGCTGTGTCTGGCAATAGCAGCCTCGGCAGCATGAGACTTACAGATCTGACGGCAGAGCATCCTTAGCCAGATCACACCATCCTGCAAGGGCTCTGTCTGCTGCTCCTGGGACAAAACCCCACAGAAGGAGCTGGAAACAGCTCATCCGAGCAGAAAAGAGGGGATCCAGCTCTGCTACCAGCAACCCAAATCCTGGTGCCTCTCTAGACCCTCGGCCGGGGGAGGATGGACGGAGCCGTGGCATCCAAGCGGGGTTTCTAGGAGAGCTCCATCCTCGCCGCTGCAATCCGGCTCCCGGGGAGCAGGCTGTGTCCTGAGGAATGTGGCTCTTGAACTGAACTCCAAAGGCTTTTGCAAGCCTTTCAATCCCAAACACAGAGGCTGAAAAGGGACGAGTGCCCCCGCGGAGGGGCGAGCGGTGGGGTGGGATTAGAGCCGGCACTAACGCCCTGCTCTCAGCAGCGGCGTCTGAGCAGCGCCGGGAGAGGTCAGGATTAGGGGAAATCCTTTCAGACCAAAGGGGAGTTAAGCAGTTCTCTCCCTGCACGCACAGAGGGGGCACCCCCGAATCTCTCCCCTGCAAAAGGCCGTGCTGGGGGCAGGAGGCAAGGGGCAGCCTTTGTCCCTTTGATTCAAAGCAGAGGGCAATTAGGTGATGGACTTAGAGCCCAGGGAGCACCGCTCCCGGCCTCCGCAGGCATCTCTCCCTCTTTCTCTGCTTTCTTTCATCCTCCACCCTGGCTCCTAAATCCATCTGCACTGGGCCTTTAATTGAATTAGCCCAGCACCTTTCACTGGGAACAACTTAAGACGATTTCAATACAGTGTGATTGCTTTTTACAGCCCCGGACGGGTTTGACAGCGACCACAGGGCTGAGTTTAATGCTGGGCGATTTATCCTGGGTGCCCCTCACACCTGAAGTACTGTAGATACTCTTAAAAACCCAGCCTCTGGAGCCCTGTGACAGCCTGGAATCAATTTTCATGAGAGAAAAAAAACAACAAACCATCCATATTTCTGGATTTTATGAGAAGACAGAGCTTGAAAATAGGAATCCCAAAGGAACAACCCAGAGGCTCCGGTCTCTGCAACTCTGAGGATCTGATGGCTGGTGTTTGCAACACCGAACATCACTATGAGTCGCTTGGACACAACTTTGGAGACCACGGCAACCCCTCCAGCTCCAGAGGCAGGGCTCAGCTGGGCCAGCACAGTGGCTAAGGCAGCCCCGTGAGGGCTGGGAGGGTGCTGCTCCTCTCCCCATAACCTCCTCCATCCTTTTCCACCCCTGGGGTGGTTCCCCCACCCCTGTAGATGTGCAGGCACCAACTGCTGCCAGGTGTTTCCTGCTCACCCAGCTCCTCTTCCTCCCATCTTTGATGCATTCACATAAGGTGCTCTGGAAGGGCCTCTGTTAACACCCTGTATTTGTAAGTGAAATCAGTTTCCAGCAGGATAAGTCCCTCTGGATGGGTCTTTTCAGTCCCCAGGTGCTTTGGGGAGGAATTTCTCTTGCATACGTGTGCACAGCACAAGGGAGGGAGGGAGGCCAAGGGCATATCAGTACCCCCCAGATCTCCATGCACGTCTGCGTACTGCCTGTCATGCAGGATGGCTAAGCTCCTGTCTCTTACCTCCCAGGGAGGGACTGTCCTGAGCAAATAGAGATGGATTTCAAACCAGCCAGACCCACACACTGCAACAAGACGCAAGACTTCTGTCTTTACTGGCGCATGATCTCAGGGTATGTTACAGAGGCGTTGAGATAGGTGTGTTAGCGATCCCTACAGAGACAGCTGGTGAGGAGGTGGGCTGTGAAGGAGGCTGTCTGAATGGGTTTGCATGCAGATATGGGCTGCTCCGGGGCCATCTACTTAAAGACAAGCCTGAGGAGACACCCTCTAAATCACAAACGCCCCTACCCTGACCGACCTGCTGCCCACAGGGGATTTATGCAGCAGTTTTACCAAGGGGAAAGTTGTATCAAACCAACCTTACGCTGCCTCCTCCTGCCTGTTTCCCATGTTCCTTGGTCTGGAATCATTTAATAATGAACACACCCCAACCTGGGATGGATACAGGGTGCTCAGCCCATGCAAGTGAGCAGCCTTGCTCTCCTCAGATCCCGATCTCTGCTCTAATTTGGTCAAGGACAGGAGCCATCCCGCTGTCCAGGAATGGCCACAGCCTGTCTGCCTCCTGTTCCAGGTTGGCTCTGAGAGGCCAGGAGCTTGGCAGGGGCAGGGGGAGCCACTCCAAACAGCTCAGGAGAAGCAGTCTGGTCTTTCCCTAGAGATTTCTCCCCCGGTGCTGCTGGCACCCATCCCATGAGCTGGTTACATGGAAGCGCCAAGGGTATTTTTAATACAAAGAGAGCAAGGAGCAGGTAGACAGAACTGTGTAATTAATCATCCCTTTCACAGGCTGAAAACATCCCTTTCTTTATCCCAGCCTGAGAGCTGTTTGTTATTAAAATCTTTCATCTCTGTTAAGGCTCAGCGGTGTGATCCTGCGTCCCGGCCCTCGTCCCGGCGTGCCCAGAGAGGGGGCAGTGACGGAAGGTGGGTGGCTCTAATAGGATTTGGGAGCATCTGCAAGCCTTATCATACAGATGCTGTAATGGGGAATGACACATGGGTCATTTTCACTTAAGGATGGAGAAGGCCCCCCCATAGAATCATAGAATATGTTGGTCTGGAAGGGACCTCTAAAGGCCACCTAGTCCAACCCCCCTGCAGTCAGCAGGGACATCTCTAACTAGATCAGGTTGCTCAGAGCCTCATCAAGCCTGGCCTTGAATGTCTCGAGGGATGGGGCCTCCACCACCTCTCTGGGCAACCTGGGCCAGTGTCTCACCACCCTCACTGTAAAGAACTTCTTCCTAATGGCTAATCTAAACCTGCCCTGCTCTAGTTTTAAACCATTTCCCCTCATCCTATCGCTCCATGCCCTTGCAAACAGCCCCTCCCCAGCTTTCCTGTAGGCCCCTTTCAGGGACTGGAACCTTTCAGGGACTGGAAGGGGCTCTAAGGTCTCCCCGGAGCCTTCTCTTCTCCAGGCTGAACAACCCCAAGTCTCTCAGCCTGTCCTCACAGCAGAGGGGCTCCAGCCCTTTGATCACCTTCGTGGCTCTTCCTGGTGTTTCTAATAGAGAAAGAAGGCTGTACCCCGCCTTGCAGGAGGGTTGGACTAGGTGGCCTTTAAAGGTCCCTTCCAACCCAACCCATTCTATGATTCTATGATTCTATGACTTTTGTCTCCTGATGCTCCCTCAGTACTTTTTCCAATCCCCACTGTGCAAAAAAATATTCAGGTCTCATTTTGCTAGGTGCTGGAAATGCACTTAACAGTCAGTGTAGGGTAAAAAGTATTATTACCTAGAAACTTGCCCAGAATCCCTCAGGGAACAGATGAAAAACTCAGGAACTGAATTAAGCTATAGGGCACTCCTGTCTAATACCTTAGCTCCAGCTCATTTTCCCTCTCCTGCTATCTTCCATTTAATGCACACCTTGGAATTGCACTGAGTAATTACAGATGTTCTGGGCAAAACTGCAGGTTACAATCTAGCTGCACAGCTTCTGATTTGCAAGGCAGCATGTGTATAAGTGAAGATACCTGGGAAGAAGCAATTTGCAAATCATTTTACACGATGAATTATAGAAATGAACAAAAATGTAGGTCAGATGGGCCCTCTGGAGGTCTCTCATCCAACCCTCTACTCAACATAGGGCTAAATTTGAATTTAGATCTGATTGCTCAGGGCCTTGTTTAGTTGAGTGTTGAAAATCTCCAAGGATGGAGAGGTTTTTTGGCCACAGCCTCTCAGGGACCCTGTTCCAGTGCTTGACCACTTCCAGGATGAAGAAATTTTTCTTTATGTCCCATCAGAATTCCTCTCGGTGCAACATGTTCCCATTGCCACTGTCCTTTCTCTGTGCACCTGAGCTGGCTTTTTCTTCTGTACAGTTGCCTTTAGATAGTGGCACAGGCAGTTAGATCCCCATCAGGGTCCTCTTCTCCATGTCCAGCAAACCTGGTGCCTTCCACTTCTGCTTAGACATCACAACCTCCAGCCCCCAACCACCTCTGTGGCCCTCAGCTGGACCCACCCCAGTTTGCAGGCAACTTTCATTTGTAGAGAAGCCCAAAACGGGGGACAGCATCCCAGTTTGTCCTTCCCAGCATCCTGTTGCATGAGGATAATCCACCCCAGGTGCCAGGATCTGCATTTGCCCCGAACCTCATGAATTTCCTGCCAGCCTCTTGAGCATGTTGACGTTCCTTTGAAGAGCAGCTCTGGCCTCCAACATATGGACAACTTCCCTCAATTTGGTGTGACCCTCAAACTTGCTGAGGTTGCATTCCCTCCTCTCATTTAGGTCACAGCAACCCAGGGTATCTTCATTTTATCCTCCTAAACAGAAAAACTAGATGTTTCCAAAGAAAAAAGGCCTGTGATTTTGAACAGGCCTAGTGTTGGTCAGTGCGTTGCCCAGCCATGTCTTCGGAGAGCAGGGATGGAATGGTTCCAGAGAGCACTGGGACCAGCCCACCATCTACCAGCACAAACCACGGGATGAAGCTTCTCATCAAGTGGGAAGTCCACAAGCCCCTAAAAGGCTGCTGCAAGGAAATAAATCCTCCCCCAGGGGTACGACATGGGGCATAAATTGCAGGGAGGGATATTGGAGGGTGGGATGCTGGGGGAAACCTTTAGCAGGAGAATAGGAGCAGAAAGGCAAGAGCTTGCTGGCTGATCTTTCAGATCATGGTGACCATCTCAGCAGGAGACCTGGATGATGCACTTCTTGACAGGTCTCAGTTTGATGTCACTTCTGAGGGGCTGAGCTTGTGCAGGGAGTCCAAGAAACTGCTGGGCTGCAGCTCCTTTGGTATCTCCAGGAAAAAAACAGCTTGAGATGGAACAGCTCAGCATTCTCTATCCTCTCCTCCTCTACTGGGGGACAAAAGGGGTCCTCAAGGGCAACAGCACCTGGGAGCCAGAGACACGCACAGCCAGGAGGAGAAGCCCTACAAGGCGCAAAGAAGCCCAGAGGGCAAGCCCACGCTGCTGCCCTCCGAGTGCTCCCACTTCTCCTGCCCAGATGCCAGCACCTCGGGGCTGGAGCAGCAGCCAAGATCCCCCAGCTCCCATCTGCAGGGCCAGGGCGGGTGAAGGCAGGATGCCGGGCTGTCAGCGGGGTGAGCAGGGCACAACCAGCAGCAAGCCGGTGGCAGGGACCGACAGCCGGGCAGCCCACAGCTGAGAGCCGTCAGGCAGCTGCCTGCCGGGGTGGGCTGGCCAGCCTCTCTGGCAGGAAGATCAAGGGCCGGAGGGTGGGAGGAGGACAATAGTCCATTTTGGGGCTGAGCAGGAAGGGTGTTTCAGAGGAGAGAGGCTGAGTAGAACAGGACAGAGCCTGCTGGAGGAGGAGGATTTGCAGAGAGGAAGAGCCTGCCTGGTGCAACGAGAGATGTCTTGCAATGCATGGGGAATCTGGGCTCTTCCCCACCCTCCTGGGCAACCGCAGGACACTTCTGCCTTCCCACAGATGTGCAGGACAGGGTGACACGAGGCATTGAAACCTTTTTGTGCCATGTCAGGATGCCATGTAAGGGGGGAACCCCAATTGAGCCCGGGGCTGGCCAGCGCTAAGGCTCCGCAAATAACCTCAGAAACCAAGGAGGCAGCCAAAACGTGTCACGTAATCGCAGATAAACACATAATCTACTCAGGTTACGCTGGGGGGAAACCACAAACCACAAGCAGACAGGAGAGGAGAGAAACAACAAGCCAAAGGGAGAAAGGAAAATCCACCAGGAGAGATGAAAGCAAATCAGTAAATCACAGGGGCTGCTGCTCTTCTCCTGACCCTCCCCTTCTCTTCCCCGCCAGGGAAATTTCATCCTTGCAAATTTTGCAAGGCAGAGCGCAGAAACTGGGAGTATGAAGCTCAGGCAGGAGCCCCACCAAGACTCTGCATCTCTGTCAGGCATCTCTGCCACGGTGCATGGAGATTTACTGCTGGGTCCAGGCACCCAAGGCAACAGAAATGGTGGCCAAGGTCTGCACTGCAGCAACAGGCTCTGCAGCTCCCTCCAGCTCCGAGAAACCAAAAGTCTTGGAAATACTTTGGAAATAGCCATACTGGTGGAGAGGATCAGTTCCTGCTGCAAAGCCCAGTTGCCGCAGAGAGGAACAAGGGAGGATGCCCTGAGCCAGGCTGAGTGGAGACAACCACTCTCATCCAGGGAAAATTTTTCAGAGAGCATTGGACTGAAGATTTGAGGATGGTCTGGAGTAAGAAAACTGCAGGCATTTCCTCCTTTCCTGCCAGCGCCTCCTGACCAGCCTCGCGCTGGTCTGCAGGAGCAGAGCGGCAGATGAGCGCAGGCACAGGAATGCAGTGGGAGTAGAGGCTCCTTTGAACATCCCGGCCACGGCATGGCCGGTGGGAACGCATAGCCGGAGAGGCTGAGCTGGGAGATAGCCACTGCTATGAGATCTGCCGTGAAATCGGTTCCCGGGAACGTTCTGCCAACCAGCCACGGCTTTCCCGGCAGGGGTAAACAACCACCAAAACAAAAGAAGATTTTGCTTTGCTTTTGGAGACATGGAAGTAAATGCAATCCAAAGAATATCTTCGCCCTTTGTGCTCCTGCCCCAGTCCTCCAAGGCCTGGGGGAGCTTCAGCAGGTCCTTGTAGGCTGGATGCTGGGCATTGCTTGCTGGAGGAGAGCCCTTGCCAAAAAAAGAGGAGCACCTGGCACAAAAGACCCCACCAGTGCTGTTGCCATCCCGTTGCCTTTGGGTTCCCCTAACTCTTTCTGTAGTGCAGGGGTCTCTGGGCTGCCCACACATTGCATTACCCTGACAGCGACATCTAAGTGAGATGTGTCACAGTTCACCCTTCTCCAGTACCCGGCAATGTTACCAAAACACTGATGAGCTGGAGGGTTAGGATTAGACTTTTAGGGACCAACCTGAGACAAAAAGGTGACAGGTAAAGACACCTGAAGTTCCTGGCTCTTCAGGCACTTGAAGACCAAGTACCTGCCCAGGTGTCCCCCAGCCAGCTGCAGCCCAGACACCAGAGCAGGGGACTCAACATTGGTGTTGAAGCATCCCCTCACCCTGCAAAGCCAGGCAGGGTCTGCCCTCACCACAGGGTGCATGGCCCTGTCCCTCTACATGCCAGTGCGGACTGTCCTTCCATTCAAATGCTACGTCCCAGGTGCTCCAGATGAAGCCGGGATATTCCCTGTCTCAGGACAATGGGTGGCCTGCATGGGAATCAGGGATGCTCTTCTGGGCCCCAGCACCAGGGCTGCAGGAGGGCTGCCCAGACCCGCTTCCTCTGCCGTGGTAACAGGTATACAAAAAAACAGAATACACAAAATATTCCCCAGCCATCAGCCAAACATCCCTCCTGCTAAACGCATGACCTCTCTGCATTACCAGCTTTCTGTAGAGACCACACATAATGCCCGTGGATAAATCTCCCCTCTCCGGTTTCCGTTTCCATGAGGCCAAACTGCTGGCTCACACCTTCCTCCGCTCTTCACGGGGCATCATGCCCTGAGCGAGAAAAACCACCTGCTGCTTCGCCTCCCTCCAAAGACACCCACAAGGGACCACAGCCCCAGCCCCCCAGGTCCCCTGGTGGCCAGGGCAATGCTTAAGAAGCTCCACCAGTCCAGTCCAGGCTGAAGGATACTGCGAGTAGTGGCATGGGGTGGATGCTTGTGAGAGCAGAGGCACTTTTGCCTGCCCATGGAGGAGACAGGAAAAGTGCAGCCCATAAGTGAGGACTCCTCACCCTTTTTCTGAAGGCTTCCTTGACCTCCAGCCCAGATGTAGCCATCCATGGGGTAGGAGATCAGACCACACAGCCAGGACCACCCCAGGTGGGTTTGAACCCTGGGAGAAATGGATGCCAATTGGTAAGGAAAGAGGATGTGGAAGGATGACAGTTACTGGGATGGTGGCTTGTGTGAACCTGGGTAGATAACTGGGGGTAGCGGGAGAGTTGTGTGGGTGGACTGGGACCCCAGAGCTCAAAGGAAGAATCAGAGTGAGCATGGGACTCCCTGGCTGGCAAAGTACTAGAGGTGGCTGATGGGTTCCCTGTGTGAACACGATGGGAGCTGGTGGCAGGGGGGGTGGGAGGGTGTCCCACCGGGGTCTGTGGCTGGAAGCAAGGCTGCGGTGTCCCCAGTTCACAGGAGGGCAGGCAGGCAGCCCCCAACCACACAGACAGCAGTGCAGGATGACGCTGGAATATCTCCTCAACAAAGGTCACAAGGCCAGGCAGAGCCCAGCTTCCTTTATTCATCACCGGCCTCAGCTGAGCTGCTCAGAAATAGATGCAACGCGCCTTCAATAACCAGGCTGAGCATCTTTGCAGCCTAAATCCTGCCCAGAGGGGCTGCAGAGACCATGAGTCAGCTTCGTATTAATAGCAGGGCAGAAGCCAGGCAGGTGTCAGGGCTAACAAGGGCACGACAGACACCACACTGCCCCGGCCTGAGAAGTTACTATACCTCCAAGGACTGAATATTTCCATTCTCCATCTCTCTCCATCCCGAGGGGCTGGATGGGTCTCACTATTCCCACCAGCTCCTATCTATCTGCTGCACCGGATGAATGCGGCTTCCCCAGGAGGGACCCAGCACTGCTGGCAGCATCCCAGGCAGCAGAGCCGTTTGGGGAGGGTGCGGAGCTCAGTCCCAAACCCAGCCCTGGGGCAGGGGAGCTCCCTAAAGGGCAGCCCCCAGCCTGCCCCATCCCTGCCGTGGCAGTGGGCGGTGGGTGCATCCCTCGCAGGCTCCCAGCGCACTGTCCTGGAGGGCTGGGAAAGCCTCGGCTCACACATGCCGCCCAGAGCAGACTCCCAGCTCACTTCCACCTGTTTCCGATAAGCTCGCTAATCCGTCCCCATAATGATTCTTTATTAATGGATGCTGCTGTCTTCATTACATGCCTTAATTAGTGTTTTGTGAGCAAATTCAAGGGGATAAGAAGCGTGTCACATTTTCCAATGGGGGGGTTGCGCACAGCTACCAAAATAACTTTGTCTGTGAAGCTGGAGTTCCTGTTTCACCCTGCCCAGGAGCCGTCGTCGCTGTTTGTGCCTAATCTGGACGGCAGGCTGGGCGAGCTGAGCCGCTGCCCGCTGCCCGGCCTCCCCTCCCTTCCTCCCTGGCTGGGCGCACTGAGCTCCCACAAGCCAAGATGAATTTCAGTCATGCACAGACTTGAAGAGAGATTTGTCGCCGGGAATCAAAAAATCCTGGAAAAGTCCAGACCGCTGCTGCCCTGCTCACCGGACCGCTCTCCCCCCATCGTGCTGTCTGTCAGGGATGGAGGGCAATCGGGGCTGCTGTGTTCCCTGCCGACCGATGCTGCTCCAGCTGGTCACTCGAGCTTAAAGTATGAGGGTGTTCCCTAAGATACCCCCAGTGTCCTTGGGGAAATGGCAAAAGCCCATCAGAGTCTGCTTTCTGCTGGCCCAGGGGCAGGAGTGACCTGGGATGGCTCTGCTACAAGAGGACCCACAGAGCCACATCCACAGCAGGAGCAGCGCCGGCTGTCACCAGCTTTCCTGGGCAGAGGGAGACTGGTAGGAGCCGGTCCCATGCAGGCAGAGCCGCCGGGATGGGACCTGGCACAGGCAGCCCTCAGCTCCACCCAAGAGGGAAAAAAGCCAAAGCAGTTTGTTAATGTGACCAGCGCCACTCCTGCCCCAGGCAGGAGGTGTCCTCCCCTGGCACAGGCTGTTCCGTACCCAGCACCCTCCTGATGCCAGCACAGTCCCTGGCACCCGTGGGTGCTTTGGGACCAGCCCCTGCCCCTTGTGCCAGTGAGACCACGGCAGAGGTGCCCTGGGCATCCTGACCCCTTCCCTGGGGCCGGCCACCATCCCACCATCACAGCACAGTGGGTCTGGAGACCCACAGCTTCATGTGGCCCTGACTCAGGTCTGCAAACCCTCTTTATGTCAATCCCATGGGTGCACTGACACCAGGTCTTGCTGTCAGAAATTTCCTAAAATCTAATTTCATCTAAAAAAAAAAGGGAAAAAAGTATCGCTTGCCATTGTGCCTGAGCGAGCTGTTTGCAGTAACAGCCCGAGGATCCTCCTCACTTGTGCCTGATCCGAGGATTCTTATGCCAGAATAGCGAGGATCCCGGTGCTGGGGGAAGCTCTCCCGCAGGAACCGAAGCCCCGGCTGCATTACACAGGGCTCAGCACAGCCGCATGAATGGGGATCATCTCCCCAGGTGCTGCGGTCCTTCCCCCCTGCACTAACCCCTTGACATCCCCGCCAACATATTTCGTTTCCCATTAGGGCTTTTCCCACTTTCCCCGAGAGTGAAATGAACCAAAACTTGCCCCTTCGTCATGGCTCTGAGGAGAATTTAATTCCAAGGTTCAAAGCTTCCCCATCCCTTCCCAGATAAAAGGGTGATTGGCGAAAGGGGATGAGCTGGTTAATAAAAGCCGAAGAAGAAAGCAGGACAGAAGGGCTGCGCCTATAGAGCACAACCCAGCAGGAGAGAAGCAGCTTTTCTCCCTGCAAGCCTTTCCCCAGTTAATAATTACAAGCCAGGCCCACCAGTTCCAACCCGCTGCTCCGCAAGAAAAGGCAATTAATTTAAGACTAATAGGATTTTAAATTCAAAACAATCCCAAGCGGGTTTGTATGGCGGGCTGTGAATGCGCCAGAGAGTCAGCCAGCAGCAGGCGGGATGGAGGCTGGATTTGGCAGAGCGGTTGGAGGAATTAAAGGCGAGGAGATGAAATCTTGCCTCCTGCAGCCGCTGGGCTGGTGATGGCAGCTCCTCATTCACCAGGCAGCTCGGCGGGGGGCTCTCCTCAATGGGAGGATGGCGAGGAGGCATTTCATTGAGCTCACACCAGTGGCGGCGGCTGGACACAAAGAGGAGCGGCTAGCCCATCCCGAGCCCAGACCACCTCTGACGCTGGGGCCAAGGGACTCACCAGAGACAGCCCTGCGTTGGCCCATGGACCATGACCATCCCCTGGCTCCTCAGAGCAGGTCCTCCATGAGGTGTAAGCATGCCCCAGCCATCCTCCCTCTGACCTGGCATGGAGCCTTGGGGTCCTGGGAAGGTCAAGGTGGGCCTGGGGCTCTCCAGGGACCTGCAGCTCAGCCCGCAATGGCAGAGATGCTCTCAGCCCCTGCAGGTACCTCATGGCTGGGTTTCTACCTCCCATCCCAGATGGACTGGTGCAAAATTTCCTCCCAGTCCCTGGAGGACTCTCCAGCAGCACCCAGCCAGGCTGAGCTCAGAAAAAGGGAGCGCTGCCAGCCCATGTCCTAGGAGAGGGCTGGGAGGGCAGGGGACTCATTTGTCATGGGAGTCACACAGTGACGGCGGGGAAGGGACGGGCACAGGGGCCCTGCCTCATCCCCTCCTTGGCAGCCGGAGCCTGGCCGACTCACCATCTGCTGGGAGATGCTGGAGCAGGAGTCCATGTGGTGCCACCCAGCACCAGAAATGTGTGTAGGAACAAGAGAGCAAGGAAAATAGTGAAGTGCTTTGCTATGGGCTGTGCTGACAGGGATCTGCTGCCTCGCTGACCACAGCCATGAATGGGCTTGAGCCCACGTTTCCTCCCTCTTCACACTGCAACCCTGCAAGGTCTAGAATTTGCCATTGCTGCAAGGAAAGGTTCCTCTAAGACTGACTCAAACAGCCTCTCCTGAAGCATTTTAGCATGAAGACATCTCTTCATTTCATTCCAGAGCAGCTAGAGATGCGGGCTCAGCCTCACAAGGGGGCTTAGATGTCGCAACACACCCAAATACCCTCATGAACATGGGGTTTGGCAGCTAGTGTCACCGGAGCAATTCCCTGCTGCGTCTACAGGGACCCCGGGAACACAGGGATCATCCCATGCATCTCTGGTGCCATCAGCCATCATGGGAGCATCTGCCTCTCGCAGCACATGTGCAAGGCAGGAAAAGGGAGGCTACATTTAGGAGCACACAGCTCTTCCACAAGCGCATGAGCAACATTTTATGAAGGTCCCCATGCAAGTCAAAGGGATTGTTGTTAATCCCTCTCAAGATCCCAGGGAGCTCAGCCTGGTGAATAAGGACTGGTGGTGTCTGTGCAGTGCCCTGCACCAACCTCAGTCCCTCTGGGCTATGGAGAACCACTCGCGTTGAACCACAGTGACCCTGTCCCCTGCCAGGTCCCCAAGGAAGTGCTGTCCAGACTGGAGGCTGAGGTCACGTCTCACATACCGTATCCGTCTCCAAGGCAAGACAGATGGAAAAGATGGCCTTTGGCCAGGCATGGGAAACATTCAAGAGGGTGATGAAAAAGAGCTTCCCAACACCAGCCTGTTCCTCCACCAAACTTTCCACACCCAGAGGCACCAAGCCACTTCCTAACCTGGGTCACACAGTGCATTCCTCCCAGCCTTATTTTGACGGACCATTTTTACCAAATTTCCCACTTTCTCTAGCAAAACAAACCCCAAACAGCAGCCTGGAAGACAACACCAGACTCAGTTATGAGAGCTGGCAAAGTTGTGAAGCACTCAACGCTGAGTCTTTCATTGTGGGAAACACTGAGTGACCTACATGTAAGTGGGTGGAGTTTCTCCAGGCAAACGGGAGGAACGTATGGACCTGGCCATAGGCTGGGGAAAAGCTCCCATGAAACGTCATTGTCACTAGCCACAAGAAGAACATGATGTTTAGTGCTGCCCTCATGGGCCAAGGATCTGCATGAAGAAGGGGGCTGGTCCTACACAGTGATCCTACTTCAATGAGATGAAAAGCCAGGGAGATTCATCTAGTTGCTACCATCAAGTGAGTTCCATCTGGACACACTTAGCAGGGACATATAGGGATGGAGAAGGGGGAGACCTCAAGCACACAAGACTGTGACTATGGAGGGAGTAGGATGAAGGTGAGGTGGTATTCTGCCCCACTGCAAAAAGTTGTTTGTCCTTGCAAAGCTGAAAAAGGAAGCTGTCAAGAAAGTAGGACAGCAGAGGAGGAGGTGCAGTGGAAGGGAAAATGGAGGGAGGTGTCAGAAGCCTGAGAAAACAATGATTGTCAAGGCTTCCCAAAATCTTGCTGCATCCTCTCATAGGAAAGTGGGAGGAGAAAAATCCAGTGGCTTGCAAAGTGGTCAAGAAAGTCCCAGAAAAATGTCCATGTCATTCTAGCATAGGAGGGAAAATAAAGTCTGTCTTTGCTGCAGGTCTTGGTGAGGAGGGAGTGGAGCACCATTCTACTAATCCAACATCAATAGCCAGAAAAGGGACCTCTAGTTTGGTTGGATGTCAATGGGACGACAACCACCTGCTTCTCCTCCACAAGAGGAGTGAAGCTTTGCCCCGTCTGGACATCGTGGTGAGAGAGACAGCACCCAAAGCCAAGCAGGGTCCCGCTCTGCTCAAACCACGGTGTGCAGAGGGTGGGGATCATGTACAATTCTGGGACTGGACATGAAGGAAGCCTGGGGAAAACACAGATGCAACATTTATTGGAGCAGGAGGAGGACCTCACGCCCCTGGTGCGGAGACAGGCCAAAGCATTATTAGAAAGCATCACCCAGCAGAGAACAGCCGCTCTGTGGAGCAGGAGTTCTTTCTAGCTGTGGCTTATGCCACTGTAGGGAAAACTAAAAGCCAGCAAGGAAGGCAGAAAGAAAACACACGGTTGTGACGGCTGCAAAAGCAGCAAGAGGCTCATGGCTGGCGGAGGAGAAGCCTGTCGGGACATGATGCAGCGCTCTGCTGCTGACACAGGGTCAGCCCAGCTGAGAAGAAGCCCATTCTCCTGGGTCAATAACGTCGGTTGGGTTTGGGATGCTCAGAGGACCAGTGACAAATGCTGGCCACCAGCCATTCAAATAAACAGTAGGCAGCCAGTTGGCCAGTGGCCACTCAAATAACCAGCCCCAAGCTAAAAAAATACAGTAAGCTAGTAAATTTAGTAACCTAAAGAGAAACATTCCTCTACCAACCAGCATGCAAATAAGCCAGAAGGGGATATAGAGCTGACACAGTCCCCTGTTCGGCTTTTGATATTCGATGGCCCTTATCCAACTGGCTGCCAGTTGGTTATTTGCATTGGAACAGGAAACAAATTTTTCTCCTATTTATACTGCTTACCTCAGGAATAAACTAATTACTGTTATAAAATCCCATTCCCACAGTGTCCAGCACACATCTGTAACCCCTGGAAGGGACAAATGCGCACAACTTGCCAGCTGGACTGACCCATCGAAACAGCCAAATCCCAACTTGCTTTTTCGCTGGCTCTCCCCATTGGATGATGAAGCAAAGCCTTCGCTGCAAATATCCCCGCTGCATCAGCTGTTTACCTTGTTCATAAACAGATCGCTGCTACAAAACGCTCTTCCAAAACTGCCCAGCACACGGCAAGACAGTCTGGGAATGGGGAGGAGGAGCAGGGAGTAATCCACCGGTGTTGTGGTTTCTGTGGCCAAGGACAGGACCAGCTGGTTGCTCCAAGTGTTCAGGCTGTGGAGTGGCTGGGATGGAGATAGTCCATCGATGCTGAAGCCCAGACATGCCACTAGATGGAGTTTGACAGAGAGATGGCCCTGTGTCCCTGTCCGTCTGATGAGATGGTCCCCAGTGGAGGTGGTCTCTGGCTGCACTGGGAGAAGGGGATTTCTGAGAACCAGCACTGGCAAAGGACTCCAAACCCCACTATGGTTGAAGCCATCCCATCCTCATGCCTGCATGCAAGTGTTGAGCCACATGCTCCTGGTGGGGAGGCCCTGCAGTGCCCAACACCTTTTCTAGCATGGAAATCCTACCCAGTACCTTCCCACCAGTTCAAACACAAGAGGAAGCTCCATCATCAAACCACTGCTCCACGTGGGATCGAACAGCCATGGCCATGCCCAGAGGTCCTAGTCTGGATGGGCCAGGCAGTGCCCAGCAGTGCAGCAAGAGACCAGGCTTGCAAGGACACTGGTCTGGGCAACTCTCAGCACACATTTTGCAGGATTTGCTGTTTCCTTCAAGCCCCAGCTGCTGGAGTTAGGGGATCAATGAAGAAAAGCTGCATTCTTCCTCTTCATCCTCATCTGTAAAGACTTTCTTGTAGCATGCAACTTGCAGATGGCATCTAAGGAGCACGCAGAGTGTATGCTTTGCTTTCATCTTATTTTTAAAGCCAGACTTGTGACTTGCCAGGTCGTGACCCGTGAACACTTTGCAAACTCATGTTAGAGCCGCTTTCCTTGTTGCAAACTCCCTGCTGCCTTTGGCTCCGTCCTCACATGGGCTCTGCTCCACCTGGCAGAGGGAAGCTGCACTGCATTCCCCTTGCCAGAGCCCCGCTCACCTGAGCCAGCAGACCCCCTGGTCTTTGTGGGGTGCCAAGCTGTGGCATCCCCTCTGCAGGGCCCTACTCGGCTCTGCATGGCTCCCTGGATTTGGAGGCAGGGAAGAAGTGATGAGTGATACCCAGTCCCCTGTCTGAGCTGCCTGCAGGTTCAGGCAGATGTGGCCATGTGCAGCAGACACAGGTTAGAATCATAGAACGGTTTGGGTTGGAAGGGACCTTAAAGACCATCTAGTTCCAACCCCCTGCCCTGGGCAGGGACACCTCCCACCAGACCAGGCTGCTCCAAGCCCCGTCCAGCCTGGTCTTGAACACCTCCAGGGATGGAAGGTTGAAGACTCGCTCCACAGGGCTGGGAGCTGGTGTAACAAAGTGCACATAGCAGGGAGGCAAGCTCACAAGGGATCATAACTATATCTTACCTGGGATGCAGGATTGTTTGACTGTCGGTCTGCTGTCTGCATATCCCAATCCCGAGTATATCTACCTTCTTGCTACCATTGCCCAGAGCACCAGCAGCGGAACAATCAGAGAAACTCATCCAGTTTCGTACTAGTTATGACCCACACCAGTGAGCCTGGTCTGGATAAACCCCCAGCCCCCTGTGACTCTGTCATAACAGTCCCCAGTCAGCCCAGGAAGGTGGCCTGGCACTGGTCTTTGCTGTGGACTTCAGATCCAGAAGGTGTCTTGGACAATGTATTTCTAAAGGTTCATTCCTGCATGTTGAGGCTTCACATCAAGGGGTTCAGGACCCATAGAGGGTCCTGGAGAGCAGCTATAAGTGTTAGGGGCCCCATGAGAAGGGAAGATGCCACATGGATACAGCTCGTCACCCAGTCCTTGATGGAGGTCCCATGAAGGTTCTTGCCCACTAGAGCCCAGCCTCTAACCAGGGAGAGGCTCTAAGGGCAGGGTGCTGGAGGGGCCTGGAGCTAGTCTCCCACATTTCTCATCTGCATTTGGATTGGTGAGCCCCCAGGGAGAAATCAGTATCTTTAACATCACTGGGGCTTGTGACAAGGGCCAGACATGTCCCTAGCACCAGCCCAAGGCACCCCTGCATGAGACAGCTCAGGCAAAGAGTGTCTGTGCTGGAGCAGCATCATTAACCCAGGAAAACAGCCATAGGACATTCAGAGGGCCATGTGGCCTTGCTGGCTGCCATAATTGGGCCACAATGCCTGTTCGGTTGCCAGGCATCCCAATAGACGTAGTGAAATGAGCTATAAAGAGATTCATACAGAGAAATCCATCCCAAAAAACTTGCTAAGCTGACAGGCAAACCCTGGCAAAAAGCAAGGCTGACATGAGCTGGACTGTCCTGCTCTTCCTTGGAGCTTCCAACATTGCAAGAAGCTGGAAAAGGAGAGCAGAGCTCATGGCTGCAGAGCAAGGTCACCCCTTGCAGGTGGGAGAGAGAGCAAGTGGGGCAATGGCAGTGGGAGAGGTGAGGTACTCGAGCAGAAGCAACCTGTGCTGGACAAGGGAGGCAGGAGGACATGTGGGATGGAGCCAGCTGAAGATGACCTGCAGGAAAAGATGGAGATTTGTCATTGCAGGTGTAGGCAGAGGGCATGGGATAAGTGCATGCCTGGCCCTGCAGGAGGCAAGCAGTAGGTGAAGGTGGAATCAGGATGGGTGATGGACCGCTGAGCTTCCTGGGTCCATTTCCTAGTGATGTGCTTTCCTATCATCCCTCCTATCTCATGTCCACCATGATGTGCTTTCCTATCATGAGCAGGTCTCTGTCACAAAGGGCAGCCGTGCAGGAGGTTAGGAGGTTCCCTGAGCTCTGTCAGCATCTTGGAAACTCTGTGCTGCAAGATTTTAGCCATTTCTGAGCTGGCAAGCCCAACCCATCAGAATGCCAAGTCCCCCTCCCCATCTGCAAATCCCAAATCCAGACACCTTCCCTAGGACCTGAGCAGAGACAGTGTTTCCCCAAGGCATGGAGTGCACCCAAGATAGAGAAAGAACCTCTGAGGTCGGGAGGAAGCCAGTGGTGCCCCCGGGGGTGTTTCCACTGGGCTCCCTCCATAGCACCACAGCCAGCTTCTTCATGCAATACCTCTCCACTGTGATGCTCTCCCAAGAGGGCCCTGTGTATCCCCCGGGATATCTCATGTGAGTCAGATGGACTGACTCAGAGCTCAAAGCCCGCTCAGCTAATCCTAAACAGAGAGACAGAAAGCAGGAAAACTGGGAAGAGAGATTGCATTTAGAAGACATCCCATGGATCCCATGGATGGCCCAGAAGGCCATGGGAGAGGTTTACAAGAGCCTTTCCTCTCTCCTGCAGGAAGGACACCACACTGAAGAGAAAGCGAAGCCTATGGATCTGCCAAAAGCCCTTTTTGGAAGGGTGCTTCTGTGGGGAGCCGTCAGAGATAGAAGACCCAAGTGTCTCACAGCAAGAGGCACACGAAAAGGGGAACTGATGTGACCAGGCCAGAAATTGTTCAGAGGGACAGCTCAGTCTTGGGGACATCTGATGGCTCTGTGGAGTCAGCCCTGAACAAAGCAGAGTGGTTGGTGGAAACAGGCATGTTTCTCCTCCACTTTAGCCATGGCAACATACCTGGTGAACGGAGCTGGAGTGTCCACATGAGACCATCCAGGGCCTCTTGTGATCACCTTGGACCTGCCATAGCTCACCAAAGACCTCGGACCTCCTGCTTTCTGTAGATCACCTCTCTGTCCCTACTCTCGTGTCCCACAGCCATCACCGTCGTCTTGGAGATGGTGGTGCATGTGTCCTGGTCCCTTCCAACACATGATCTCAGCCGTGTGTCATACCTTCCCCATCCATATGCTGGTGCAAGACTGCTGCCACACAAGTGTGTGACCTTCGCTTCGGGTTCAGCCTACACCAGCACCATCACCAGTTCCCCATTTCCAACTCCTGTCATTTCGTGTATTGGCCAAAGGTCCAATGTCTCCTCACACATATCTGGAGGCAAGTCACCACCATGTGGAACAGGCAGAGCCCAGGACAGAGAGGCACTCAGAGCGGATTAGATTTGAGATTGGGTTAATTGCGCCTTTCCATCATTTGTTTGGCTTGGGATAGGTCCAAAACATATGAATGAAATCCCCCCATGCACGCTACGCTGCTGACAAGCGGATATTGCATCTGGTTTGAATATGGCAAGTGGCTGCAGAGGCAGAGACAGTGTGGAGCTGCTTGAAATACAGCACATGTCTCCTTACGCTCCCGGCCCCCCTGGACCATGTGCCCTGCAGTTACGTTATGCTGCAAGACCCCACCCTGCATCGCCAAAACATTTGCCACCATCTCCACACACCATCATCTCAGGCCACCATCATCCTGACCCATGCCACTGCCACTGCCAGGCGGTTCATACCCCTGGCCAAAAGGCAGGAGCAGGAGATGGAGGAGGAGATGGAGGAGGAGGAGAAGCCCTCGAACCAGCATGGGGTGACGTCCATGGGGTGGGCTGTGATGGCCAGAATGGCTGTGGATGACACAGATGAAATGGCGACATTCCCTGGCATGGGGAGAGGGTGGGAGGAGAGATGCAAAGGGAAATGAAAGCAGCCTGGATGCCAAAGGCTTATTTCTCTAACCCTCCCCAGAGCCCCCCAGCAGCCCGTGAGCAGCGGTGTGTGATCACTGCGGGAGCTGCAGCACAGGGGACATGAAAGAACTGGGGCTGAGATGTCCCCGGGGTGCTCAGGGGAAGGCGGATCCAGTGCTAGGAGAATTAGAGGAGAGAAAAGTAGCCTTTGGTCTAACATCGCTGGCTGCAGGGCACAAGGTACTGGGGCAGCCTCTGGGGCTGTGGCACCAGCAGCACCAGAGAACACAGGATGCCCTTATTGCCCCGTATCCACACCCTGATCTGCAGCTAGCACAGGTCGGGGACTTTGCAGGGGCTCCAGGGAAGCAAGAGAGATGCACCAGAGCTTTGCAACGTCACATGAAGACATGGCAGCCTGCAAGAGCTAGTTGCATAGAGCCCCTTGGATCATGGTGCCATGCAGCTGCTGGGGGTGCAGGGAAGGATGCTCGGTGAAGGGGCACCCTGGCAGAGGAAAGCACATGCTAGAGAAGATACCAGCTGGGAAACCACTTTTCCAAGGATGAACATACCCAGGAAATAGAAAGGGGGTCTGATGTTAAGTTGAGGCACAACATCGGGGTTTGGCAAAGGAGCTTTTTCTCACGGATGACCCAAAAGTTCATGAATAAACTGAAAGCAAGCCCAAACCCCAGCCCCCTCCCTGCAATGCTTCCATTTCTTGCTTTTCACGATAAAGATGCGAAAACATTGGCCTACATTAAAGTGTTCCCCATACATTCTTATTTTAGTTTCTCTCGCAGGGAAAGGTGTCCCTGAGGTGCGTCGGTCACTTTGGTGGTCCCTGCAGCAGCACTATGCCCAGAGGACCAGGGTGGAAGCAGGGTCCATATGGAGATGATGGATGCGCACTGGTTTCCCTCCTCGGAACCAGTGCTCCTGGCACATGCCCTTGGTCCATCCCTGCCCCAAAGCTTAGCTCCCTCCTCTCACCATGAGCACCTGCAGAAATGGGAGATGGGGAAGCCAGTGGCGTTCCGCTCTGGTGGTGTGTGGTCCCTGGCCACTGCCTGGAGGGCAAAGAGAGTCCCCTGCTGCCACCAGCACCACTCATAGGTCTGCTCCATCTCCCACTATGGCACAGACGAATGCCGATGTCCACGCTGGGAGAGACACGTAAAACCCTTCCTCCTTCTTGCAGGACAGCTGAGCCCCGATTTGCACAGGTGTTGAGCACCCTCCATCCCCGGCAGCCCTCAGGGCTGTCACGATCACTCAGCGCCTCCCAGGATCTGGCCTTTTTTCCACTGTTCTTTTATGAAGACGTTATTTTACGGCTTGTTAATTTGTACTTTTTCGAGCTTTTAACAGGGAGCAGGGGCCAAGTCCCCAGGCAGCCCATTGGCCGTGAGAAATCCCATTTGGTATCATATAAATTATTGCAGATATTACTAATATTGCGTCTATTGTGTAAATACTGACTAAATGTTTGAAAAACACAAATAAATACGAGCTGAGCTGATGGCTGGAGCAGCTGCCTATGAGCCATTCTGGGCCCCCAGGGGAAAGAATCCACATTTTAAACTAATGTGTAAATATGTAACCTGCCTCCATCCCCCGCCAGATCGGCGTGAGCAGTCCTTGGAAGCGGCCCAGTCCCTCAGCTGCACGGCTATGATTTAACAACAGCTATAAATACATCTCATCCGCCGGGCAACTGCGCAAACAAGGACTCACCTGGCAGTAAGGGGTCACTGAAGAGTCTCCCACCTGAGACCCCAGTGCACGGAGGGGTGCACAGTGATGGGAGATGCTCAGGACTGCCCGGCTCTTAAAGCCTCCCTTGGGTCCTGGACCTCATCAGCCCAGCCTAGCAGACCTCAGTGTTGCATGCCATGGCCAGGTATGAGCTAATGGACCACCATCAATGGATGGGCCACCAGGATCAACAAGGATGCTGCCTCCAAGGCAAGTGAGCTTCCCTTGTTGGGGCAAGTGCCTCTCCTCCCTTGCAAGCTCTTTCCCCCATTCCCCGTTGTTGCAAGGAAGTCACAGAGTTCTCCAAAGTCCTGGTCCCTCATCACCATCCAAAGTCCCAGAGCAACATGCCCCTTTCCAGAGGGCAGAAGGACTGGCCAAAGACCACATCCCCACATCCCACTGCCTCCCAGCCTCAGATGCTGGTTTCCAGCCCCTCCTTGCAATTGCCCAGTTCCCCCCCTTACCCAGGGTTGTCTCTGAGTGGGATGAGGAACCCCATTACTTCTTCTCCACCCAAACCAGGGTACTGCAAATTGTCCTCTTGGCACAGCAGATGGAGTGGTGAACCACAGGCTGCAGACAAGGGAGAGGAGACAACTCACATCACTGGGCTTTGCTTTTGATGGACATAGGATGATGTTGGTTTTCACCCAGCCTTTTTTTTTTTTTTTGTGACCTTCCCAATCTTTTCAATTGAATTTAACCCGTGGCAACTACTCAGGTGGGTACAAACACCTCTGGGTTTGGCCAGAGCCGCAGACCTTCTGCAGAGGATGAGAGCTGCTGGGTTGGCTACAAGCAACGGCGTGGGGTGGATTTGCTCCTCAGTTGATGGACGGCAGTGCAGCAAAGGTGGTGCCAGGCTGTGTAATGGGTCCCACCACCCGGGACTGCAGAGGGAGGTGCCGGCAGCCGCAGGGCCCCCAGCACCCTGCCAGCAGGCGGGTATCGCAGGCAGGGAGTGAGAGGAGAAGCCGGGCCAGGAAGAAGTGAGTCAGGGCAATAAGGTCATTGCAGTGGGAGCTGCTCAAGACACTTCTGGGCGGATGCCTGTCCCCTGAGGCGAAACATGGGATTTAATGCCATTTCTCTTGAGAAAGGTGAAGATCACAGTATGGGTTCCCAATTCCAAAGCTACAGGTATTTTTCAGGCACGGGGTGCCAGCTCTGATCTTGGCTGCAGATGACAATGACTAAACCTGCACAAACTCCACAGGACCAAACACTGCAGGGAGACTTTCCCCAGCTTCTCCTGCCTCCTACTCCCTCTCTGGGACAGCCAGAGAGATGTTTCCCTACTGATTTTCTTAGCAGCTCCCAGGTCCTGGGGATCAGCCCAGTGCAGCATCTGCTAGTGAGCTTGGACCCTCCCAGGGACCACCGCAGCCACAGACTCCTCCAAAACCCAGTTCAGCTCCTCCGAGCCCCTGCAGTTGCTGTAGGTGCCCGGGTGCCCAGACTTGGCCTAACAGGAGCAAATTCTCCTCCCAAAACTACCCTTTTGGCTCTTAGTTGTCACATCTCTGAGCCCTTATATAGGTCCAGGCATGGGTCCTTGGCCAAATGCATCAAAAGGAGCCAAGCAGGGTGAGGAACGAGGGCAAGGACAGCACAGGATCGGGTTGTGCATCCGGGCTCAGCTCTTCCCCTGTAACTACAGATTAAAATAATAAACTCAGAAGGATCCAGCATTTGGCAGAGCCTACTAAGAACCGATGTTTGACTGGCCCTCAGCTCGCAGGCACACCCAAATAAACAGCATTGTTTATAAGGACTGAAAATTAAAAATTAAGGGCTGTGATTTTCAAAGCTCCCTGAGGAGCCCTGACATTGAACTCCCATAAAAATTAATGGCATGAAATCCCATCCCTACATTTCTCTGGAGTGATAGAAAGAGCTATTCATTGTGCAATCAATTGCAGAAATTCATAATAATTTATACTAAAGAAATCCTAAATAATTTTGCTGCTATGGAGGGTTTCAATTAGCAATAAATCTAGTGAATAAAATACCTACCACTGGAGTAGGAGGAATTACTATAAGATTCAGCAAATTAGCTAATACAATGTAAAGTAATTTCACTTCTTATTATCTGTTGGGAATTGCAAGCCACCGGTTTAAATTCATTTACTCTAGTTTGAATTTTAACTCATTTTTGCCTTCAGGTGAAAAACAAAACTTCTATGGCTGATTGAAAAACATTTAAGGAAAATATAGGGGTTTGCATGGTTTTGACAAAATCATGAGCTGTCAATCAAACTGTGTGGGCCACCGCTTCTGCTAACAGCCTTGGTTTTGTCCAGAGAAAAACATAACCAGGAGAGATTTTGATGCAGCGACTTTGACCTTCCCTTAGACGTCTCTGCTGAGTTTCTGCATATTTACACGCCCCTGCAGGTACCAGGATGCCCAACCATTGCCCCTCACTTGCAGACAATTGTTCAATTTGATATCAGGCACCTTCATCAGACCTTTTGTGTCGTCTGCTGAGGGTGAGACAGTACACGGGACTAGATATGCCACATGAAATGCCACCACTGGAGACATGCCATGGAGTCAGTTGATCCCACCCAAACACACATGGACAAACACACGCGTGCTCTTCAAGTCCCACATCCACCCAGACCACCCATGTCCATACTGCTGGTGTACAATGGGAGGTCACCAAAGCCACGTGTGCCCCACTGACATTCACAAGTAGCCAGGAGGGACACTCCTCCTCGCCCCATCCTCAGACATCACCTGTGCTGAATGAGCATGTGAAATGCACCTACATTCCTCTCTGAAGACCATGGTCCTCTCCCCACTGCGTATCTATAGCTGGGCATCACACCTCATAGAATCATAGAATGTGTTGGATTGGAAGGGACCTCTAAAGGCCATCTAGTCCAACCCCCCTGCAGTCAGCAGGAACATGTTCAACTAGATCAGGTTGCTCAGAGTCTCATCAAGCCCGGCCTTGAATGTCTCCAGGGATGGGGCCTCCACCCCCTCTCTGGGCAACCTGGGCCAGTGTCTCACCACCCTCACTGTAAAGAACTTCTTCCTAATATCTAATCTAAACCAACCCTGCTCACCAAGCCCACCTCTGGCTTTACTCAGCAGATGGACCCTGCAGCTATGCAGTTTCCTCGCTTCCAGATGAAAAGATCAGCAGCATCATTCATGCCCAGGTATAACCCTTTTTGGAGGAATTTGATCCACAAAATTGTACCTTTCAAAGTTGGCTGAAGAATTAAGCATTGATCCCATTACAATTCAGTACGAATCATGTCCCATCCTGCTTTAGGTTCCTCTGAAACCCTGCCCCGCCTGCAGGTCTCAACTTAGGTATATATCCAAGATCAAACCAGCTGTACCATCAGAAGTCACTGCAGCTAAGAGTCCCCAAGAAAAGGTCTGTAAGGAAAGAGTCGGATGGTGCAGGTCACAACAACAGACACGCACACACCCTGGTTACCCTAAATTAGTGATCTCTTTTTAAAGAGATGCCACAGTAAAGGGAAAGACAAAGTGCAAAACTCTTGAAACTCTTCCTTTCCTTTGAGTCCTTTTTGAGTCTTCCCCACAGGTCACATCCCAGCATGCCATATGCCCACTCCACACACTGAGCAGACCTAATGCAGGACTTCCAGGATTTCAGACCTGGAAAATGCCAGCCAACCTCCGAAGTCATATGAATGACAAGCGGGAAGAGTAAAGAGCGAAGTCCACCCCATCCCACACCATAGCCATTGGCTTCACCATCAACAAGAGGGCGAGAGAATTTTACATGTCCGTTGCCTTCCTGTGGCTGGGTATGAGCTGGCTGTAAGCACCATGAGCAATCGAGGTCCAGAAGGTTCGAGACAGCAATAGCTCACGCTGGCCACCCGGTCACTGGACCACTGAGTCTGCCCCACAGGTCCACGCTCGTGGCCGGTGGCCACGTCCCGTTACACGTGGCTGTGTCCCCCTCTAGTGGCGTGTCCCAGCCAGCACGCTCCTTGGCCACTGCGATGAGCTGGACGTGCTCACCCTTGGCATGGTCACCACGAATTCGCGCCTCCGTGATTCCTCAGTGGTCCTGTGCCGGGTGGCAGCATGGTCAGACCTGTTGTGCACAAAGAGGACCTCCAAGAAAAAGTGCTGCTGCTGCTCCATATCAAGCACCACCCTCCATCGGCCATGGCAGTGCAAGGTTTTCCTGTAGGGAAGGGCTGGTCCATCAAGACGAGCAGGACATTCCCAGTCCCCCAGACCTCTCCAGCAGATGGACTAGGAAGGACTAGAGGATGGCTTGGCCAAGCAGGACAATGTTACAGCCCGTCACGGGTACCAGAGTTTGTAACAGCTCCCCTGCCTCATATAAAGGGGTTTTTTTTGAGAGGGATGGGAGGATTAAGTGGAATTCACTTCTGGCAGCTGCTGCCTGCTGATGAAGAGATGAATTATGGCCATCCAGGCTGCAAAGCTAGCAAGATGCCTCCTCACCACAACTAGGGTCTGCACTCTGCATCACTGTTAACTTGGACTTCCTCAACGGTTCTGGTTTCATGTTCCCCCCATCCATAGTATCACCACAGGGCAGGATCGAAATTTGTTTCCTTGCTGCATTTATGGCCGAAGATTGTGTTTAGTCCTGAAAAATACAGCAGGTCAGGCTCCCTGTTAGCTGTGTGTGCACCATGGGATGTAGCTCCTCTTGCTCTCCTAAACATTTAGTGTTTGTTTTGCTGGCTGATTCTCTTAAGCAACCACAATTGTTTCACAGCTTCATGTTTCCATATATACTGGTAGAGTAAGCAATGCAAACTGCCTTGGTTTGCTCAAGAGAGCAGAGCCATGTTGAATCAGCATGGTGGGAGGACAGACCCACTCTTGAGTTTGAAACAGCTCGAAAATGGGCGACCATAAGAGCTCTAAGAGATGACAGGACACCATGGGAATCTGCTGAGCACCCTAGGATGAGGCCAGATCCTTAAAAGTGCATTTGACCAAAGTGTGTTTCAATTTCTTTCTAAATCGTGGTTCCAAACTAGGCACCCTTGAACACTTAGTATCAGAGTGTCCGCTGAAAGGGATGCTGTGAGTGCTGCAGGCTCTGCCAGCATTCACTGCGAGGCTCTTGCCATCATCTCCTGCACCTCGGGAGAGGAACTGCTTGGAAATCAGTGCTCTAAATATTTCCCAGTTTTCTTGAAAACTAGGAATTTCCCCAAGCGAAAGAAATGAGTAACCTGAAAAATGAAGAAATGCATCCAAAAAATGCATTTTGGGGAGGAAAAAAAAATAAAAATGAAAACTTTTGTGTATTTTTCTACTCATTTCAGCAGGCCTGAGTCCATGCACACTGGCCACTCTGTACTGCTCATCTCAGCTTGGTAGAAAGCCAGAGAGATGGTTAAACATCTTCCCTTTGGCTTTCCCTCGATGCCAGACATACACCAAGGTATTTCCTGAATCATGCAACATTTTGGGGCTGTATGAAGTCTGTCACTTTGTACAGTGTTTCTGGGATGGAAGATGACCCATATATCAATGTCAGCATTTACAACTAGGAGTCCTTTGAGACCCTTGAGTCACCCACGACTGCACTTATGAATTCTGGCATCTGTGACAGCAGCTCTGTGGGCCTGGGTAGCCTGACTTTCTTCTGTAATTTCCCCTTCAGAGACACCCAGGGAAAATGCCTCAAATCAGCAAGTGGGTCTCAAATTTAACTTTTGAGTCCTCCTCACATGGGCTGCCAGGGATGAATTCATCTCACACCAAAAAAAAAAGGCCAGTCTTGAGAACTTACATGGGCTTCTCTACAGCTTTGCCAAGTATTGATACTGGTTCTGCAAGAACAGCCCACTGGGGAGAGGTGGGGTAAATGCCTGCTGGAGACGCCAGCATTTCTCCATGGACTGAGAAGGGCCCCTGGCTGATTATCTTACAGCTGACACCCATTTTCAGGTGATTTCACTTAAGGAAGATGTGTTGAACCCTTTGTGGTGGACTGCCATGCATGATCTCCCCACAGTGTGCTGGGTATCTGTTCTCTGTGGGATGATGCATCCTGCAAATCACAGCAAAGGACCTGTCTGAGAAACTCAAAGGGGTCCAGCAGGCCAACGATGACCTCCAGGCTCTCAGGTGTTTCAGAGACCACTGTAGTGTGTTACACATCTCAGCATGGCATCCCCACCCAAAACCTCAGCATCCCCAAGGCCTTCCTTCCCCCCATGGGTTCCGCTATTTCTCTCTACCCAGAGGAGGAATAGGGTCCCATGGGGGGAAGGAACCCTCCGGAGCCCAAAGTTAGAGGACACTGAAGAAACCCTTGGGAGGAGGAACGTGGCCAACCTCTTAGCTTCATTCTCCAGGTTGCTTACTGCCTGGAGGGTCTTGACCTAGGACATTTCCCTTGATGCTGAGCATCTGCCTCAGAAAATATCTGTGTTGGGGAGCTCCTGTACCTGTAACATCCCTCTTCTCTGAGGCACTGCTTACTCAGACACCCAGGAGTGATGTGGGAAGTCCTGCATCTCCACTGCTGGGTTTCTGTGCTGTGCTTCCTGCTCCTGACACCTCTTCCTCATCAGCTGTGACTCAAGAGCACCTCTGTTAGTGCGTTCCTGGTAGGCAGCCCTAGAGCATGGTTCTTCTGTGTCTGCCTCACCAACACCATCCTGGTAGAGCTCCTGCATTGCAGCACTCAGTGGTCCACCCTATGGTTTGGACACTGCGATCCTGGTAGCCCACAGTGCTCTTCATGTGTCCAGGGCACAAAGTCCAAGTGCTACCCCTTCGATGGGAGAGGACATTGGGTCTAGCAGCCCTAGAAACAGTGCTCAGCTCCTCCTCACCCCCACCAACAGCCATCCCTTCACTGGCCTTTGCCCAGAAACCCCCTGGGAGTTACTCTGGAGATGCAGCTCTCATCAGGGACACAAGATGTTGCTCCACTATCCATCACTACCTGGTTACTGAGTACAAGAAACACAGGTACACGGACAACACAATCATTTTTAATCTCCTCTCCACTGGCTATTTAGCCTTCTCCAAGGTGTCCTGGCTCCTTCCACCTGCCCATGGCTTGTCCTCCAAGCATGTGGAGTTTTCCCTCTCTTTCCTCCAGCCATTCCATTCTTTCCCACTAACCTGAGTGAGACGGTGAACATGTGCCTTTCTGATCCTGTCTCCTCCCCAAATTTCCTGTGTCTGAGCCCCTCTGCATTTCCCCCGTTTCCCTGGCTCTGCGGTATTTACGACCTATCTCTTTGTTCTGCTCTGGGGAAATCCCAGTGCCGCAGACTCGGCTGGCCGGGCTCCCCATGCCGCAGCCACCACGTTGTCCCCAGGAGCGTTCCCATGAACAGGGGAGAGGCGATGGATGCAGCACTGCCAGTGCGGGACGGATTTCCCATCCCCTGACCCATGCAACATTTTCCTGACTTCAAGCTGAATTCGCAGATCAAAATAAATATATATATATGCATATTCATAGGTCAAACATACGCAAGTACCCACAGCCATTGCTGGCCTCAGCAGTCCCATTCTTGGTGATTTCTCTTAGGATGTTTTCCGCCCCATGACTCGGGAACCCCTCTAAATTCAATATGCGAAACAATTCACGTCTAACTGATTGACTGTCTCCCATGTATCTCTTGGATCTGCACTTTTGAACCTCTGATCCGCAAATCCCTACTTATGCGGGGTCCACAGAAAGTAACTCATCAACCTGGAGCCTGTTATCAGTACAGTTAAGTTGCTTTAGAAGGGGCTGCATTGCCACAGGAAAATTTTTCGGACTCAGCAAACCGAAGCAGGTTGAAAACCACTGACCAGAGGTTTTGGGATTCTGAGGAACGTCTAAGATGATTCAGAGGCTCTGCACTTCTACAGCTGAAATGTTAATAAGAAACTATTGACTTTAGTTGGGATGAACACTGCTATATTGACGTGAGAAGGAAGTACTGACCGAGGGGAAAAAAAAAAAAAATGAAGTCAATATTTGCCAGGTGGGATAATAAATCCTGATTTATGATCAATGCAAAATGCAGTGGTTGCGTTGCTATATACAGTTCATGGGGTAAACCGAGCCACTGCGTTTCCTTTATTTCAATTAGCTGCAAGTAATTTGCTGAGATATTCAGGGTAATGTGTAACCAAGATGTTCTGAGGGCTGTTCCCAGCCTACGGCTAAATAACCTGACACCTCTAAGTGATGTGGAACATTTTTAGCCTTCGCTGGAGGCAAAACCGAAAGTTAGACAGTGCGACCCTAATTCTTCCCCAGATTGCTGGGATGGTTTCTGCTGGGTCCCTGCCCCACAGCTGGGTCCCTGGGCAGCCTGGGTGGGGGCCGGGGGGAAGGAGGCTGCTGAACACCCCGGGGGAGGTTGGGTGCACGGGGGGTCCTGTGCCACAGCTCCTCCCAGCCTTCACAACCCACCCGGGCAAAAGGCAGCCCATGTCGGCGTGGGAAACTCGCCCCATGGTCTCTGACCACAATGCGACTTTTAGCAGATGGGAGACCCACGGTTGCCTTCCTCCGTGTGCGTTAGGTGGGTTTTTTTGTCCAGTCTTCTGTACACCGCCGTAGAGCCATAAAACTCTGCCTTTCTTCCCTGCCACAGACGTTTCAAGCTTCACTGATTAGGTTTGCATTGTACGTAGCTTGCTATTAAAGCCAGGCATTTACGGTCCTTCCAGTTTTGCAGGATAATTTCCAAAGCAACAGCCCCAAAGAAGTTCTTTGCTGTAGTTGAATAACCTGATTTGTACAAATATTTTAGCAAAAATCTGGACTATTCTGATTTCTATGTGGCTTCCCTCCCTTCCTAAGAATAATTGTGCCAAATCCTCCAAGACACAGGATAAACACAGTGGTTTCACTTTATTATAACAAAGTATAGATTTTTAGCTGCTGCGTCACCAGGTCTTTCGCTCGCTTTTGTCTCCAAAAAGTTTTGTTTTCATCATTTTACCACCATATTTACGTAGAAATGCGCTGGACAGCTGAGGGGATTTTACTGTCTCTGACATATCCTGTTCTGTTGTTTAATTAGTCATTTCTGAAAAAGAACATTACTTAAAATAAGAAGTTTCCTGCTACAAGAGAAAATTAGGTTGAAGAGTCCCAGACAGCCCAACACTGCTCTGCGAGCCGCATTCCTGATATTTTCAGGAGAAACAAGGATTCGGACGGGGAATCAGATTCAATCATCGATTGCATTTTGGCAAAGCAGCGGACTCAAAGTTGGTCTGAGTGCAGGAACCTGTCCCTTAGTTATCTCCCAAAGCCCAGCCCTGCATCTTCCTCCCAACCAGGAGATAAAGCCCTATCCATGCGCCTTCATCAGCCGCCAGCATGAAGAAGCTGTAAAGCCACAGCCAACGCTTTGTTCCATGTGTGTCTGAGAGGTCCCACCAAGCAAAGGACCAGCTCTCCAGAAGATCTCAGGTTCCTGTTTCCTCCACTTTGTGGATGCAGATTGTACATTAAGCCAATAGAAGAGACGGTTCAGCACAAAAATTGGGACCTCCTGGAGATGGGTACGGAGGGGAAATGCCGTCCTCATTTAAACCATTCCCCACTCAGGGAAGGGGAAGATACGTTGATGTCCTCCAAACATAGCCATGCTCTGCTGTAAGGCCAGTCTCTTGTCATTTTTCTGATAGTCAAAGACAGAAAAAAACCTCTGTTCCTTACTGATACTCCATATGGCCTTCAAAGAGCTTTGCCAAGGCAGATCCACAGCTTCTTTGATGAAGACAAGAGGGGGAATTTATGCATGGAGAAGGCAGACACCTTGGGCAAGATGTGGCAGAGGACTTTGGTCCTGGACTTCGCTCCTGGACTTCTCCACCAGCACAGACAAGCCCACTTGTCTTTGTCTGCCCTTGTCCCAGGAGGAAGCTTGGAGGCTCTTTCCAGGCTCTAGTGCGCAGGGTTTTTTGCTGCCTGAGATTCAGAGGATTTTCTCCAGCAGTATTTTATTCACCATCAGTAGACCCAATATCCCAGTCAGCATCTCTCTTTTCCTTGATTTTCTTCTTCCTTCCCACCTCTGGGTTTGTATCCCCAACAGGCTATGTCTGCATGCCTCAGCAAAACAGGCCAGGGACCGGTGGCACAGAGGGTTAAGCGGTATGGACCTGCTAGGGACCACATAGCTAAGCCCAAAGTAAGGCTGCCATTCCTTGGGACAAAACCTCCCTTGAACTTTGCCTGGGCATGGCCTGGTGGGCTGCAAGCTGGCTGGGCCAAAACCACACCAGCAAGAGCACTAACAGGTTGGGTGGTGCCAGGAGAGAGCTGGAGTAAGACACGTCCCCGCAACCTCCTTTGAAAACAATCACACGTGGAAAGAGAGATGTGGACATCACTGAGGGCGAGCACCTTGGCTGATCACACACTTGATCACACCACCTGCTGCAGGAGTAGGTCTCACCTGCAGTGTGAAGACAACTTCACTACAAGTCAAGAAAGGTCAGATCCCTGGCCATCCCCAGCCTGGAAGACCCTTTGCAATCCTGGTGGCCACCATCCCTCTTCCCACCCTGCTCAGCTAAGCATGCCTCCCCACCAGCTCCCGCGACAGGGGGTGAAGTCTCAGTGCTCCTGAATGCCTGGAGGTACAATAAGCACGGGAGAGGAGTCGGTTGGGGTGTTATGTATCTGGCCAGCCTGCAATCTCGTTTTCTCCCTGGGCAGAGGGAGTAGGGCAAAGGTTGCGGTAGCCGGCTGTCACTCTGGCGCTGGCTCGCTGCACGTGCATCGCCATTTATGACCACTTGTCCGGCACCTGGATCAAGACTTGTTTCAGCAGTGCTACAATCTGTTTGGTTTGGACGGCACCCAGGTGAGTGGTGAAGTCAGTTGTGATATATTTTAAACCCTGGAGCCTGGAATCGGGATAGAATCTCCTTTGAAGATAGAACAAGCCAGGGGACAATTCATTTACAGCCCTGTGAAAAAGGATATATTTGGCTGGTGGAAAACTTGGCCCTTTCTGCAATGGTATGGTTCGAAAGCATTCACCATATTCAGCCGTGTTTTAAAGTTCCCGCATGGTCATCACCCACAGATTTGCCACAGACACTCATTTTTCCCAGAGAAACTTTCATGGTGCTTTCAGAGACAACATCCAAAAGCAAAGGCCTTAAATCCCAAGCCACTCCGCTTTTTTTTCGATGCCCTATTTGACAATAAACTCAGAGGAGTGAATTTTTCCAGCCTCGGCGCCAGGTTTCAGGTGATGGCACGGCAGATTTGGTCGGACTGAAAGTCTGAGCCTGTGGTCTCTGAAGACTCCCACGAATAAATGCAGGTCCCCAAGCACGCGTGCTGAAGTGCTCTGCAGCCCACACGGAGCTAAAGGCTTCCTGTTGCAGCTGAAAAAGGACCGTCTTGATTTTCTAGTGACCATCGAGTTGTGTTTAGTCGACCAGGTGAGCACGGGTTACAGCAACCGCTCGCTCTCTGTTTATAATGCCCTGGACACAGTTCTTTTGTCAGAGCAATTTTCATCCTTGCAAAGCTGCTTCTGTTTGTGAACTGCGCTCCTATACAGCACCTTCTCTGAGCAGTCATCAGTGCCGCTCTGAAATGTTTGGATAGTTTGAAATAAATTTCATCAGAAAAACCACAGGTTTCTATAAAGGAGTACAATTGTCCTGTGTTTTCTGGTATGGAGGCTCTCAGAACAGCTTCTCCTTTCTCTAGGACAGGATTAATACATGTACTGTTGCTAAGTGTCTGATATTTATGTTCCATTAAGTTCAAAACAAAATTTTTTTCTATTCAGCGTCAACCCCCACAGCCTCAGATTCACCCCTGAGTTTTGCCTCCCTCTTTCTTGCAGCTCTTTGACGCATCGCACGGCTGAGACCACCGTCCAGATTGCAGACTACCCCACTTTCAATCCCGTTTGGTAAGCCCCAGGGGCATCAGAAAGTCAAAAAGAACGCGTAAAATGTCTCCCACAACCTCTATGACTAATAGCACTGCTCAGATCCAGGAACCGAGCAAGAGTGCTACCTGCCTGCGCTTATTCTTCAGTGTAGCTGTATTTACATCACTGAAACCCAGAGTCTGGCTATGCTTTGCACGGATCTTTGCAAGCTCTGTGCTTTCAGGTTGGTCTCGGAGTTGGAAACCCCCGTCCTGACAGCACCGCCGGGACCTTTTCCTCGCCTGTGATACGGCAATGGCAATTTCCCTGCAGCCTTTGAACAGAGAAGCACCTGGGCAAGCCTATGAAACGCTCCTCAGGTGCATTTTATTCCTCTTCCCATCCGCTGAAATATTTACACATCAAAGAGAGCCTTCTTATCTAATGGGGTTTTGATGTTCATTAAAGCAACACATGGGCAGTAATGAAGAGCGATGCCCTGCAGCACGGGGGTCATCGGCAGGCGCTGAGCCCCAAGCCACACCAGGGTGACAAGAGCCCTTCGCCGCCCGGCTGCTGTCCTGAGAGGGGGGCGAAGGAGGGTCCGCGCTGTGCAGGATGCTCTGCAGCCATGCACAAGGCCAGGAGACCTGGTACCTCCTTAAATGCTCTCCTGGATCCAGGCCTTCCTCTCTTCCAAAGCAGCTGTACTCTGAAGTCTTTACAGCAACCTGGCATCTTCCGGACTTGCAGAAAGCGCCTCGTCTGCAGGTGACAACTGAGCAGTGTTTCATGGGCATCTTTGAAAAGGCCAAGGGACCTCCCTCTCCTGGTGAGTGCCCATTTCCATGTTCTGTCCGTTCACACTCATCATCTCCTCCACTGCAGAGGCTGTAAAGTAAACAAGCGTCCTGCCCTGCTGCGCTGTTATCATCCCCGCAGGCGGCTCATGCTGCACTTCCCTTTGGGGTGACTCCCTCCAGATGTGTCTGCATCTGCCTTCCCTCCGGCATGGGGCTCCCACCCATCAGCCTGTGGACACCCCAAGACGTGGACGTGATCCCACGCTGTAACTGCTGCGAATGGCCCGGCATTCACACCTTCTGCATATACCTCCCTTCCTGCTGGGTAAGTCAGGATGTTCCCCTCCGCTCTACCTGCTACGCTGGAGACAGAGGCCTGAACCTGCTGCAGAAGCAGGTGGGCATGCTCTACAAGTCCTTGCCCAGGCCAGGAGAGGCATCAAGGAAGGTGTGTTGCAGGCAGAAGGTGGGAAGTGGGAAGAAGGAGGGAGCAGACACAGGGGGAAACATCTCCAGGGGTGCTGGGGGTAAGTGGCCGGCAACCCCCGCTGCTGCCAGCAGGGTGAGGAGCAGTGACCGGGGATCTGCCTTCCCAAACACCCCCTTGACCCACCCAACCTGCACTTAACGCAGGGCCAGCGAAACGATGCTGGGAGGGGACATCTTAGGGCAGAGCAGCACCTCACATCACCCAGAGCACACGGGGCTGTATGAAGGGCCCTGGGAAATCATGCTACGGCATCTCACAGAGGTCTTCCAGCCCAAGTCAGGCATTCGCCGCACCATCCTGCCATCACGGCTGCCCCGACAAGAGCCGCAGGGTGCCATGAGCCTGCCAGCAGCTCCACCAGCCCTGCCACCAGGAGCATCTCTGCCAGGGATGCTCCTCAACCTGCAGGTGTCCACACCAGCCAGGGCACCCCGGCAACCCACGCAGACATCTGGGACCGTGCCCACCCCTCGGGCTTCTGTCGAGCTCTCTGGTGTTTCTCCCTGGGGGAGGAATAATGCATCTGAAGCCCAAAAATATTATATTCCCATGGATCCACGTGGCTCTGGCCAGCCCAGCCATGGCCCTCTAACCTCTCATTCCCCTTAGCCTTTCAATTAGCTCTTGCCTTCCTGACGACTTCACTCAACACCCAGAGCGATTAGAAGCCAGAGGAAGGCCACGGCTTTGTCTCGAGCGATGAGCCAGATTAATCAGCTCCAGTTGCACTGAATTACCCAGTCAGGGCTCACAGCAACAACCTCCGACTCACCGGCAAAGCAGCCAGCATCCCGCTTTCAACCGGGATAATCAGCCAGGACGTGAAAGCCAGATGAATGACTAGGTGAGGGTGGGCTGCCGCCTGTCAGGAGCTGGAATATAAGTCAAAGTGCTTTGAAATTAAATCCTCGCTTTGACAGGGAACTAATGCAGAGATTTTAAAGTAGGTGTAATACACTTAGACAGGCATGTGTGCAGCCCAGTGCAAGTTGCCGTGCTTTGAATAAGTGTGTCCCAGCTACACTGAGAGCAGGAAAATGGAGTTGAAAAGACAAAGGGAATTTTGAATAGCTCCAAACCAGCTTGGCAAGATTTTAGAGATGGTAGCAAGAGGTTTTAGTAATGGACCTAACTAATAACATTGTCAGGAGAAGATTTGGAGCACGGTTGTTGGCTGCCTGGGATCTTGGATTTCACAGCAAGCAGCCATCTCGTGTCACTGCTGGCTTTAAATTAAGTCATTTGTGCTCACATGGACTGTGGGGGATAGACGGAGGCATGGTGGATGGGGGAGGCGATGGGGATCCCCACTGCACCTCTTGGCCTCCAGGGTGGACAAGCCACGCTGCTAGTAGCTCCCGGGATTCCCAAGAGTTGACCTTCCTGGGCACCTTCAGAGGTGGATTTAAGCCTCGATACTTGGTCAGGCATCACCCTCCCCATGCACAGCCTGGAGCCCATCACCGGGGCGCTGCGGTGGGACGCTTTCCACGGGGGCAGCCCTGCAGAGGTACCAAGAGGATTTGTAACCTCATCCCTGCCGCTGGCTCCGCAGGTTATTCCCTCCTGGTAGAAGCCCTCCCAGGCCTCTCCCCTTGTTTGCGAATTTTCAAATGACAAAATCTGGCATTGATGTTGAACCCTCCGAAACTGAGCTGTGGGAAACCCCAGCCTCCGTGGGGAAGGAGGTCTAGGCAGTGCCTAGGCTGCTGCCAGCAATTTGGAAACCCCCGGGCAGCCCGTGACC
>VWZL01005302.1:80744-114665 GCA_013396915.1 Stercorarius parasiticus | reverse complement strand
CGCCGCCGGCTCCGCTGGCTCTATCCCTGCCTGCCCTCCAGGATGAGCCCGGAGTATTTCCTGCGCTCCTTGCTGCTCATCATCCTCGCCACCTTCTCGGCCAACGCCAGCAACTGGCTGTGAGTAGCCGCGGGGCGAGTTGGAAGGGGGGGGGAACCGCCGCCACCGCCGCCGCCACCACCACCACCGCCGCCGCCACTTGTTGGTACCCCCCGGGGGCGGCGGAACAGGTGCCGCCGGGAATCGACACCCCGCCTCGATGCTGCCCGGTACCCGGTGGGGCATCAGCCTCCCGTCCCCACCGCGCCGGGTACCCGCCGTCCCCGCTGACCCCCCGGAGCGGTGGGGTCACAGCCTGCATCCCCGGGCAGGTGGGCTGCAGGGGCTGCCCACCCTCCCCAGGTCCCTGGGTCCCGTGTGTTATCGCGGCTGGCTGGGCAGGGGCTGGGTATCGAGCCCCCTTTTTGTCCTTAAGTTACGAATCCGGACGACGCCGGGGGAGGATGGAGGTCGGGGCGCAGGGTCAGAGCAGGGCCCGGGGGCTGGCGAGGTGCCGGGCGATGGCCAGCGGTCCAGGGGAGGATTTGGCAGGGCTGGGGCAGCCGAGCGTGCTGGCCCCGGGGATTTGCGGCGGGCAGGGCTGCCCGTGCCTTGGACCCCCCATTCCCGGCGGGAGGACGGGTGGCGGGGGGCTGCTGCATGCTGCGGAGGAGCCTGGTGACATCGGGAACCCGCTGAACAAACACTGAAATAATGTGTAAGGTAAACAGGGGCGGAAATCGTTCTGGAAAATTCCTGCGTGTTTGCCAAGACGGTGGGACTGTCTTCTGGGGAGACCCCCCCAGGGCAGAGGGATGGAGCACAACAGCACCTTCCCACCTAACTTTGAATGAAGGGGCCGGTTCCTCCTAATTAATCTTCTCTGGTGGGAGATGGTGTTTCCCCTGCTTCCAGTGTCGCCGGCTGCCGTGAACTAATTAGTTCCCGGTGCATATACCTAGCAGACCTGCTCTCGGGCTGGGAACGTGGACCATCTCCATCTCACCTCCCTGGGTCTCCATCGGGCAGGTACCCCTGCGGCTGTTGGCACGAAAGATCCCGACTGGCTTGTGCCTCTCCCAGCACCTGCGCCCAAGTGGGCACGGTCCCACAAGCACATTCCCCACATGAAGAGCCCTCTCCGCATCCAGATGCGGCTCCCGTCTCTCCTGCCTCCAGATTTGGCTCGCTGTAGGCTGTGGGACGTGGTTGGGTTTTGGAGGATGCTCCCTACGACCAGGGAAAGTGTCAGGTCAGTGGCATTCCTGCCTGTGGGAAAAGGTGCTTGCCTATCGGTAGCTTCCCGGGATGCGTTAGCACTTCGTCCTCCTCCCCTCCTCCTTTGCCAGATGGAGTGACTTGAGCGCCACGCGTCTCTGGCAAGTGGTGGGTGGATCATAGCAGCTATCAAGGTGGTCTTTTAAGCTGTCACGCTTCTGGCGAAGGTATATTGGGAACTGTGGGAGTGTTTTTCCTGCAGGGAGAAGGTCCTGCTGAGGAAGCCCTGTGGGATGATGGCAAGTCCCCAGAGAGGAGCAGCCTCGGCTGCCCCAGGACACACACAGGGAAGTGCCTGGGAAAGGGGGATTTCACGAGCAAGTGCGACAAGTTGCCCGGTGCGGGTGGGCAGAGGTGGGACCCCCCGGTCCCCGGCGCCGCGGGCAGCTGGGATGGCGTTTGGGAAGCCGAGGCGGAGGGGTGGTTCTCCACAATGGACGGGGAGGGCTGTGTGCAGCCGTCCGTGCGGGCGAAGCGAGGGGTGGGCGCGGGGGGCTCGGGCTCATTCCTGCCAACAGGGGAGGAAAAGCAGATCCATTTCAGCGCGTTTGAAAGGAAGGGGGTCAGCTTTTTTTGATGTTGCAAATGTATCGTGATAAAAGGATCGTCCCCCGCGCAGTGCTTTTTATTCTTTGCCTTTAGGATTAAGACAATTCCCATTGTTTATCTTCTCACATCAGAAACAAAGGCTGCCGGAGGCAATAAACAGAGTTAGAAGGATCCCAGGAGTTATCAGATATTCGAGGAATGAGTGTGCCTCGTACGTCTTCGCGAAGCCTCACGCGTGTGGGCTCCACCGAGCTCTGCGTTATCACGGAGCCGCTGCCAGCCCGCGCCCAGCACTGCGGGGCCGGACCCAGCCTCGCCGGGCGCATATTTCTGCACATAGGTGTGTGCGCTGGGTGGCAGCGCGCGGTGAAGTTTGCTTTTCCAGAAACCTGCTGGATTAGTGATTAAGCTCGGTTNCCCCCAGCTTCTAAAGCTTCTTTCGACCTGTCCGGACTCGCATTCCCCCAGCACTTCGGAGAGACGCCGCTTGCATCACTTGAGCTGAAGGGTTTCTGTAAGCCTGGCTTTTTGGGGAAGGGCTCGTTCTGGCCACGCAAATGGTGTCCTCTGAGCCACCCCGTCCCACGGAAAAGGGAGACAGTGTAGGTGTCTCTCGGAGGGATCGCTCCGCTACAGCGACCGTTGAGCTGGAAGGGACTCTGACAAATCTTTTCATTAAACAGACCAAGCTACTTTCTCTCTGGTTGGGAACCAAACCTCAGGTGCGTTTTCTCAGCGTCTGAGCGTTGGGAGTCACTGCTTGGCTTGCTGCCTATCCAGAAAACCTCTGTTCTCCCAATCTGAAGAGATGCTCTGTTCCCCCTCCTCGTGAAAGCCTTGGGCTTGCTCTTCCTCCTGCCTTTGGAGGCTCGGAGACTTTTAAAGCTTTTCCTCCTGCCTCTTCAGGCACAGAGTTGTAAAATTAAATAAAGGGCTGCAGTTACTGCCTTTTAGATCTGGTGCTGGTTGTGCACAGGAGGGTCCCTCCAGCTTCTGCTTTATCTCTGGAGGAGTCCAGGGACATCCTTTACACAGGGCAAACAGCCGAGTTACTTTCCAAAGCAACTCGTGTTTCACAGACTCGATTCGGCTCTTGAACCTGCACGTGCAGGGATGTGGTTGAATTTGGAAGCGGGTTCTCTCAGTGGTCCAAAACCATCCCGGTGCTGGGGGTGTTTCTGTAGAGGGTTTCAACCCAACCAGCACCTCTCCGCAGCCGGCACGGGAGCGCCGGGTTCAGTGGGAGGTAAGGGGCGAGCAGGCATTTAGTTATTCGTTTATTCATTTATTTATCTATTTGGGAGGGAGGGAAGTCCACCCGAAGAGGTGAACTAGAAAACGTGCAAAGTGGGGTGTGGATGTGAAGCCCCCGCTAACCGCACATGGCACTGGGGCTGCCGTGACCCGCAGCCGTTCGGGTGGTTTGAATGATGAGAGTTAATTCCCGGCGCCTGGAAAGCATCGGATACAACAGGGCAGGGGTCCTTTATGGGTGAGACCCCTGGTTATCAAGCTCTGGGAATCATTACAGCCTCTCTCCATTCTCTTGCAGCTAAAACTGGCTTTGGAGGAGGCTCTCCGTATGTCCGCTGGGTAGTCTGAGATGCGGTTGTGCCACTGCAGAGCAGGGTGTGCCACCAGCAGCTCTGTCTACCCCCTATTTACAGGGGTTTAAAACTTCCGTCTGGGCTTGAGACTGGGTTTAAAGGGCCAGGAGCACAGATGGGCTTTTAAACCCTCTAAAAAAAATGGAATTTGAGCACTCGGGGAAAGCTTGAAGACCTCACAAGTGTCCGAACAAGCTTGGCCAAGTGGCTGCTCTCGAATAGTAACCACTTTTGAGGGCAGGAGAGGGAGGGATAAAAGGAGTTCGGGTTTCTCTGGCCCCCTTTCATCTGAACATCACAAGGTGCTTTGCAAACGCGGAGCCCGATTCTCCGCGCTCACCCCTGCCAGCTCTGCAGCCGGGATGTTGCAAGAGCAGCCTGAATGCTCATTTTGTGCTGGTTTGGGTCATTGTGCAACGTAGAGGATTCGGGAGGAAGCACGCCTGGGTCCCACACTTCCATCCCTCTGTTTTTAAACCAGACTTGATATTTTTTTTTAAAGCGAGTCTCCCCAGCTTTGGTAGCGGGGAGAGCTCGCTTCGCCTTAACCCTGGCTTGGCTTAATTTTGTATGAGATTCTTTGCATTGTCGTTGCGACCCTCCCATTTCCCACCTGGCGAGGAACCGGTCCAGCCTTTTCCCGGCGGATGCCGCCGATCCGGCAGGTGCAGCTACTCCGGGGCAGAGCCCCGCTCCCCTCCCTGCGCTCCTCTTCCTGGGGGTGAGGACAGCGTCGAGAAGGTTCCCCGAGTCATCTGCTCCGGCAGCCGGGATGGTGGGCTGCACCCATCGGGTTTGATGGAGAATGTCCGTGCTTTGAGCGCTGCTGTGGGCTGCAGGAGCAGCTCCCCACTCCTGGGGCACCCAGGGCTCCTTTGCGTTGCTCTGGGGACCCTCCAGGGTGCTTGCAACCAGTGACACCCATTCCCCAAGGGACGGGGGACAGAGTGAAACCAGCAGCTTCCATTGGAAATACTTACTTTTATTCATTCATGTCTTTGCCACTTTTGACAAAAACGTCTGATTTTAGCTCAGCGATGAAAACAGATTGGCTTTAAGGGTTGCATCCTGCAGAGGCAAGAGACCTCTGCCAGTCTTGGCGCTGGACTTCCATCCAGCTTGGCTCGTCCTGGGCCCGGAAGATTTCAGGGCTGCGTTCGCCAGGATGTAGGAGGGATCCGTGCTCTGCCTCTGTCTTTTTCCCAAGGAAGCCTCAAATAAAACTGCACCCCAGTCTCTAGCAGCAGAGCCTTATTCTAGGGAGGATGGACATGAGTGAGAGCAAACCACCCTGCACCCCAGGCTGTGCAGAATCAGATCAGCTCCAAGGACAAGCAACAGCAAGAAGCAGGTTTCTTTTTTTGCAATGGTTGGCTACGACCCCATGAGTCAGAACTGGACTTTTGCATTGAAGCAAAAAAATGTTTATGTTACTCTGCTGAGAGTTACTGTCCCCTCAATTAATTCATCCTTGCGGATAGAGAGAAATGCATTAGAGCCATTTATTTGGGCTTTCTTACAATTATGAAATTGCTGAGCAATCCTGGATGTTAACAGTTTCCAGGAGGTTCTTGCGTATTTCCTTACAAGTGCAACCATGGCTGGCTCTTAAAATACTTGGTGATTTTTTTTTCGTAAAGCTGAAAGCCTCGTGGGTCCACAGAAATCTCAATCATCCAAGGCTGCTGGCATGGCAGAATTTGCTCTGGACACAAAGTGCAGGTGACCTTTGTTTGGCTCCATCGCCATGCTGTCTGTCCCCCATGCCTGTGGGTGACCCCCGACAGCATCCTCCCGGCTCTCCAGGAGCTGCTGCCATGCAGCTGGGAAGGTGGTGTGCGGGATCGGGCTGGCTCAGCAGAACTGGAGCCAGTATTGTGCTTTCATGAAATTACTCAGGGGAAAAAATTAATTGAGTCTCCTGGCCGATGGAGAGCAGCCTGGGGTCTGTTGCAAGTTGGGCGAGATCAAACTAATCCTGCAGAAGGCTTCTCTTGCCACGTTATTTGCAAATTCTGATCAAAACTAAAAAACTCATCAGCATTTTTCCAACCAGGTCTAGCCTGAAGTTCTGCATGAGGGGAATTCCCACAGAGCTCAGCCCCATGGCCTGCACTTGCCTCCTCTTGCAACAAGGCATTGCTGTTGTACTCGAGCCCAGGAGCAGCTTCTGCTGGCTTGTAAAGGAAGATGCAGCGTCTGTTACACATCCAAAGTGGATTTCCAGAGTGGATGCTGTTCTTACAGCCTTCCCAGCTTCCATCCTGGTCTTCCCAGCTTCCATCCCAGTCTTCTCCATCACAAAGTGGATATGTTGCCCCTGGATGCTCAGGAAGCCAAGAAGCATCACTGGCTTAGGACCAGCAGCCGGGCCATCTCACTGTCCCCACAGACTGGTGATGAGGGAGGCAGGCCACCACCCATGGTTGGTGCAGGGGTAGACGGGTGTTTGCTAGGTGCACGTGGTGTTAGGTGCAGGCTCCAAGGTGTGGGGGGACAGGTTTTGAGCTGTGGGCTCACCTTTGAGCTCAGGTGGTGGAGCTGCACACTCCGGTCTGTAGGCAGGTAACGGTCAGCTTGGCGATGCCTCCTCCCGGGAGACTGTTTGGGCAGCTGTTAATTGGAGGTGGAGATCAGGGTGTGAAAAGCACAGTTTCAGCCAAGAGATGAAATGTGCAGTAACCGTGACAGGAAGGACTAAGCTGCTCTTCTTCCAGGGAAGAAACCAGACGTACTCTCAGGTGATGACTTTGTACCTCATGGTTTATACCTAGAAGGGCTAGAAAGGCAGCATACCTAATCCCAGGAGGGGGATGCCTGGCCTCTGAGAGGGACATAGAATGATAGAATGTGTTGGGTTGGAAGGGACCTCTAAAGGCCATCTAGTCCAACCCCCCCTGCAGTCAGCAGGGACATCTTTAACTACATCAGGTTGCTCAGAGCCCCATCCAGCCTGGCCTTGAATGTCTCCAGGGATGGGGCCTCCACCACCTCTCTGGGCAACCTCTACATTGACATGCCCTGATGCAGAGCCATCAGCTGGGTAAGGGCAACCTTGCAGGTTGCAGGTCTCCAGCAGACTCTGCCAGAAACAAGCCCAAGTTGGCAGACCTGCTGAACCATGCCAAGGATGCGCATGATACCTACAAGCTCGGCCGTGTTGGCACAGGGGATGTGTTAGGGCACCACAAGAAAGCATGTGCCCACCTAGGGCATCCTTTGACCTGCCAGTCCCCGTGCCTTCTCTCTGCTTGGAAGGGGGAAGCAACAAGGAAAAATTGATCCCCTTCTCTTCTCCCCTTCTTGCTAGATGAGGCTTTGAACAGCCTGGTCTGGTGGGAGGTGTCCCTGCCCATGGCAGGGCGTCTGTAACTAGATGATCTTTAAGGTCCCTTCCAACCTGAACCATTCTGTGATTCTCCACAGCTGCAGGTTGGCTCCTTGCGGTGCCCGGTCCATACCTCTCTCTTCATGCATCTATCTGTCCATCTCCATACACTTTTGTTTTTTCCATCCTAAACAAGCCTTTTCTTCTTCCTCAGAGGAAACCTCTCTGCACAAGGCAGTCTCAATCCTCTGACCACACGTCCGGCCAAAGGGGGCACAGAGACGCGCGGCTGATCCAGGCTGACTTTGCTGCTCCACGAGCAGGGGGGATGTCTGCAGGGGCCGCTCCTCGGAGAGGAGCGGAGCTGAAGCATCTCTGCAACTCAAGACTTGAACAAGCCCTTTGTATCCCAGGCAGGTTGGGTGTTTGCTGAACATGGTGAAGCCTCTAAGCTCATCTGACTTCTCAGCATCTCTGGGTGATATATCAGTGATACCACTGGCCTGGGTCCGACTGCTACCACCTTAAGGAAAATGTTCCCAAAATGAGACAATACGAAGAGTTCTCACACTTGGAACTCATTTGTTTAAATTAAAAACACCAGAGATTTCTGCTTTCTCCAAGACACCTGCTACATCTTCCCTGACCTCTATTGAGAATTTGTCAAATTTCTACACCGTCCCAGGGCAGGGAATCCCCTCCCGTCTCCTTCTGGCTCTCTCTGCCAACCGCTGTGGCTCTTCCAACGTCTTCTTGTCATTCCACCAATTATCCTTCCTCCTGAAATTATTGTCATCATTTTTACTTAAGTAGGGCTTTCCCCCCCTGCCAGCCTTTTCAAAGCTCCCTGGGTTTGAGGTTTCCTTATTGGCCATCTTGCAGGGTGGATCAACTGCAGCTGCTTAAATTATGGGGCTTCAATCTTGATCTCTGTACTGTGGATGGAAAAAAAAAAGGGCTTTCCATTAGTTTTCTGTTAAATCAGTGACTTTTATTAAAAGGGAGCTTGTTCTGCGAGTGATTCATCTGGTCTTAAAGGCAGGAGAAAAGAAACATAAATGCCACAATGAAGCAAGAAGACAAAACTTGAGCAAATGGCTGGGGCAGGAGCTCACCCCTTGAAACATTCTTTGCCCAATCTTGGAAAAAGAAGAAAATATGCCATTACTTGGGTTTTTTTTTTTCCACAAGCTGGGCTGTTTTGAGGCTGCATGTGAGATTAAGTCATAACCTAGAGCTCTGCGCAGTGATTAGGATGCGATATCAGGATGGAGATCTGCACCAAGAACTCGCAGAGGGCAGGAACTGTTGGGTTTCCTCCTGTTGTGCCTGTCTTGCTGTGGGTGGGGGTAGATGATGGCTTTGTCTGTGGTTTCTACCACCTCAGACCAGGAAAACGAAGTTTGGATCAAGGTCCTTGTTAAGGACCAGGTGCAGTGCTAGAGCCGGGTTTCCATGGTGACCATGGGATGCTGCAGATGGGTTTGGTACCTTGCTTGGGCTCCCCAGCCCTGAGAAACACTCCGAGGCGTGGGGTGGAAGCATCTTTGAGTGCTGGTGAGGGCAGAGCACATTCCCCAGCTCTTATCTCGCCCTTCAGCTGCCCCAGAGAGGGGAAAAGAGGTGAGATGGTCCTTCTTGGTGCCTCTTAACGTGGTGTGGAGAGATGCCATGTGAAAGCCTCAAAGCTGTCCCACAAAGATTCTTCCTTGCATCCTTGACTCAACCTCTGGATCCCTCCTGGACCAGTCCCCAGGATGGCAGTCTCCCCCCGACAAAAAAAAAAAGCCCCTTTTGGAAAGCAGTGATGGTACTTGTGGGATGTAGGAGACCGGTGGTATGCTGGAAGTCCAACGGGGCCACGGCATTTTAGGCATAGTTGCCTCCATCCCCAAGGAGGGGCAGACACACACGGGTTGAGGAGGGATGAGGGCACACAGAGGGCCTGTCACGGGGGAGAGAGGCCAGAGCACCGCTCTGGATAGCTTCATCTCATTTGCCTGCCTTGCAAAACAAATTACTAGACCTGTTCTTGGAGAGCTGTACCTATCTTTGAAGCATCCTTGGCCTTTGTTTTATCATCCCAAACAGCATTAAATGCTTGTTGGGGAGGCATCTTATCAGGCACATCTACTTGGAAAGGCTTGAAAGGCTCTTGTCACGGTTTTCTTCATGTGTGCTTTGAATTTATAGCTCCCCATTGCCTGGAGAAACCCACTGAGCTGGGAAATGTATTAAAAAAGGAGATGATACCCCCATCCTGAGTGGAGCTGATGTTAATGGAGCTGTTACACCTGTGGCACGGCTCTCTCCTGCCAAGGTGCCTGCAGTCGGACCGGGCACCGACCCACGGGCAGGACCAGCCGTGGTGCTTCACAGGAGCTGGTTCCCTGCTATGATAAATGCTGCTTAAGTTGCAGGAGGGGGGAAAGCCAAATCAGCACAAGCGGTTAGTACTGGAGGCAGAATCTGTTTTTTTTCTGGCTTCCAGGCTCAAAGCTGATCAACCGACCCACAGTGCCTTGGGATGAATCTCACTGCTCGGCTGTGCATCAGATTCTCCATGCTCAAACTGAAACCATGGCTGGACCCAGGAGGGGACAGGGCTGTCACAGTCACCCCAGGTTTGCTCAGCATCAGACACCCTCCAGGCTCCCAAGGGAGGTCTGCTGCCTTCATCCCGGGTCAGCCGAGCACAGTGAGATGCGGGAGCAGCAACTGTCACACCCCGTGTCCCGAACTGCGGAACGGGGACCGGGACACTCACACGTGGTGTGGGGTCCGGCAGAAAGGTGACAGCCCTGGGTTTGGCCGCTCTGGGGGTCCCAAGACAGCCATGTGCATCAGGGAGCCGCGCGGCCGGTCCTCTGCAAACAGGGCTGTGCCCTTGGAGGAGCAGAAAGCCTGGGGCAAAGATGCTTTGCTGGTATAAAGGCTAGAAAAGAACTTGGCTCCGAAACCACGGCAGCCTGCCACTTCCCGCTGTCTGAGAGGCATTGCATCAAGTGATCTCCACGCACAAGGAAAGCTGAATGCTTTTGACAGCTAGCCACGCAGACTCCCCACGGACGCTGCAAGCCAAGCCGGCTTTCTCACCGTCTCCCACAGCCCCCCAGTTGTAAGCGTGAAACCAAGCTGGTGAATAATTCTGCTGATGCACAGAAGAGAAAATCCTGTTCTCTCCTCCTGGGGCAGACTGGCAGGGCTAATGGGAGGAAGAGGCTGTGACAACTTGATTTTGTGGCTGAAGTCAGCAGATCGGGCTCCTGGGACACATGGGAACAGGCAGGGAGCAGGAGCCACTTTTGCACAGTCACTTCTCGGAGGCGAGCAGGGCTTCAAAGGCAAAATACTTAGCAGGATGTTGCAACTTGGGAGGAGGAGGAAAAAAAACAAGCAAACAAAAAAACCCACAGGCCCTGTAGGGCTGGGAAATGCAGAGTCAAGGAATGAGGTTTCCAAAAAGCCTTCACTCGCACTCGCATCTCTTGGTGCAGACGAGGCAGCAACGTGAGCCAACGCTGGCGGCTCCCGAGGACGTTATGGCTTGGTGTGGTCAGCGGGTGCAAGCCTGAGTTTTTTTGCCCGTCCAATGCGGGGGATGTCCCTGCTCCGCGGCAGGACAGGGCTCCACCGGTGGCAGCGTCACTTAAAGTGGGTGCCAGCAGCTGCGGGAAGGAGGGCGTCTCAGCCAGGCATGCGCAAGGACAGGCCCAGAGAGAGGGTCTGGGATGATCCAACAGCCTCACCAAGCTGCGCGGGTCTATCTTAAAACCCTCTGAGGCTGGGGCAGGAGGACGGACCTGGGAAATGGGCGAGCGCACACGAATGCCCGTCTCAGTGGGTTGGGATGTGCAGGATGGACCGTCGTGCACGTGTGCTCCGTGGGGAGATGTCAAGAGCTTGCAGGGTGCTCACCCCAAACAGGGCAGCTCCCCTTTCCCACCTAAGAGCAGCTCTGTGACTCCTCCTGCTGAGGATGGGGAGATGGAAAGCAGAGCACATGGTCACCTCCAGACAGGGCCAGGCTTTTCCAGGTCAGCAAAGACCTCATGGCCATGGTCACAAGCCGGGCTGGTAGAGGAGGTGCCCAGCGTGTGCGGTTTTGCCCACAGCAGGCTCCCGACTGTCCTCCCCGCTTCAAGCCCTGCTTGAAGCCCAAGCGACTGGAAAGCTGACAGCTCCCAGAGGCCATCCTTGCCTGCTGGGGGCCGGGGCAGCTAAAAGCAGGCTCCAGGAGGGAAGTGGTTTGGAGGGTGATGTTTGTCGGCGATGAGCACACAGCCATGCTGTGGGAGCTGTGTGGCAGCTGGAGCTGGCAGCCGAACGGCTGTCCTGCTTGTTTTGGCTGACTTCAGAGACCTCTGGCTTTTCCTAGTAGCACTTGGATGTGCCGGTACTCAGGAGACCTGACCGGGCACATTCAGACAACGCCGAAAATATCTTCCTTGCAGGCAATAGAGGCAAAGGGGAGCCAGCAGCCGGGCTCCCCAAGAGACAGGGGACCGGGCTGCAGAGGGGTGGTTGTTTTGCTTGGGCTTGCTCGCTGCCAGCCAAAAACACATCCTGTGGAGCCACCGCGGTGGCACGTTTAAGGTGACCCCAGATGGGCACCAGGTCTCAGCTGTGGAGGGGATGAGAGGCCAGGTCTCCTCGCTTTCTGCGGTGCAGGGCGTCCCAGCTGAACGTGGGTTTGTGCTCCCCCAACCCTCGTCTCCTAACCAGCTGTGCTGGCTGTCGCGGCAGGTACCTGGCGAAGCTGTCTTCAGTGGGGAGCATCTCCGAGGAGGAGACCTGCGAGAAGCTGAAGGGCTTGATCCAGCGCCAGGTGCAGATGTGCAAGAGGAACCTGGAGGTGATGGACTCGGTGCGGCGTGGAGCCCAGCTGGCCATCGAGGAGTGCCAGTACCAGTTCCGCAACCGCCGCTGGAACTGCTCCACACTGGACACCCTGCCTGTCTTCGGCAAGGTGGTAACGCAAGGTGAGCCGGGAGGAGACGTGCCTGGGGTGCTGCGGCATGGGGGAATGGCTACAGCAGCAGTCCGGGGGGCTGCGGCCAGGTTTTCCCTGCTTGCCCCTGAGCCAGCAGCTGGGGAGAGCAGGGAACAGCCCAGTGTTGGATCTTGGGGCTGACGGGCATTGCAGCAGGGCATTGCAGCAGGGCTCTTCTGACTGTGTTGGGGCAGCACATCCAGACCCCTGCGGTTCCTCAGCTGCTGGGTGACTCCTCTCCCAAACCTTTTTCTCACCGAGCGGGTGCCCATCGTGTGGAGGCACCAGCCCGGCTGAGCTGGCGAGCTCTGCACCTTTTACAAGGAGATGCCAAATTCGAGCAGGGCCCTAAAGTCACCCTGCGGTCTAGTCTCTGCCCCGCCAAGCCCGCGACTGCAGCGGGATGCTGGATTTATTCGGTCTCTTCCCTGGGCAGCGCCGAAGCAGTGACCACTGCCAGACTGGCGCGACACTTTCCAGCGGAGCCGTCTGCGGGCAAGACCTTGGGAGGACAGCCCTCTGCCGCCCGATGCGAGTAAAACACACGGCGGCTGGACCCTCCAAGGAGAGCATCATCGCCTGCCACCACCCAGCTGCCAGGCTTCAGGGGGGATTTACAGCCAGGGCAGCCCCCAGCCCCTCGGATCCCAGCTGCACGCAGGTGGCCCACAGGCACAGGGCTGTGACCAAACCAAGCAAGGACCCAGAGCATCAGGGTGCGGAGACAGAGGGGAAAGTCCCTCTGCAACCCCTGGAGACCACCGAAGCGGCCCTTGCCTCCCCTCGGGTCCCACTGCCATCTCTGGTGTACCATCTCGCTTCCCATCCCCAGGACCCATAGACCAAATCCTCCCCCCCCAAGGCCCCGGCTCCTTGTTTGACTTCCCTCCCCTCAACACAGGGGTGAAGATCCCTTCTTGTGAAGGTTCAGGGACTGGAAATACCAGAAATACCAGAAACTAAAAGTCGTCTCTTTTTAGGCAGCCACAGCACAAACCGACCAACACGATCCTACTATTAACCTCGATTAACTTGGAGGCGGTTCAGTCCCCGCGCTGGCTGGGTGCTCCCCAGCCGCTGCCGCCCGGGCCAGATTACGGCTGGGCCACCAAAGTAGTTGCCCTCTGTCCGACCGGCAAGCCAGGGTGATGTCTGCTCGCGAGCCATCCCCCCTCTGCCCCTACCATGGGACTACCCCAAATGCCAGCCCTCCTTGCTTGGGGACAGAGGGGCTGTGTCCTCAGCCAGCCTCGGAGGATGGTGGGGAATGGGGTGTTGCAAGAGCTGGTCCCTGGCCGCGCCGCCCTGTGTGTTTATGCCCAGGGATGTGCCCTGACTTCCCAAACGAGTGCTTCCCAACCGTGCAGCACCGCATAGGCAGACACAAAAGCTGGGAAGGGACTGCACCCTGGGGACCAGCCTAGTTTTGCAAGGAGCTTTGGGAGCGGAGTGGGATTTTGCGGGGTAATTTGGGAGGTTCTGGGAGCTACGGGACCCTGCGTGAGAGGATGGCAAGGATCTGCAGGGGCAGGGGATGTTCCTGGATGTGGAAAGCAGCCAACTATTTTGGATGCAGGAGGGATTTCATGGCAGAGGTGCCCTGCAAGCACCAGGCAAGAAAGTCCCTCTGGAGAGCTCTCCCCACACCGGCAATGAAGCCTTTGCATCTCCCTCACTGCTGGGTTATCATTTGCCCATCACATCCATGTTTTTAACCTTTTGGGGCAGCTCCCAGCTCCTTCACCACTGCAAGACAGGGCTCTCCCTACTGCAGACGGTCTCCCAGCACCCAGGTGTCTCTGCTGAGGCTGGTCCAGGCTTGGCACTAAGCAAACAGCATCCCTGGGAGCGGGGAGGATGAGTGTCCTGCGTGGGGAACCCCACCTTGGGAGGAAGGGACAGAGCAAAGGGCTTGACTTGATAGCCCTGCAGAACATGTTTTGCCGAGAGCCAGTCTTCAGACCAGCTTTTCAAGGGGGTTTGTGCGCAACACCAGCATTAGGAGGAAAGAGGAGCAGGGACAGGCGCAACAGCCCACCAGGGGCCACCTGGCCACGCACCCTCCAGAAAGCCCTGTCACGTGCCAGGTTTCCCACCATCGTTTGTGCTGTTTCAGGGACGCGGGAGGCAGCGTTCGTCTATGCCATCTCTTCGGCAGGGGTGGCCTTCGCAGTGACCCGTGCCTGCAGCAGCGGCGAGCTGGACAAGTGTGGATGCGACCGCACGGTGCAGGGGGGCAGCCCGCAGGGTAAGCATGCACCGGCGGGGGGCGAGGGGGGACGGCTAAGCGGGGAGGCAAAAATGGGACAAGCATGGAAATGCCCACTCTGGAGCCATCCAGAAAGGAGGGAAAAGCTTTTTTTAAAAATGAAACAACTCCTGTCAGTTCACGTGAGTCCCTCCAAACAGCATCTGGGAGCAGCATCCATGGGGCAGGGAAAGAATCTTGTCCATTATTCCCCCCCATGGCCACAATTCCCAGCTTCCCCAGTCCCCTAGGCAGGCTAGCCCAGTGGGTAGCAGGACAGAAGGGGGGAAAAGGCAGATGTATTTTTGCAAGAGCAGGGCTGGAGAGGACAAGCAAGGCAGGCTGGCTGTCATCTATCTCATCCGTGCTCTCTGCCTTAGGTTTCCAGTGGTCGGGCTGCTCCGATAACATCGCCTACGGCGTGGCCTTCTCGCAGTCCTTCGTTGACGTCCGCGAGAGGAGCAAAGGGGCTTCTTCCAATAGAGCGTTAATGAACCTCCACAACAACGAGGCAGGGAGGAAGGTAATGGTGAGGGGGAATCCTGGGCAGGGGGTGCAGGTCTGCAGCATCCCAGCTGGGCTCTGCAGCAATTGCTTGAGCCTTTTTGGCTTCATTTCACTCCATCAGCTCCCGTACATCATCGCTGCTTCCTGCACAACCCTTCCACACCCCCTGTGTTGCACCCTTCTCGCTGTGTCCCTCCCGCGCTCACGGTCCCAGCTCATCCCTTGTGTCTGTTCCTCCAGGCGATCCTCAACAACATGCGGGTGGAGTGCAAGTGTCACGGCGTGTCAGGCTCCTGCGAGTTCAAGACATGCTGGAAAGCCATGCCCCCCTTCCGCAAAGTGGGCAACGTCCTGAAGGAGAAATTCGACGGCGCCACCGAGGTCGAGCAGAGCGAGATTGGATCCACCAAAGTGCTGGTGCCCAAAAACTCCCAGTTCAAGCCGCACACGGACGAGGACCTCGTCTACCTGGACTCCAGCCCTGACTTCTGTGACCACGACCTCAAGAATGGGGTGCTGGGCACCAGCGGCCGGCAGTGCAACAAGACCTCCAAGGCTATTGACGGCTGCGAGCTGATGTGCTGCGGCCGGGGCTTTCATACGGACGAAGTGGAGGTTGTGGAAAGGTGCAGCTGCAAATTCCACTGGTGCTGCTCCGTCAAGTGCAAACCCTGCCATCGGGTGGTGGAAATCCACACGTGCCGGTGATGGACGGAGGGGAGCGCCCATCCGTCCCCTCTCTAACTGACCCTGCTTCTCCCTTGCCCCATGGCCGGGACTGAGGACGTAACCCAGATGCTGCAGGGAGAGCACAGCTCTTTACAGAGACAGAGCCCCAGAGGAAAACAGATTTTAAAGAAAAAAAAATATTTAAAGTTTAAAAAAAATTGATCATTCTTGCCTTTTTTGTTTTGTTTTGTTTTGTTTGCTTGCTTTATTTATTGCCGAAGCCAGAGCCCCACAGTGTCCTGTGCCAGCAGGGACATGTCTGCTCTGGCGGCTGGCTGGGGACCTGCGTGGTGGCTGCTCTCAGCGCGTGAGCTCCTGCCGACGCTGGAGCGCTGCAAACAGGAGGTGTTTAAGCCGAGGCTAGCGTTAGGCACTCGGTATCTTCTATCGCAATTACGTTTATTTGTTTAAGGCACACACTGAGCATCCCAGAGCACGGCTTGGCTTGGCCGAGCTGCGGGAGGTGATGGAGCACAGCCAGCGTGTGCAGCCAGGTGTGGTGCAGAAGATGGGCAATGTCCCCAGGAGTTAAGCTCAAGGCAGGGAAAGCCCATCTGGGGCCATTAGTATATGAAGGGGACATGGGACACTCTTGCATCCCCTTGTTGTGCAATGCTCGATGGGCTCCTGGGCACTGGATGGGTTTTGGAGCAGCTCCAGCGGCCACTCTGATTTACAGAAGCTCCTCAGCGGCTGCCCAGAGTGGCCGGAGGACACAATGCTCCCACCATGCTCCCCTTCCCCTTGCAAGCCCCCTTCCCCCTTCACTTCTCCAGCATCTTGTTCAATGGGAGACTGTGAAGTGGGTCCAGGGAGGCCATGGTACCTGCAATCCAATGGCTCTGAATGGAGCTGGGAGCTGATGGGAGGAAATCCCAGGGGATTTCTTTTCCTCTGTCCCGTAATTGCCCCTGCCTTGCTCACCAGCATCCCACAACCAGGTCTCTCCTTTCTCCGCATGCCTGTTCTCCACACCCGCTGTGGGCTCTGGGGACAGTCCCCGTCCCACTGGCTGCTGAGAAAAGCAAAATTGTAAAGTGGAGCAATTATCGGGGGCGGGGGAAAGATGCTGCTGGGGGGAAAGGCAACGCTCCTGCTCTGCCCTTACCCTCGGGCAGCAGGCGAGGAGGGCTGAGCCCGAGGGATGCTGCCAGGCGCGCCCCAGCCACCGGGATTCCGCGCGGCAGGGCCCCAGCTGCCCCGTCTCTCTCCCCGCGGGCTGTCCTGGAGCGATGCCACGAGGATAACGCTCTGTCCCACCCGCTCCCGCTTCCCCTCCGCCTGCGATCGGGTTAGTGCGGAGCCCTCGCTGCCGGGCTGCAGGATGAAATATTTGGAGAACTAATAAGCAGAGGGGCACTGCGAGGGGAGGTGGAAAGCAAACCCGTTCCTCTCTCCTCACCCACTTGTCTGCGAGTCGAGAGGCAAACAGGGAGCGGAGAAAAACCTCGAAATGGCACCTCGAGCCAAGAGGAACGTCTGCCCGCGGCACAAAGGGGAGTCCCCCCTGCGCAAGCTGGGAGCTCCCTTCGTGGTCCAGAAAAGCCCGTAGCTGTGACCATCACCCTCTGGGCTGGAGGAGGGGGTCCTTGCAAACCTGCAGTCTTGTTTTTCTTCCTTGCTTCATCTTGAGAGGGGAAAGGTTGGGGGAACGCACAGACATACGTGAAATCCCGTCTGGGCTGTGGCAGTGATGGGCCGGGGGAGAGTCTGTGGTCGCTGGAAGGTCTCCAGACACCGTCCGGCTGGAAGGCTGCTGACAACTGCCTCGGAGCAGCCCAGGGCGAGGGAGGTTTGCGCTGAGGCATCCCCCCCAACACCCCCCGGCTGCCTCCCTCCTGCCCGCCCGGCCCCAGCTCCAAAAAACCTTCAGCAACGGGTGCCAGGCGGCCGGGGGGGTGACACCCAGGGGAGACCCCGAGGTGGAGCCACCATGGGTTGATCCACTTCAATGCAAAGCAGCGATCTCCCCACCAGAGCAGCGCAGAGCAGGGATTGCCTCTCTCAACAGCTGGGTTGGCCAAGGCTGCAGTATTAAATCCTCAGGGGGCAATCTAAGCTTCCCCCCCGCCGGGCTCCATCTCTTTAGCCCCCCAAAGCTGCAAGTTCTCAAGTACCTTGGAGACTGTTCCTCCTCTTCCCAGCTCATGCCAAGGAGGCCACAGACCTCAGGCCACTGGCCAAGTTTTCTGCTCATTGTCCATCTAGGATGAGGGCCAAAGCTGAACAAGACAATCCAGATCAGCGTGGAGATAATCTCTGCGCATGGGATTTTTTCAAGCTGCGATGAAAGCTGAGCCCTGTAAATGTCACCCGGAGATACCCCGGCTCCGCAGCACTCTGGCTCTTCTCATAACTGTAAATTTCAGCACCAGATCCGGGGGCGGGGGGTGTGTGGTGTGTAGAATAATGTCTTTTTTTCATATTTACTTTGTCTATTAAATAAGGAGTTTGTGCTGAATGAGCCAAAGGGGTTCCCTTCTCCTAGCAATCAGGCTCCAATGTAAATCCAGCACGTGCTGCAAACACCTAATGGTTGTCGGTCTCCTCCCAAGAGCCCACGGCTAGGAGGAGAGGTGCCACATGGTGCCTCTTGACAGTGTAAAGGGGACACTAGGGCTGTCCTTGTCCCTCCTCCTGTATCTTCTCGGGAGATGCTGGTGTTTGGACCACAGGCTGCATCCCTCCTTCCCCACCAGTAGAAGGAGAGCTCGCTCGCTAATCTTCCGCCTTAACCACTTGACACACCGCTGGCTTAAGAGGCCACTTATCTTAGATTTCAGAAAGCCTGTGACTTCCTCCTGTCGAGATATTCATCTGCTCACAACAGTGCTCTCCTCCCCTGCCCCGGCCCACAGCTGCTGTGTGCGCTGCTGGGAACGCCTTGCCAGTGGTCCCGAGGTGCGTTTGGGCTGGGAGGGGGCGAGAACCACCTGCAGACGCAGAGTCAAGGACCTGCCCCTCCAGCCTCCATCCCTGTGCCGTGGGGTGCTGGATTTGGAGGGGACACGGTGTCAGATGCCCAGCATGCCCCAAGCTGCCCCCAGCCAGTGCATGTCACTTGTCCCTTGTCCTTCCACAAGCCTGGGCCACTCTGCTGCATCTTTTCCATGCCATTCCCTACGGTCTGGAGCTGCTCGCTTCAGCAGGGGCTGCTGTTGGGTCTGACTGCACTAATGCTCTGCCTTCTCTCCTTTCTTTAGTTGCAGCTCTCCGTTTTTGTGCTCTCCGAGCTCACCTTCCCACAGGGTTCACGGTAAAAGCAATGGCTTCTCTCACTTTGGCCTCTGTGGGTGGCAGGGGTTGAGGGCTACCTTTTTAAATTTAACCGTTGTTGCAGAAATAGGATGGTAGGATGGGAGAAAACGAGTCCTGAGCCTCCCAAAAACACTTCCTTCAAACGGCTCCTCTCTTCCCATGGTGAATCCCATCCCACAACCTCCCAGCTCCATCCCTTCCCCTCCCCACTCCAGCTTCAGCGGGACCGTCTCCACCCCCCACACCACCTCCCAGCATGGCAGTGAAACCAAGATGTGCTTCATCCCACGCTGAAACAAGGTACAGGACGATGCCAGCTTCTCTGCGACCGCAGACAGAGCAAGATGTTCATGTCCTCCTTCTCCAGTGCCCCCCCACCCGCTCAGCCTGTCCCCTACATCCCCCGTGCATCCGAGAACATCCAGCTAACCCTCTCCCCACCACCGCATCCCTCCACACGCTCCTTCCCGTGCCAGCCCCCCAGGCTTGGCACTCACTCCTCCTCCTCGGACCCCTCGGCACCCTCTCCCTGGTGAGCTCATCTCTCCTCCGAGAACTTGCAGGCCAACATCTCCACCCAGCCTCTCCCACTCATAAACCTTCCTGGATGTCCCACTGCCAACTCGAGATCATCGTGCAAAAACAGGACATCCCCTCCAAGTCCTCCCCACCCTGCTCCAGCGGATGGGTAACTCCATGATTTTTTCCCATTCCTCAAACTCCCAACTTCCCCACCATCTTCTGCTCCTTCTTTTTTCTTCACCTTTTCTCCTGGAAAACCCACCCCACGTGTCACGTACCTTCAACCTCAGCTACTCCATGCTCTGGGCTTCACGTTTGACACCTCCCCACCCTCCGGTCTGAGCACAACACGGCCAAGCGCGTAGGCAGAGCTCATCTTTCTCTCCAGCTGTTTCGGCCACATCACCCTCGTGCCCTTTACTGGCCACAAACACTTTCATCACTCCCAACTATCTCATCCTCCCTCCCTGGGCATGCTCAGCCTCACCCGCCGCTCTCCTCGCAAAGCAATTCAATCACCATGGATGGCATTAATAGTGCTCAGGCAGAGCATGAATGAGCGCTCGCATCCTTTCCCTCCCTTACACCATCAGCGAACGTGACAGCAATTCCTACTGCATATTCCTGCCGTGGTGACCACATTTTCCTGTATCTCCTGCTCTCCCTTTATCCACATGAATCTACCAGCTGGCTGTAGGGAAGCCAGGTGATGGAGACAGGAGGAAACAAGAGCCTCGGACCTCTGAGAAAAGATGCTTTAAGGATGGGGCGCTGTCTCTCTGCATGGGCACAAGAGGATGAGTCCTCCTTATGGCTGCCATGAACATGGGAACTGGAAATGATGGGTCTCACCTCAGTCTGGCATACGAGCACCCAACCGGGGTGACCGCTGCTCCCACCTACACTTGCTGAAGATGTCAGCGGTCTCTTGGCCGCCCGGGCACTGCCTCCATCAGCCCCGAAGCTGTGGCAGAAGGCCACACTGAAGGACGCCCAGCGGAGCAGAGCCTTTGACAGCAGCATGATCCCGTGACAGCGGGAGGGCGTCCAGCCAGCGCTCCTCAGAGAGGCCTCCCGACCCTGACTGCCAAAATCCTGCTTTAAGTACAGGAAAATAAATTGTGCAACCTGCCTTAGACTGGATTGTAACACCCGGTGCAGGCGGAGGGGGAGGCAGGGGCAGGAGCCGGGCTGAGGATCAGGCCCCGCATCCCAGCATTTAGACTGGACCATGCCAACATCTGGCCCTTGAGCAGCACCCGCACCAGGCGCTCCCCTCCTCGTCTCTCGCAGTTATGTCCAAGATGTTTCCGCAGCCGTGGAGCCCCTCCTTAGGGGTCCCAGAGATGTGGTCACACACAAGCTCCGTCCTTGTGCCTGTGCTGGGACCTCAGGAGCCACGAGCTCCCCTCAGCTGGCCTCCTGCCATGGCAAGACATTCTTCTCCCATCCCAAATCTCACCATTAATATTTCCTCAAGCACAGGAGCAAGGCATGTTGGCTGGGTGAGTCTCCATGCCGCTGCAGATCCCCAACCTGCCCTGGGCAGTGCCTTAATGACAGACGCTTGGTGCAAAGCAGCTAAATCATACATCAGGGGTCCTCTACTTCCAGATCTCCACCAGCCACAAGTGAAAGCACAAATTGCAAGCCTCAATCAGAATCAGTTGCTCAGCAGTGAAAAAAAAAAACCCACTTAAAAACCCTGTTGAGGTTGTTGAGCTCACTTGTCCCTCTGGCTCCGATCTAGGACAGTTGTTGCACTATCGCAGCTTTGCTCCCATAATTGCGACCACGTGAAGCAAAGGCAAGACAGCACAGAAATATCTGGCCAGGAGGCCGAGAGAGGTGATTCTCCCCCTCTACTCTGCTCTGGTGAGACTCCACCTGGAGTACTGTGTCCAGCTCTGGAGCCCTCAGCACAAGAAGGACATGGACCTGTTGGAGCGGGTCCAGAGGAGGTCCCGAAGATGATCCGAGGGCTGAAGCCCCTCTGCTGTGAGGACAGGCTGAGAGAGTTGGAGGTGTTAAGCCTGGAGAAGAGAAGGCTCCGGGGAGACCTTAGAGCCCCTTCTAGTCCCTAAAGAGGGCCTACAGGAAAGATGGGGAGGGGCTGTTTGCAAGGGCATGGAGTGATAGGACGAGGGGCAATGGTTTAAACTAGAGCAGGGCAGGTTTAGATGAGACATTAGGAAGAAGTTCTTTACAGTGAGGGTGGTGAGACACTGGCCCAGGTTGCCCAGAGAGGTGGTGGAGGCCCCATTCCTGGGGAAATTTCAAGGCCAGGCTGGATGAGGCTCTGGGCAATCTGATCTAGTTGAAGATGTCCCTGCTGACTGCAGGGGGGTGGGACTAGATGGCCTTTAGAGGTCCCTTCCAACCCAACACATTCTATGATTCTATCTGTGTGAGCTCCTTCCCGCGCACACCACAAGCGAGAGCTATTACAGCCAGCCATACTGAGAAGGGGTTGGAAAATGCAATGGCCTGCCTTTTCAGATGTCCCAGCCCCACTGAGCTGGGTAGTAGCTAAACTCAGTCCATGAGAAGGTCTCACCACTGCCTCCAGCCCTTTCCAAATAAAAGCTATATCAAGCAGGGTTGCAAAGCAGGCAACCACCAGTTAGATAATCTCCCTTCGTAAGTGACTACTGGTGTGCAGACCAGGAACCGAAACCATCACGGCTGGTCACCTCTCTCACCTGCCTTATCATCCTGGGTGCCCACAAGGTGGTCTCATAGAGGCACACGCACCCTTTGCCAGAAGAGGACAACTGCTCAGCAAGCAGGAGCTCAAAAGAACTGTGACTTCTTCCCCACGCCACAACCTGAGAAGCCATCAGCTTCCCCCGTTCCCATCTTTTGGCCAAAACAAGAGATGCACAATCTGCTCCCGCCACATATCAAGGAACCTTCAGAAAAATTGCCATGGCCCAGAAAGGATGTAGGACACCAAAAGTGCTGCTGCATCTTCCCTCTTATCTACGGTTTCCACCAAAGAAACCCAAGAGACTCAGCACCTCACAACGCAGGTAATTTACATCCGCAAAATCTCAACTTTTCTTTCTATTCTAGAGCAAAGCTCTCTCTGGAAAGTCAGAAGCAGGCGAACTCCAGCCCTTCAACTTTTGCGTTATTAACAATGAGCCACGCTTCCTTCCACCTGGCTTGCTTTGCTGTGGAGCAAAAGGGAGGTTTGTTCCAAGCCCATCAGCAGACCTCACCAGATCTGCAGTAATAAAGACAAGTGGAATGAGCATGGCAGAAGACATCTTGCAGCTCCAGGGCTGTCTCTCACATACATGGAAGCTGGTGTGACGGTACCGCATCTTTGCTGCTTCATCACAGCAGAGAGAAGACAGACACCAGGTCTGGATGGAAAGCAAGACGAACAAGTGATCGAGGGGGCAAAAGAAGGAAGAAAGCACACAACCCACGGCTCAGCAGGAAGACACACTCTCTCAAGGGGACTGGGACCATGATGGGGTGAGTGGGACAGAGAGGACCCCCAGGATGCTATTAAGCAAAACAAACTTAGAGATGAACACGGGGAAAGGCAGAACAGCCAAAAAGAAACGGCAGCAGTGGAAGCCCTGCAGATAGCTCACTGGGGACTTGGCCTGGTGTAAGTGCTCTGCTTTCTGTGGCCAGCTGGAAAATCTGCAGCCGTTTCATTTCCACCAAGAAACCCGGAACATCTGTGAGAGCCTCAGAGCTGAATTAGATGCAAAATAAATCAGTCCTTTGTGTCTTTTTTCTCAATAAAGTCACTTTGCCATCTCAGTTTTCCATGTGCCACAGCTAGGAAAAGTCAGGCTGATACAGAAGCACGCCAGGATGACAGTACACCTCGGCGTCCTTGCTCTGGGTTGCCTGCAGATTCAGGAATCGATGCCTCAATGACACTCCACTCTTGCGCTTTTTCCTTTTACCTTCTCTTGGTTAGAGAAGGCTGGTATATATTGTCGTACCTGCAAGCCACGCCGAGATTTGAACACAACCCTAGTCTCCTTGGTGAGCGTCAAAGGCACAGAAGCCCTGATAAGAGAGGACAGTCGTGCAAGGGGAGATGATCTTCCAATGCCATGGCTGTGAGGGAGCTGCCAACCTAAAGGCTTTAGTAGGTGAAGATGCTGGAGGTGACAACATACCACCTAGAGGAGCAGAGATCAGAACAGTGATGCGGCTGAGGTGGCAAATGGAGATTTTGGAGCTGGGGAGCTGGGGTGCATCAAGAAGAGCGTGGCCAGCAGGTGGAAGGAGGTCATCCTCCCCCTCTGCTCTGCCCTGCCCTGGGGAGGCCGCATCTGGAGTGCTGGGTCCAGTTCTGGGCTCCCTGGTTCAAGGACAGGGAACTGCTGGAGAGGGGACAGCAAAGGGCTACCAAGATGCTGAGGGGATGGAACATCTCTCTGATGAAGAAAGGCTGAGGGATTTGGGTCTCTTCAGTCTGGAAAAAAGACGACTGAGGGGGGATCTTATCAACGCTTATAAATACTGAAAGGGTGGGTGTCAGGAGGATGGGGCCAGGCTCTTCTCAGTGGTGCCCAGCGACAGGACAAGGGGTAACAGGCACAAACTTGAGCATAGGAAGTTCCATCTCAACATGAGGAGGAACTTCTTTCCTGTGAGGGTGGCAGAGCCCTGGCACAGGCTGCCCAGAGAGGTGGTGGAGTCTCCGTCTCTGGAGACGTTCCAAACCCGCCTGGACGCGTTCCTGTGCCACCTGCTCTGGGTGACCCTGCTGTGGCAGGGGGTTGGACTGGGTGATCTCCAGAGGTCCCTTCCAACCCTACCATTCTGTGATTTCGTGAAGGCTCAGGGCAGAGCAGCGGTGGAGGTGCTGTGACTCCCCCAAGCCTTTTCTGTGTTTCTCAGCCAGCATGAGCTGGAAACTTCCCAGAACCGGGCAAACAGCCCAGGAGAAGCCGAGCTCTGGACTAGTGAGGATGGTGCCTGGAGAGCAGCTGAAGCCGAGGTCGTAAAAGCCAGTTAAGAGTGAGGGCAGTGGGACAAATCTACCTGAAATCTTCCTGCACAGCTGTGCCACAGATTTAAGGGCCGCCCTTTGGAGGTGCCCAAGCCCTCTTAGCACAGCAGTTTCCCAGCTGCATCCCTGCATCTTCCCATGGTGCCAAGACCCACCTGCCTGTGTATTTCCCCATGAAGAAGGCACCTCAACGCTATGGAGGAAGAGCAGAAGAAGGTGCTTGGTTGGGTAGGCGGAGAACAGTTGTTTTGTCACAGCTGTAGAAAGCGCTCAGCCCATCAGAGATTTGGGGGAACCCAATTCTGCCGTGGGGCTGAGCACCCGCAGCCCAGCACACCCGAGGAGGAAGGGAAGGATCCCAGCCCTCGGTCAGGGATGGCACTGGGTGTTTCACAGGTCATCTGAGCACAACGGCCATTTCCAGGGGTGTTCTTGGGCGCAATAACAGACTCTGCATGTGTTTTTCCAGCCAAACCCAGCTCGGGAGGGTCTGTTCCGCACCCTGACACAGCAGAGGCCCTGAGCTTAGTTCTGAAAGTCCAATAAAAATCCCCTCTAATAAACAAATTCACAATGGTCTTAATAACGCCAACCCCTTTTTTTTCCTCTGTAGCAACCAACGGGGAAGCCACCTCAAGCTGTTTTTTCCCATCCTATTTCTGTCTCCATCTCCCGTTTCCTTCTATCCAATATTACCTTCCAAATTCCAGCTCTGATCCTCGGATAATTCGAACATATTGCATTGCTTTACAAACTGTGTTATTTTATCCCTTTCACCTGCCACTTTTCTTTTAGATAAACACTCATAACTCCCAACATATCACTTTAACTCTTTGACTGTCACTGGAAATTGAACCAGCCGAGACTTTCACAGGGGAAATTCCTTCCTCTCCTTTTCTTCTCTGTTTTGTGCGTTAAGCCAAGCAAAATCTCACCTGCCTTAGCACTGTCTTCAGATCATTTTACTTAAGCTCTACACAATAATTTCACCAACTTCTAGGGTTATTGTATCTGTCCAGGCCAGACTTGGGGTGTAAAGCTGTCTTAATCACAGCTCCTTGTTCAGGGCTACTTATTTCCTGCCCCAACCACCACCTCTCAGGGCTTGAAGACCCCAAGCTGTGCAGAGGATACCAGATTTAGATACAAACATGATGCCCCCAACCAAGCAGGGAGCTGAGACATCTCACACCCATTTCCCACCCCAAGGCAATGGACATGGACATGAGCAGGAGCTGAGCAAAACGCTCCCAAATGAGGATTATTTTCCTGGTGCTCCTTCCATATCACCGCCAGCAGTCAAAGTCCAGCCCTGCCTCGTCCTTGCTGAGCTCACTGTTGCTCCAGCATCACCTCTTGCACATCAGCAGCGTCCTGGCGAGCCAGAAACAAGCCATGGTGGAGCTGGGGGACAACAAAAACATAGGGCAAAGGGGAGAAGTTGCAAGCTAGAAAACTCTTTTTCCCCCTACAAACAAAAATCAGGAGCATTTCACTCATCACTCACATCCATCGCCCTGTTCAGCTCCTCGGGCTTAGCTGTGGCTGCCCTCCTCAGGACACAGATCCACCTCCTGATGCCTGATCAAGGCATCAGCTAAATCTCCATCCCTCAAAACGTCTGATCCCCTCAATCTTCCCAACCTTAACTGCCTTAAAATCTGTTGGCCTTCCCCAAACTTCCTCCTTCAGGACACCAGACCAAAGAGGGTTTTGGGGAAAGTTTGCGAAGGCAGAGCTTTTGCAGGGCAGCCACCGTGCCCACGGTCTCAGCACAGGTCAGAGCCCACGGCAGCTGCCCAGGCGTGACAGAAGGAGACCACCACTGAACATCTCCCTCTTCGCCTGCAACAGACGGACCCATACTGAGTCCTGCTGAAAATCCCACCTTGGCCAAGTGCTCCTCACTGCTGGGCCACCGTGGCTGGCAGACTCCTCTGCCTCCCATGTGCCTCACCACCACCACGTCCTCAGTTTGGGTGTCATCCCAGTCCAGATGGGCTACGGGAACATGTCACGCACGGGGCAGGTGAGGTGGTCACGCAGAGAAGCTACTTGGAGCACAACTTTCTTGCTCCTACATGAAAGCATCTCCTGGTATTCACCAGTGGATGCAGCTCTTACTGTCACCTCCAGGCCTCCTCCAGGGCCACCTTCACCATCCTTCAGACATCATTTTGGGGGAAAACAGCCAAAACACAAGGGTCTTCGGGGGTCCCTCACTATCCTGGCCTCAGTGCTCCACTGTGGAGCCAACACATTGCAACCCCTTCCCACCAGCACCACGCAAAACCAGAGCTCAGGAGCCACCAGATGGACTAAAGCTCTGACGTGAGGGATGGCTGGTTGGAAACATCTCACAGTTCAGGGGGGATCCCACAGCCCTTCAAAAACTGCTGCTGGCTCCCTTGCCACGAGCCTCAAAAGGCTGCTGGGAGGTGCCTGGGTTAACAGGGCTGCTCCACAGAGATCCACCCGCTCAGCCCGGGGTCACAGCCGATCTGTGTTGCAACTCTCTCTGAGTCATCCTGAGTTTCCTCCCAGTCACTGAAAATGGCCTCAAAGTTTGCACAGATGGTGCTTAATCCCCGTTTGGACAATGGGCGCTTGGGCTTTTACAGGACAATTACTAAATGAAAGCAGAGGGAGGGAAGGGAGGCGCGAGGGGTGGGAGAGGGCACAGGCAGGACCGCAGGATGGAGGCCAGCGGTGCAGCGAGCGGGGCAGTGCTCAGCATCCAGCAAGGATGCAGGCGCTGGACAGGCAGCCTGGTTCAGCCCACGGAGGCTCAGAGCAATAGTCAGTGCTAAATCTCAGAGGGATGAGGAGCAGGGGACCATGTCCCCTCGGTAAGGACCAGTGGACCATGTCCACCCCGGGGACCTTAGCCTGCCTGAGGCTGTCTGTCCTTGACCTGGCCTAGAGCCCTCTCCCTGCACATCATCCTGGGGGTGCCATGGGTCAACAGCATGGTCATGGCTGCATGACAGACAGTGGTAGGGTTGGTGGCCTCTTCCCAAAGCCAGGACAGCATCTGGCAGCCCCTCCTCCTGCCCTAGATCCCACCCAGCTCTGGGAAAGGACATCTCCCCATCCCACCACGGATGGAGAGCTGACGCCACAGGGAACAGTGGAGAATTTGACCTACTCAAAGGGGAACGATGCTGAATGATGCTGCAAAAGGAAAGGCTCAGCACCCTATCACCTGCGCCCAGGGCTTTGGCGCTGGCATGGCTGGAGGCCCCAGAAATGCTCTGTACAACACGCAGGGTGGTGCTTTCAAGGCCTCTCCTCACCTGCCTGCCCTCGGCTGGACTCTCATCGAGGTGGGGGAACTGGACCTTTGCACCAGCACCCCAGCCCCAAAGCTACGGCCTGACCAGGTGCAGCAAAGGGACAAGGATGGAGGGGGTCAGCCCATGGTTCAGCAAGGGGGAAGCCCTCTGTGGGGCAAAATCCTCCTTTCCAGCCACCAGTCCCACCAGCCAGAGCACTGGGGGATTTACAAACAAGCGTGAAAGCAAAGCTGGGCTGGAGACAGGGCAGGGAGAGCCAGCAGGGCTCAGCACAGGAATTCGGGGCAGGGAAGAACTCTTCCCTACCAATGTCCCCTCTCCAGCCCAGGAGAGACGACGTGGGGCAGGGAAGGGGGTTGCTCTTTCTCCGCTAAAAGCAGAGCATCGCATCTCAGTCCCAGGGCTCCCGAGCAACTGGGTCACAGCTGAAAAACCTCCGCTCCCCGCAGGTTAAATGGGGCTGATACAGCCGGGAGAGGGGGGACAGTGAGGTCTCCAGAGCCTCAGAGTAGCACGGGGCCGGTTTTCCTCCCTGGCTGTGCTCGCTGTCCCCATCACGCGTTCACGTCCGTTTGACAGAGCCCCGCACTTCAGAAGCAATTAGCAGCCGAGTTGAACTAATTCCCCGCGTGGCGGGTCCAACACAAACAGGGCGCGCTGGCCCGCGCCCCACACCTCCGCGCACATTCACCTCTGTTTCAGAGGGCCAGGGCGTCCCTGCCAAGAGCAACACAAATAACCCGCCGCTTCTCCAGGTTAAGAGGCGGCACTGGAGGGCTGGAGCTTGGTGGCCGGGGCCGTGCACGCTGCCGCCGGCTCCGCAGCCGGCAGAAAAGCGGCCTCTGTTAACAGCTCGGGTCAGGACGGAGGCACGCAACAAGGATTCGTGTATGTGGAGCTTGTCCGGGGGGAACGGGAAGTGGGGGGAAAGGTGCGAGGTCTGGGGGTGGGCGGCGAGGGAGTCCCGAGCTGAGGAGTGGGGGGTTTTGGGGAGAAGGTACTTGCAAACAGCACCTGCGGGGTGTTTGTCAGCCCCGCCGAGGCTCCAGCAGCTGAAATAACAACTTGGGCAAGGGGGGGGGAAATGCTGCCGGGCCCCCTCACCCCAGCGCTGGTCCCGGCTGCTCAGCTCGGGCACCGCTGGGATGCAGGTCACCACAGGGATCGCTCAGTCCCTTCTGGAGCCAGAGATGTTCCTGGGCTTAGTGACAGCCCCTGGCAGCGTTTTGGGACTCACCTAAGGACTCCTGTTCCTGTTCGAACTCCACGATGCTGCAGCGCAAGTGGGGTTGCCAGGCTTTTCTGAGGCATGCTGTGATTTTGGGTGCAACGGGTTTGCAGAGTTAAAAATCAGGCCCCATCTCTCCAAGGAGAGAACGCAGGACACGTTTCGTGACAACGAAGGGATCCAGGCTGCTCTCCAGGAGACAAACCCACTGTCGGCGGAAGACAGGAGGGGACATGGCAGCAAATCCTGGCCCTGGGCACGCCAGCCCACATTGGGCCAGCTTTGCTCAGAGCCCTTTGGCACAGGGCACCAGGCTGCCGTTGCCAGGCCAGGATGCCACCCACGCAGCCCCGAGCAGGTCAGGGCTGCCCGCCTTGTGCAAGCACGCCGAGACAGCCCCAGGGCAGCAGCCGAGCAGCCGTGGGAGCCAGCACACAAGGAAACGTGTTGGGAGTGGTGCGGGAGAGCAGCCGGCGGGGTTACGGCAGCGCTGAGCACCGTGTCTCACCTGGGATCAGCATGTACCAGGGATGCCAGGTGGCATCAGAGGCTGTGACCCCGGTGTGGCAGCTCCTCCTCAACGTTCATCGCTCCTGTAGTTGGGGCCGTATTTATCCCACCCATCATCCCTGCCAGGACACGGCCGGGACCATGCTGGGGGACACCTCCGAGAGGAGAGGAGAGCTGCGTCACCAAGCATCAGCCCCACATCCATCCCACATCCCACAGGACAAGCCCTACCTCCGTGGGGTCCCTTCCGGTACACTTGGACAGGCAGGGGCTTGGTTGCCCACCCTGCCCGTACTCCCAGCCAGCCCCATGACCCAGCACATCCCGCTGCAGAAGTCAGGCTCGGCCAGGGGGACCAACATTGTCAAGAGCCACAGCACGCAAACCAGCCTTTGCCCCACGAGTGCTAGGTTCTCTGCTGCAAGCAGACATCTGTCCAGCCCCTGGTCTGTCCAGCCCCCGTGCAACGCGTGGCTGGAGATCCACCCCAGCGGAGCCATGCCTGGCTCTGGACACGTTCCCACACGCGCTGCAAAATCACAGCCGCTGCCCCAAGCGGGCGATGGAGAGGTCGCAGGGTCAAGCTATTAAGCCTCCTATCTGTTTAAACCCTTAAGCTGTCCTGTGATCCTGGCCAGGCATCCCGGTGCCGGAGCCCACGGCGGGGAGGGAGAGGGGCGTTCAGCGAGCGATGCCTCGTGCAAGCGCCCCAAGGAGCCAAGGGCCTGGGGGCTGCCAGGAGTGGGGGGGGGAGCGGCAGGAGGCGGAGGGCCTGGGGGGCTGCCAGCGGGCTGGGGAGGCCCCGCAGCACAAAGCAGCCCCTTTTCCACCTCTGCCCAGCCCTTGGGCTCCTTTCCACCATGCCTGCGTGTGCCTAGCAGCTTCCAGGCCCCGAATGGATCCGCAAAGCCAGAGGAGAGGAAAACACGAGGGGGCCAGGGCAGAGGCTGGCGGATGGATGGGGTGGAGGGACACACGTTTTGGCACGGCGGGAGAGCAGCCGGCGGTACCTGCCAGGGCCAGGCTGTTCTTGGGCGCTTACCCCAGGCAGCAGGGCTTGGCCCACTGCTCCGTGACTCCGCAGTGTATCCCACTGCTCCAGTGTACTCAGTGGCTGGGCTGCTGCCACGTCCCCAGGGTTTCATCCCCAGAGTGGGCAGGAGGAGGAAAGAAGCCATGAAATGTGGAGCATGCCCTGAAACAGGCTATACGGACGCCACGTCAGTGCCGTCTCAGTTCAAGAATGTCGTGGAAGCAGGAAAACTCCTAGGACATCTACCCACCAGATCTCCACTCTACCTACACAAGGTCTTCAGGGACAAGAGCCAGGGCCATGGGGGAACCAACCTCCAAAAGCCAGGAACAAAGAGGCTGCCCCACAAACTCCAGCCCAGCGGTGCCGCCAAGCAGCCAGCCACAGCTGCAGACAGGACACACAACATGTACGGCCACCCACTGATGTCCCTTGAAATCAGGGACCTGCTGCAACCACTGCCAAGGCTCAGGAAAGCTTGGATAAACCAATGCTTCTATTTTGTCTTGGCTCCCCAGCTGCCAGCAGCTCCCCAAAACAGGAGACCATCCCGTCCAGCCCTTCCGAGATGCCGATGCACCGCCATCCAGCCAACACGCAGCCAGATCTCAGCCTCTGGTCTTGGCTGCACTGTGGGTCTCTGGTCTTTCAAGCTCTGACAGCAGCCAGAATGACCAAAATGATCCTTTTTGTCACTGCAGAGACATCACAACAGATGTAAGTGCTCCTTCTGCCCATGTCTGTGCCTTCCAACCACCCTCCGTGAGGGACACAGGCAAGGAGCCAGAGCTGGCAAGCTAAGCTAGCAGGTTCAGGGGCTTTTTGGACGGGACAGTGTCAAAAGACTGACAGACCCAGCTGCATATCAGAGCCCTGGTTCTCTGAGCTGCTCACAGAACTGAAAATACGGTGACGCAGACCTTCCTAAATCAGCGCCCCAGTCCCCAGAGGCTCCCATGGGTCAGCAGAGCCAGCAGAAGCTCCTCCAGCGTGGTTTGTTTCCATGTTCCCCCTTTACTCATCCTCATTCTCCAAGACTCCGGGTCCCAGTGTTGGTCTTTGGATACAGACACCACCCATGGAAAGCTGTGGGATTGCTCGGGTACCCAGGAAGGAGCCTTGGTCCCCCCCAGCTTTCTTGGGGTGCCCTGGGGGTATGGCACTCAGAGAGAAGAGGGTCCGGCAAGGAACATGCAGCAGACGGAGCCTCCCCTACAACTCCAGCCCTGACAGGACCCGCAGGGTGCACTCTGCTCCCTCCAGCCTGACATTCTGCTAACTCCACCCAAGGCAGTAATAAAACGCATCTGGCGCAGATGGGGAATAATACGGCTGTAGCTCTTGGGCTTCGTTATCTGCACGCGATTAGATCTCGCCCCTTGAAGGCAGGGGGCAGGCAAGGAAGGGAAACCTGGCTTCGCTCACGCCGCCTGCACAGAGCAAGCCCGGAGCAAGTCTTGGGCTGCAATTCCTGCCGGGCAAGGCAAGGCGGGAGCCAGGCTCACCTGCGCCTCCAACGGGCCTGCGTACCACAGGATTTCAGCTGCTCTGAGCACTGCCGTGTTGGCAACACACCTCCACATGCACACGTGCGAGTCCTTCCCCAGACGGAGAGCTGGGAACGGGTGCTGAGCATCACCTCCAGCCACGGCATCGCTGGGTAACTCAAGTGATTTCAGAGACTGCTGTCGCCTTGGAGCCCCCCATGGCAGAGATGGACAGTGCTCCATCCCCCTTCCCATCCCACCACTGTCTTTGAGGCAGTGCCCGAGGCTCTGTGCCTTAGCAAGGGTGGCCGAAGCCCAAGCTAAGCCGCCAGCAGCCCAGCAACACGGTGGGGACGTCCATCACCACGTCCCCTGCTCTCTCTACGCAGGCTGTCCCCGCGCAGGACACAAGCAGCAGGTCGAGTGAGCAGCACACTCATTTTGCAGTGTGCCGAGCTAATTTTTAAACACCACAACAGTCAATTGAACCTTTTGCCGAGCCGGAGCCTACCACGTAAACTCAGTTATCTTTAGCAACCAAAACCTGCAATCTCCCCAGAGAATGGAATCAGGTCTGTTAGACCAGGACTATTGTTTTCCAACTCAAATTGCCGTCGGGTGGCAGGAGGGGAGAGGAGGCAGAGATCTGAGATTGTTCATTGTCTGAGTGGGTTTGTTAAAAACAGTTTTGACAGATTAACCCACGTCGGAGCCAGGCTAGAGCCAAGCCAGAATGAAAGCAGAAGGGAGCAGAGCAAGGGGCAGACACTTAAAATGCACGAGGTAGAGACAGGAATCAGACTCCGGGTGCTTCTCCCTGACCAGGCAAGTCCTGCACCATGCAGCGGGGCTGGGACCCTGCCGCAGGGGTGCAAGGAAGGAGCAGGGCAAAAAGCAGATGCCCACAGCACCATGCTAAGGCTCTCCTGCGTTCACAGCCAAGTTAATCACCGAAGGGCAACGCAGGCATGCCGGGCAGGCCCCGCTAGCACTGTGGGCACATCACAGGGCCCAGACCCTTCCCCATTCCTCCCAGGGTTAGGAGTGCAGCTGAACACCCACCTCGGGCAGATGAGGCAGCCCCAGGGCGAGTCATCCCATGGTGTCTCCAGACAGGGCTGGGGAACCGGACAGGCTTGATCAGAGCACGGAGCTCAAAGCTCCCGTTTCCAAAAGTCCCCTCAAGCAACACAATCCTGTCTTCAAAAGCGATCCTGCTTTCTAGGCACCGCGGCCGAGCTCTGGCCAGACACCACGGCCAGATTTTCAAAGGTATTTCAGCCCCTCACAATACAGGCTAAAGTCTGGAGGGACTTTCAGAGGCAGGTCTTTGGGCACCTCCATACCTGCATCCATCGAGCACCTGAATTCCTCAGGCATCTCGAAAAAGTCTCCTGCTCTGCTGCAGGGGCAGCCACATCCCCAGGTTCCCTGGGCAACATCTGGAGCTAGTAGCAGCTCTTCCATGAGACACGGGACATGTCAGCCAGGCAGATTCCAGCTTCCTCGCTCTCAGGAGATAGAAGATGCTCCCACTGTTTCGCCAAACCCTCAAAAGAGAAGTCCCAGCCCACAAACCCGAGGACCATTTTCCCTTTATGAGAGAACATGAAAAGGTCCAGAAGCCAAAGCTGGGGAGAGGCATCAGTCTGGTGGCAGTGTCCTCCCTGGGACAGGTTTGTCCCATCCACCTTTGCAGTGTTGTTCACCAAAGAGGCCAAACCACCCCAGGTCCACCAGGGCTGAGACACCAGGGGACAGAGAGCATCACCGAAGGGACATCTGCAAAGAGGGATGGGGCACCTGGGCAGCATTGCAGCTGGTAGAGGCTCCTACAAGTCCAGATCGGGGTACTCGAGAGGGGTTCAGCGCTTTCTGCGCTGAGAGGCGAGTCCTGCCCCCATGCAGAAACTCCCCCACAGGGGACACAGCTCCAGATGAGCTTGCTCCGAAGCCAGGGAGATGGCAGGGCAACCCAGGCTGCTCAGCACAGCCCGTCAGTGGAAACAAACTCCCCCACGAAACCCCCTCGCCTCTCTCCTCTTCCTCCTGATCCTCTCTAAACCAGGGCCGGGTTCATCCGGAGGAAGCCAAAACCAACAGAGCCTGGGCTGCTCTCCGCAGTCCAGCAGCCGTCGGAGCCCAGCTGGACGCTGCGAATTCGGCCGCGCTCTGTTGATGGCGGAGCCCCGGCGCAGCTGTAAACAGCTCAGCAGTTTGTACACTCTCCAGTATTGATGTTATACAAAGGAGCTGGAAATGTAAATGATTGCACTAGACCTACAGCCGGTGGCTGCTGGTGCAGACGGCCTCCGGCAA
>VWZL01005302.1:42087-80735 GCA_013396915.1 Stercorarius parasiticus | reverse complement strand
ATAATATCTCCATCCCACTCCTTGGCACAGCGAACAGGGCCTGACTCTGGCCAGGAGCGGAGCAGCAAAGCTTTTACGTGTTTGCCATCTAGTGGGCTTGGGAAAGCCTGCAGGGAGCTGCTGCCCCGCAGCGCAAAGGCCTGCCAGGTCAGAGGACAGGGACAAAATCTCGGTGATTTGGGCAAAACAGGTCCAGCTGGTGAGTGCCCTGCCCACCGACGCTCTGCAACGGAGTCAAGGCAGGAGGGTGGACCAGGACCTCGCAAAGCATCCTGAAGATGAGTCCCCAGCTCCAGACACAACACCCATCGGGGACAAGACAACACCCATCGGGGACAAGGGTCTGTTCCTACATGGTAGGAGCCTGAAAATCCACCCCAGGACAGCTAAGGTGGCCACCGCTCACGAAAGCGAGGATGCCGCCTGTATTACATCTGCTTCGCCTGTTCGCAGAAGAGGCTAAACAGTATTTTTAGGAATAATATTTTCATTTTTTAAAATCAGCGGTTTCAAGGGAAAGGGGCTTAATATTTCCACCGTGCTCCCGGCCAACTTGGCTGCTAGCTCAATTAAAAATCATTTGGGCTGTATGGACCCACATAGTCCTGCTGCCCCATAGCCCACTGGAGCGTCTTTAGGATCATAAAGAAAAGGGGACATAAAACAGAAAGAAAGAAAAACACATGATCCCATGTAATGGCACTAACAAGTAAACTGTTTTAATTTTCACCCGAATAATAAATCCTAAGGAGGAAAAACAAAGTTTGTTCAGCTGTAGTTAAGGTTGAGCAAACATAACGCTAATCACTTTTGCTTCGCCTCTTGGAAAAGGCTCTACAAGAGTGTCGCATTTTGAAAAACCCACACAACAGGCCCAGCTCTCAGCCCCCGGGAAAGCTCTGAAGTGCTGGTGCCGCTTCCCCCCCACCGAGAGCAGGGTTTCCAAGTCTCACCGTACGGCAGAGACAGCAGCGGGCTCTCCCCACGCTGCCCGGGAGCTGCAGCGAGCCCAGCCCAGCTTCGGCAGCACGTTTCCACCCTCCCAATGGCTTCAATGATACATGACTCCCCCCCCAGGAATCAAGTACCCAACTGCTGGCATCCCATGGCACGACAAGGTACCCTCAAGGAGGCCTGAGCACATGGGATCTGCTGCCTGGCCCATCTCCTGACGTGACTTGCCAGCATCTCTCCAGGCTGCTCCACAAACAGGTTCCCCCTCTGGGGACTGGGGGACCGAAGAAGAGGCAGCTTGAAAGGACAGAAGGCAAAACGGGGGCATGGGGGAGAAGAGAGAAGGAAGGTGTGGAGGGAGGGACAGATGGAAAGGGAGGATATGAGACATCTGGGGAAGCAAGGCATGGGAGACTGCCAGTGGGAGAAGGAAAAGCAGAGGAACATCAGCAGCAGCTTTCCAGCTTTCCCTCCTCTCCTCCAGCCCCCCAGGTACAGCTCACTGACACGCAGGGCTCACTTGGGATTAACTGGAGCAGACACACCCCCTTTGGAAACACCAGGCTATGTTGAAAACGCTCCTTTCAGGTCCCCGAAGGTTTGCCAACCAAGGAGCAGGTAATAAGCACCCACAGAGGAGAAGGGGGGACCTCGTCCACCCCTGCAGCCCCATAACAAACCCAGATATAACACCCCTGGGGTTTATCCCGCAGGATCCACTCGCACCAGAGGCCAGGCTTGTACCACCTCCCTCGGTCCCGCTGCCCCAAGTCCCCTCCAGCTTCACCCACAGCTCCGGTGACAGCGCCGCAGCCGCCCTGCACACGATAGGAACACGAGCAAGCGGGAAAACGGAGAACCTCCATCCCAGATGCTGGATTTGATCCCAGGGAAAGCCACCAGGAACACAGCAGAAGGGGACAGCATGGTGGTTGACGGGACACCCCAGCGAGGTTAGCCACTCGGGCCGTAACAACCCATGTGCCGAGCAGCAGTGAGAAATTCCAGATTGTTTCTTGCAGCCGACTCCGTCCCTGCGCGTTCCCCCACTGCACGTAGGTGACAAATTACCGTCTTTGTTATTCGAGCACATACCAAATCAGGGTGATCAGTATTTGTCAAGTAAGGGAAGAAAAATATATTGCGCAAAACATTTCAAGGTTTATTTTAACAGGGCTTTAAAGATCTGTCAGTGCCAGGTTCATAAGCACCTCTTGGGACAGCTGGCCCTGGTTTGTCATAAGAGACTTATTTTTCTTCTTTTTTTTTTTTTCCCTCCTTTTTCTTTTCATTAATTCAAAGGAAATAAAAAAAAAAACCCACACCCTGCTGCCTCCATGGGCAGCAATAAGGATGCCCATCCATCAGAGGACAAACGCTGTGCTAAGCGATGCCGGTTCTGCTCTATAGCAATGACTTACACCCAGCCTGTGCTCACCCCTGCCTCTGCGTGAGCCCGACATGGGGGCAAAGGCTCGATCCCTGCCTGCGCAGGGAAGGCAACGCTTCCCAGTCCCCAGGCAACAACGGGTCTGGCCTTGCCTCACCCCGCACTGGCAGGCAGAGCTCCCAAGAGACGCCAGTTTGCCCCGTAGATGCTCTCTGTGCCTGGCAAAAGCTACACAGCTGCTGGGAAATCTCACCCCCATCTCCCACCAGCATCAGGAACACTCACAGTGTCCACAGAGCTTGGGTACCACCAGCAGAGCCAGCGCAGCAGCCTGGATTTATCTGCCCGAGATAAACGTGCAGCTGGCCATCCTCAGAAGAGGCTGCTGGGCTCATTTCTTTGCCCTCAGTCCAAAAATCACCACAGGTGCTCCCCAGCCCTGTAAAGACTGCGTCTGCAGCAAATGATCCCTGCCTGGTTCACCCCGGAGCCCCGCTCCTCACGCAGAAAATGAGCGGAGAAAGGCAAGGTCACAGAAAAGGCTTTTTCTTGTGCTTCAGAGCGAGACTTCTGGGTGCTGGAAAGCTGCGATTGCTGCTACGTGCTCTGGTGAGTTTGAATGGAGGCAACTCAATACAGGACAAGCTTCAGAGCTACCCACAGGCAAATCCCAACAGTGAGCAAAGGCTGCAACATCCCATCGGTTATGCCCACGGTATCACTGATTTACTCTACAGGAGCCACCAAGTGTCCGGCCCACATGGCAGAGCGATGCAGGTGCCTGGTAAAGCTGGGTAGAGCCTGTCCTCTGCCAGGATCAGACCCAGGGCCAGGACAAATTCCTACCTGGATCAATACTCGTTAGCTCACCCCTCGCTGGCACAGCGGCCTCCAGCTCTCAAGCAGGGCTGAACGCCTCCAGGGATCTGCCACAGCCACCTCCTGGGCTGCCAAGTATCCCCTGCTGCCGGTGGCAACCTCAACAGCCCCCTGCACATTGCCACTGCTTGGGAAGAAGACAGGGTGGGCCAGCCAACGCCTCTTAAAACCAAACTTTGGATAAAAAACAGAGAGCAGCCACCACGCAAGCGTATGGCAGCCCCCCCTCCCGTCCACCAGCCCTTCTGCCTCCTCCCACTTCTGCTTTTCAGAAAGCGGAGCGGCTTTTCTTCTGCAGCCGCACTGCTGGGACCCTGCCGGATCTTCCCCTCCCCACAGGAGCACACCGGAGAGCCAGCCCTCGTGTCTCGGCCCTCCCGTCTCCTCGCAGGAAACCAGCAACAGCCTCTTGGCTGCCAGGACGATGCATCAGCAGTTTCTAAAAGCGGTGCCCAAGTCAGACGCAGGAGGAAAAAAGAAGCCAGAACATATATACAGGGCAAGGCTTTCACACGCTGCTAGCTCCTACGTACATTCAAGCATCCCCTCTACGCCCAGCACCTCCACTGCACACAGACAGCCCACGCAGGGCAGGCAGGCAGGGAGGAGTTCCTCGAGAGGCAAAGCAGTCACTTACCTCACTTGGAAGACATCGGTTCTCAACTCGTGCATGAAGGCGCTCATTGTGAGCTTCCAACCACCATTTGGTGCTCCTGGTTTTGCCGGCGTTAGCCCTGCTCTGGGCGCCCACTTGCATTTAAAAGGAATTGCTTCTCACCCTACACCAACCCTTGGATGTAAGGAAGGTAATAGCCCAGAACTGGGAGAGGCAGGTGAAATACAGCTAGGAAAACAGCTCGGAAACCATCAAGAAGCAGGAGACCAGCCTGCTGAGAGCTCTGGGAAGCATGCATCACCATGCTGGCACCTCAGCTTCCCCTTAGGTACCAAGTTGTGAGAGGCGGGAGGGAGATTTGGGAAGTAAATGACCCAAACCAGGACCAGCCGCAGAGCAGGGGTGCAGGACTTTTTGAAGGCTCCCACTTGACGGGAAGGGGAAGAGAAACTCCTTCAAACCAGCAGAGCACCATGAAGGAGAGGGGCAAGATACCTACCTGCTCCACTGCTGCCGCAGCTCTTGGCAAGGGAACCTCTTTGCCTATCCAATGGTCCCAAATCATTCAGGAAGGGCGAAGAGCTGAGTTTCCCCTGGGTAAGCCCCCTCTGTATAACCATGTCATTGGGAGCACAGGGAGGTCACATCCACGCGAGGGAGAGCACCCTAGGCTCTACAGCCCATGCTAAATTCAAGGAGGACGCAAGCAGCGCTCTGCTTACTACCCATCCATCTTTCCAGGGCTGCGTGTCGGATAACACAACCTTTCCCTCTGTGTGAGTGTGAAAAATCCTCTCCCCTGCCCAGGTATGCTTTGGTGAGCATCAGCACCCCAAAGTAAGAGATGCTGATGTCCTCTCACACGTTGAGCGTTGGCAGGTCATCAGTGTGCTGGACTCTTGCAGAAACCACGTTTATTCAGGAAAGAGAGGAGTTGGACTTCTCAGCAGCAGTATTTGCCAAGATGTCAGCAGGGTACCCGCAGGTGTCCTGAGTTTTCATACAGCTCGCTGCTGCCAGGGAAATACGAGCCCATCAAACACCAGGCAGACGTATCTGGGGTCAGCCCAGCAGGAATCAGCCACACAAACCTGCACCAACTCGCACCAGTGTCCCCAGTGACTGTACAGAGGGGACCAGTACACTCCCCTTGTGCTGTGGGGTTTAGGCTTTTTGCTCACACACAACTGCATCTTTCACACAGACACTTCTCTGGCCTGAGAAGTGCAGCAAGTAGAGGCGCAGGAGGAACAATCACATCCCATATGTGCTACGCACCCCTCAGCAGGGTCCCAATTTCTTCAAAACCAAGGTAAAGCTGGAAATTTGAAGCTAACAGAAGGAAGTATTTTCACACATGCATAAAGCCTAAAAGTCAGGAACTTGAGATATAAAATGAACTAGATATTTCATAGAGATTATCCTAGCACAAATACCGATGGCAAGGGATTAAAGGTAATTGTAAACCTGTGCTTCAGAGCTTGAGCCCATCTTTCATCAGAGAGCCCACGAAGAAGCTGCTGCAAGGCCTTTAGCTGGTGTTCTCCTGCTTCAGACCCCCGACACCTCAGCCTGAAACATCCAGTCACCTCCCATGCGATACCAAGCTGCATGGCCCTCCCAGCTGATTCATTTAGTGCCTCATCAGGCTTTACTAGCAGCAGACATGACCCAGGCACTGCCACAGGCCATCCAGGAGGCCTGGAGAGCTGCTGGAGTCCAGCCCCCATGTCCCACCCTGCCGGGTCCCGCTTCAAGCGTTGCCCAGTTCCGGAAGCTCCCGGGGTGTGGTGGGGAGAGTGCTCAGTCCGATTTGCTGCAGAGGCTCTTACGAGCAGCTGACGTCAATAACACAGATGGATTTTTCATCTCAGTTCTTCTGTCTGAAACCACTAGAGGGCAGCTTGAAACATAACCATTTATGGGCTTGGCCACATTAAATATTCCATTTCTGAGCACTGAGACCTGCTTGCCCAGCTACTGCCTCACAGTAACTTAGGAGACACCCCACCACAAACTCTCTGCTCTTCTAGATGGGCTTCAGGTGTGATGAGATGAGCATTAATGACTCAGAGAATCCCTCCTCCCTGCTGCAAAGCAGTCCCGGGGCTGCCAGCACACATCACAGAGGGTCTGTGTTGACTCAGGCCTTAGTAGCAATGCTCACTTTGACAATTCAGGCCCAAGAGATTCTTGGGGTAAGGAAAAGACTTTGCTCATTTCCAGGGACCACTAGATCAGGGGGTGATCAAATACACCACCTTTGTTACTCTCAACCTCCGACAAAGCTGAGAGGCAGACAGAGGGCNAAATAAAATAAAATAAAATCTATACCCAAGAGAGTCCTCAAAATCAGAGAGGAGCCCTGCTGCAGCATCAGGAGTTTTATTCCCCTGCCTCTCATCCAGGCCTCTCTGTCTGGGCTAAAGCCAATGTCTTTTTTATCCAGGCTTTTCATCTTGGTCTAAGCCCGTGATAAATGATATTTTTTCACCTCACTATAGAGGAGTTGGTTGGTTGGTTGGCACCAGCTTACAAGGGAAGAAGAGGGAGGAGGTCCTGGACTTGCCTGTGCGTTTATGACGGGGCAGCAGGATCTCTAGCTGAGATAACCTCGCGTTCAGCTCAAGCCCGTGCCCCGCTACTAGTCTCTTGCACAATCCTGGACAAGTCCTTTAGGGCAGGAGTTCACAGGAGAGTCCCAGCCAACCAACAGCTCCCTGCTCCTGGTTTCTTTTTTCCCAGGCTGGGTTTCAGGAACTGATTCAGCTCATGAAAGGAACAGATCACCACCGGGACTAAGGTAACAAAACCAGCAGAAATACACTGCCAGGAGCAGGGGCCTGCTCCTTTTGCCAGCTAGAATTAATTTATTCTTAGTGATTACATTAGGATTCTTCTTTACAGTTTTTGAAGCAGTACTTTCCACTTTCATGTGTGATCTTCTCCATTTGTCTTACTGCTCACTAGCAGGAAGGTCTCCAGGCAGTCAAATGGTGACTCGCAGTCCTTGGACAGGAGACCAGGGGTTGAGGAGAGCGGCACTGAGGAATGTTTCTCAGAGGAAGCAGAGGATGGGCAGGCAGGGGAAGCCGAGCTGTGCGCTTCCCCAGCACAGGACCCCAGAAGCACCTCACAAAATCGCTGCGCAGTGAGAGTGGTTGGTGTAAGTTAAGGCAACAGGAAGGCTGGGTCAGGGGCAGTGCTGACACAACAGCTCTCACAAATCCCCCTCCAAGTCTGTTTTTAAAAGCAGGCAGCTGCTACCAGCTGCAAAATAAGACCTAGATGGTGGCCAAGCAACAGAGGACACTGCTGCCTCTTGGGAACAGGCCAAAATCATCAGTCTGTTTTTAGCTGTGTCTACAGCAGCAAACGGCAGAGACAGCAGGAGCAGATCTGCCAAGTGAAACCATACCCAACAGCAACAGAGTGTGCTTTCCAGGGGCCCTGCAAACTCACTCCAGTCGGGTCCCAAAGACCCAAACTGCTTGCAGGGCAATATCCCATTTAAGTTTTACCTAATACAAATCCAGCTAGCACACTCCAAAACCACTCTGGGGCTGTGGAACAGAGCACATCAAGTACAGGTAACATGGAGAGTTGCCCATCAGTCTGACCTAACGAGAAACTAGCTGCTCCTTGGCAAATCGCCCTTCTGGGAGCCCCCTAAGAAAGGAAGAGCAGACAGACACAATCCAAGCAGAGGCAGCAGAGAATGGAGAGGACCATCCCGGGTCAGATGAGACAAGCACGCTGCTCGAAAAGCCTTTCAGGCAAGGGGCAGCGTCTGCCCGGTAGTGTATCAGTTTGAGCAATACCACGGAACAAATGGCGAAGGAGCCCGGGTGACTCAGTGGTGCTGGTAAAGATGCAGTTGCTTGAAAAAGCTCTTCTCTCAGAGGTCTTATCAGATGTGCTCATCTTTCCGTACAAGATACCCTACACTCGTTTTAATAAGGGCCACACCTACATAAGCATAATGCTCAGCGCTGACAACAAGAACTAGCCCATTACTAGGAAGGACAGGGAGGAGAGGAGTAAAGAATATGGCTCTGAGCAAACGCACTCCCTCCTGGGCAAGCTGCAGAGCTCAGCCTGTCTCACTCAGCTCCCGAGCACTTAGGAAAAGACAACCAATTTGTTCAGCAGCACCAAGTCTCCCAACACAGGGAAAGAGGCAAGGGAGAGCAAGGAAAAGCTCACATCCTCCAAGGTGTTCCTGATGGCACAGCACAGAGAAGCTTGAGGAGAAAAAACAGTCACCAGGTTAACGTAACCTTAGCACCAGTCTGAGTTACAGCGGCCATGCAGAGACCATGCCTGCACCAGGAGCTACACGAACAGCAGGGTTAGTCAGGTCAGTTTATACACAGTGGGAAATTTCCACCTATTTAAAAAAAACAGTAAAGGAGGGACTGAGCACAAGGGTGTGCTTGAAGTTATCTCCTGCTTGGGAAAGCAACTGCTGCCCTGGAGCGCTCTTCCCACCAGTAATTAGCCCAGGAGTCCAATCTCTGGTTTTGGATTTCTGATGCAAGTATGCCCCTTCCAAGAAAGGCAGGGCTTTTCTCCACATTAAGTACTTGCCTATTTAGCTGATAGTCCTCAATTTCCATATTTCAACTCTGTTGACAACAAGCACAGTGGGAAAACAAACTGATTCATGCTATTTGTCACCACGGCATACAGGTGTTTACCCAGTACAGCTGAACTGGTCAGACTGTGTGCATGCTCCCACCTCCTCCCTAACCCTCTACACCAGATCTGCTCTCCGACCTCCTCCCTTGCAATCGTTTTAGCATCGGCTTGATGATGAAAAACAGGCAGTAGAGTCCACTAGTTCAGCAGGAAAGTATCCTGCAAGATGTTACACTTCCGTGCAATTAATGAATGTAATCGCCTCCTTGTGTAGCTTAATGGAGCTAATGTGAAGGATGGTGTGGGAACACGCAGCTGAGGCAGGGAAAGGGGACGGTCACTGCTTCGGAGACAAGAAGCTGATAAAGACACAGAGGCACTTGTTTGGAGTAGCCAAGAGAAGCAAGAGCTCTGCTCATTACCTACCTTTAAGCAAAACCGATTTAGTATTAGGAACCAGAGGTTCACATGAGACCCAAGTGAAAACCGGAAATCACTAACCTAGTGCTTGTGCAGGAGACGTGGCTATTTGATAGAAGAGTTACATGAATAACCAAAAGATTTCATTAAGAGTCCTGTGCATCCCAGCTATTAAAACAGGAAGCTGCTCTTCAGTTCCCATGCAGCTTTCAGTTCTTGGAGCAATTTTAATATGATTCTCAGATGCCTCCCCATCAGAGACTGTTGGCCCTTTATAAGAGACATCACTAGCACACGTAGCAGTTGGTCGAGCAGCCAGCCCAGACCCCAAGCACTGTTTGCGATAGTGAGCTACTACCTCAAGAATCCTCGCGGGTGAGAAGGAAGACAACACCGAGCTGCCGGTGCACCTTCAGATAGGCGAGTGAAAAAATTGTAAGAACAGTAACATGAAGCAATCCCAGCTCATACAACATACTACCTTGCCACACTAGTATCAAGGGAAGTGCCAAGTATTGCCACCTGCCTCCAAGACCTTTGCTTTTAAACCTGCTAGCTAAAAGCCGCAGTCCCAGACGGGGAAGAAAGTGCTGGGTTTGCCTGCTTTTGCCCCTTTCTGCCATGCCTTAACACAGGGAGGGAGAGAATCACCAAGGAGCTCTTACGAGAAGCTCGTATAACCTGGCAACACAGCGCACATCTCACACACGCAGCTCAAGAGAGATCCCACTGCTGAGCTCCAGAGGAAAAAAGGCACAGCGTGAAAAAGCCCCTGAGCTAAGCTGTTTGAGCTTGTTTAACTAACTCCAGCATCTTGTCCTCTCTCTGGACTGGGACAGCTACATCCTAGCAGAGGCACCCAGCTATCAGACTTGCGCAAAGCAACACAGAGAGGAAGGAAGCAGCGCTGCTCTCTGAAAAGGATGTTTTTCCATCATCCAGCACCTCCAGGATTCCCTCCAGAGCCAAATTTAACTTCGTGGCATCGATTTAACAGAACAGGCTTTATTGCCTAGCCAAATGGACCTGCATGAAAGGACTGGCACAGGTCACTGCCAGAAAAAACATACACAGAGGGAACAGATAGCTACAGGCAACCCCCATGTAAGGATGCATCCAAGACAGAAAAAGGTCGACTGGGTAACCCTGCTATGTGAAGCACAAGTCCTAAGGGCTTCTCCCTCCGCTTCAGAGGCCGTTTCCTGCCTGATTTCACACACGCAATCCCTTGGTCACCAGTCTTGCTGCTAGCTTTGGACATAGGAATTCACTTTAGCTATTAGAAGGTGCAGAAGCCCGTGTCAGTCCTCTGTAAGCACACAGAGCAGCCACCAACGCCCAACTGGCACCCAGCATCACAAGTACCAGCAGTACTTTCAACTGGGAGCCTCAGACCTACAGCCAAGCCTCCCCACAGCAATGAAAAACTGAACCGCAAAGTTGATCAGCAGCACTGATCACTATGAGAACACACACATTTTACACCAGGCTTTTGGATTACAGCACCCACAAGTCAGCTTCTGAAAATAAAAGTGACCTTTAATGAGGCTCTTGAAGTGTGCTTTAATAATTAATACAAATTATGCATCCACCGTGTAAGACTTCACCGTTTCTTTGGAGAATTAACAAAAAGGTGTAGTACATCCTGTGCGTTTTGGGGAGGGAGACAGGTATGATGTCATTTGTCCCCTTCAATTTTTGCTATCTGCCCACGAACAGGGAACAACAGGAAACGTCCACTGAAGACAGAAGAGGTGCAAGAGTCCAATAAGCCCTAAAAGCCAACTGTTAATATTTGGGAACACGCACAACAAGGAGTATTCCCTTTGTTAAGAACCACCGCACCCTCTCTTCAGAGCTGGGTATGACAGCAAAGACTCTGCATCAAAGACCGGAGCAGCCTTGACAGAGCTGAGGCCAGCAGCAGAGATGAGGGAAGACATGAACCGACAGGATTAAGCGTTAAGGAAAGACCCAACTAACTTGCAAGGAGGAGAGTGGGGCTCGCAAGGGATAAAAGCTGTATTTTACAAGTCCTTCACGCTCAAGAGAAAGGCAAGAGAAATAACTACCCTCAGGCAAGCTTGTGAAGATACTTTATGTTTAATACATCTGAAAAGAATGCATATACAAAGAACTTAGACATGAAAAAGCATTGGTTCAACACTAATGAGTCTACAAGAAATCGGAATTTTGGAAGATGGAGAAGATTCCCTAAGTCTTAAAAAAAAAAATCCACTTTGAATTTGCAAGCCAAAATATATTTTCGGTAAAATCCCTCCAACACTGCAGTCAGTCCATGTAAAGACCCTGCACACAAACCTCAGCGTGCTGGAACCCACGTTACAGGTTCAAGATTACTTACGGCAAAATGCAGAAAAAGGGGATTCCCTTGACTGGTCCCTATATGGTGCCAAACTAAACGCTAGAACCCGCTCCCTGCAGTTCCTTCCTACTGACACAGGTCTGTCTTTCCGCCCCTCCCTGACGGATGCCAAGCCATCCAGGAAGAGATGCACCACCAGGGCCAGCTCCAAAACTCGTCATACGCCAGGTCCTTTCAGAGCATCCAAACAGCAGTGTGCGTGCTGGTCATCGTAAGCATTTCTCTAATAATTACGGATTGGCAGAAGATGGATTTGTTAAAAGCCAACTGAATCAGCTGGGCATGCTTTAAAGGGTGCAGTTATTTCTTCATCACGTGACAAAAGCTTATCATGTCAAATATTAAGGAAGAGACTGGCAAGCTAGTTTCAAGTCTGATGGTGCATCCAGAGAAAGGATTCTCCTGTTCCTAAGGCGTCATAACTTAGAGGATGGGGTAGAAAATTATGACCTGCACAGTGGAAAGCCAGGGGAAGAGATACAAGGCAACTTCAGAGGAGATGCAGATACATTTTCTACACTCCTCCTTAGAGGAGCACCAGCTTGGGACATTTTATTTTCCTGTATTTGTCTTTAGAACTAAAGTCTGTTCACACCCAGGCTGCTGGCTGGCTGCAGAACAGCCCCAGAAGTTCTTGAAACCAGAACCAAGTCTCACCAGACTGGCGTAAGGGACAAGGCTTCAGTAAAACAGCCTAGAATTAGTCTGTTACAGAAAAAGTCATCACAAGCATGCCTGGATTTTAAACAAAAAAAAATTAGAAATAGTAAACAAAATAAAAAACTAGTACTGATCAGTGTTTTCTGATAATACATAATTACTCAAAATTAACTAGTTTAACTGAATTGAGGGGGCACTGGGGAATAAACACTAACATTCTCATCTCACACAGGGATCGTGTGGGGGAGATGGGAGTGCAGGGCATTTGTCATTATTGCGAAAACAAATTTTAAAATTTGTATCTTTAGTTTGATTTAAACATTGCTTTTAGTATGACATCAAACACCAGCTTTGCAGAAGGGGCTCTGGAGGGACGTTCATAGCAGCACACACCTGCGAGTCTTCTTCGGCTCCGGAGGCTCCAGGGCAGCCAATATCGCTTCGTCAAATACATTCTTTAGGCCTTTCTGAAAAGGGGCAAAGAGAGAAAGGGGCAGTCTCATTTTTGAGTTTTCACACAAACAAAACCACAGAAAGCCACGTGGCAGACAAACCCCTCTAACGACGAACGGAGGTTTGTCTCTACAACTCCCAGAGTCTCCTTTGCTCAGGTGCAAGCTGCGGTGCCGCGGTTAGCAGTTCCTTAGCACAGCATCGGATTTTCTGAACAGGAACGCAAATCCTTCGAGACTAGACCAGTATACTTCACAAGAAGCAACACACACGTACCAAAGTCATTTCCTTAAGGCAATTTTTATGATTAGTTGGCTACTCACGCGGTTCACATGCTAATGACAAAGCAGAAAGTGCCGCATTCAAATGGAAGAGCTCGATCTGGAGCACGCAGTGCAGACACCCGTGTGTCAGGAAGAGAAGAGACAAGGCAAGCATGCAACGATACACGGGTCCGGTACACGCTCTGGTCAGGCTGCCGGCCCCAACCACCCGAGGGTTAGAAGCAGCCAGGTAGAGCCCAGAAGCTGTGCATGGTAGCAGAGAAGTCAAGATGGGAGGAGTACGAAGCGGGGACTGTACATTGCGTTAAGTGTTAAACTGAAGCCAGGAGGTGCAAATCGGAATAAAGCTTCATCAGTCATTTATACAAACAACCGCAATTTTTAATTTCAAAATTTAAAGACAAGCTACAATTGATGTTTTCTCCTTAAAACAATGAAAATCAGAAGCATGAGAGTAAGAAGCAGCTTTACATCTTACAGTAACAGGCTTTAAGGATCTATTATTGAAATGAAGAGGTCTACCATGTTAGTGAAAGCAAGGATTTTAACAGTTCATAAAGCAGTAGCAAGTACATTGATATTTCTTCCCCCCAAGGACCGACAAATACTCCACTACAGCACAGACAGCCAAAGCAACAGCAACAGAAAAACATCTCACTGCACAAAGGAGAACCAGAAAACCCTTCACATTACAGTGTAACTTGCAGATCACCGTTTCATGTACTTTTGTCATGCAAATACAGTTAACAAGAGTCACAAGTAGAAATTGAAAAAAAACACGCATCGTTTCTTCCAGTTGGATTCAGGAAGATCAAACATCATGTCTCATTCTTTTGATCTTTCTTTAAATAATGATGTAACCAAATCCTTTCCCCCAACAGCCTGAATTATGAATCTACCCACATCTGGCAACCCAAGCAGCAGAGAGTTAAGCGAGTCCAGTTCATGTTCCACGGTCACAACATTTTACTAAAGATCTTAAGTATTGTTTTCAGTCCAAGAGCTAATACAGAGGTTGCTCTGAGATGATAAGCAGACGCAACAACTTTCAATCAAGGTGGTTTTATTCATTTTTTTTTTTTTAACCAGGTTTCTACAGTAGTGGGACAGAGGAAGCAGCAGCAAGAGGGGAAGGAGAAAGTTTAGAATATACAGCACTTCCTTTTGGGCTGAGTTTCCGGAGGCTCGAGGGCAGCTAGGATAGCCTCATCAAACACATTCTTCAGACCTCTCTACAAGACAGAGGGGAGGAGAAAAAACAGCAGCCAGGTTAGAGGATTAGAGAAAAACAAGCAGATACAAAGAGCATTCAGGATAGACCAGGCTGAATTCACAGAGGCAGTAAACAGATTTACTTTGCAAAAAACAAAGTAGATCCCAGGAGGAAGTCTCATTTAGATGACCCGGAAGTCAATGCCAGAGACAGACAGAGCATGTGACAGACCAAGTTAGACAAAATGAACGCCCAGAAGGGCAGAGGCACACACACAGCGGCAACTGGCAAGAACACGGGGGTGGGAGGGGCCACATGAAAGATGGTGGTTTCCATTTAACTGCCAAATATACACTTAGGGAGTTTACAGGGGAATAAACACAGTGGAGAGCAGCTTGCCCCACCACAGGGATGCCAAAGGTCAGGTAAACCTTTTTTAGTCACCCACTGTGGATAAGCAAGCACATCAGAGGCACGGACTCACTGCTCCCAGCTAGCCCAGCGGCAGCCAGTCCAGAGCAAAGGCTCCAAACCACTCCTCTGCTTCGTGAATTCAGCCCCTGAATAACTGAACATCTTCAGACGGCAGGGAAAACGGATCTGGGATGGAAGCAGTACCTCCCTGGTAAGCCATCGTCATCTTCAGACATTGGCTATCGGTCTTTTAAGAAGCGATGCAATACCTTACCAGTGCTGCTATTTGCACATCGAGAGCCGGCATAGAAACGGTGGTTTCAGTTATTCAGTTCAGTTCCCAAAGCAAGTATAACCACTCATGTCACAGGAGGACAGAAACAGTGTTAGGATTGGAATAACTGCGATCCAACACCAGAGGAGCAGTCAGGGAGCTGCAAGGAGCCTGCGGGGGTGAGAGCGGGGCAGGAAGCATGCGCTGCGCTGGCTGCGGGCACAGCAGGACACTGAGGGTGTCACCGCTCCCACGCCATGCGGCCAAGCCCCGCAGGGACACCAGCGCTGAAACCTGGCTCGGTTTGTGCTAACTGGACTCGCCTAAATCTACTGTCGTGAGTGTGACCTTCATAAGTTCAGAAGAACTGCTTTATTCCAGCCAAAGACAGAAAAAAAGCTTAAATTTCTTCCTGTAAACAATTAGTAGTCTTTGCAAAATTAAGGTTTTTATTTTTATTTTTAAATCATTCAAATGTAACTTGTTTTGCCCTCACAGGTTAGACTGGATATATCCCCTTTAGAAGGTCTTTAATCTTTGTTTTACCAAAGCACATACATGAGAGATCTCGAAGGCAATTCCATCTGGAAGCATTTAAGTCCATCATGTTACATGCAAGATTATACTTGAAAGCACAGAAGTTAAGGAAATTACCATGTAAAAATCTTTCTGTACATCCTCCCCAGCAACTTTTTTTTTTTTTTAACAAGTTGCAACCCAGGCTGACGAAAGAGCTACAGGCTTCAGATAAATAATGCCTATGTGAAGTCTGAGCACTAATTAGATTTTCTTTCTCTGCAGGAATAAGACTGTAGTGTAAACTCAATTACATATTGTTAGATAGATTAAGAACCCAGGCAGGGCAAGAGTCAAGAAAACATGCTTCCTTAATTCTCCTGCTCTGGGACTTCTCTTTTGTTTTCCCATTGCACAGGAGAAATTAATTTAAGAGAACAGAATTTGGGATTCTTTTTGAAGGACTTAGCAAAAAAGATGGGAATAAGAGAAGAGGAAAAAAACTGGACAGGGACAAAATTGTTGTGAAAATGGCACTGGGGTTAAGAGTCTGGATGGTACAAGAGTAACCACAGGAAAGGAACTGTGTTCGATACCACCTCCACGCTCCGGTTAAAGTAACGTGGCTCCTGTGCTGCACTGGGGAGCGGGTTGAGCTCGGGCTCCCTTTACCCCCTCCATTCACGTGCACTTTAAGACACGTCAGAAATCAGTGTCAAAACTGTCAACCCAATATCGGGGGAAAGGAACTGAATTCAGAGTTCTCCCTTGTGTCAGGTACTAGCACTGAGCTTCAGAAAAGCCACTCAGACATTTAACTCCTAAACGTAAAAGGAGCAACAACCATTTTAGTTGTAATCTGTTTGTCAGTCACCTTTTCCCAATAGAAAAGTGTTATCTACTTTTTACAGTGCTATTAGGTACTATTTCACAGAGAAAAGTTGAAGATAGACATCGAAAGCGCCTTCATCGCACAAACAGATTCCACAACCTGAAGAAAGGGGGAGATGGAACCGACTCCTCAGTCCTGCGGAGTCATCCCAACTCAGGGAGAAGGAGATATTCTGGCTTTACAGAAAAGATTCAGAAACTCAGCCTCTTACGACTCACCCGAGTACTTTCAGAACATTGACTCTTCCACACAGACAAGCAAATTCTTCCTCCCAAGAAAAAAAAAAAAACATGCTCTGTCTCCATGATTTTATAATTACTTGCTACTGTGGTGCCAAAGTCATTTGTAAATTAGTTGGGAAGGAAAAAAAACCCAGCCTGGACTGCTGGAATGAACTGTGTAGACCGAAGCCAAGGTAAAGAGAGCCTGAACTACCCAGCTGAGTCTAGCTTCAGTTGAAACCAGCTAGTACAACACTGCCTTGCAGGCAGGAAAACAACCCTCCTGGCCAGGAAAGCCAGACGACCGCTGCTTTAGCAGCGAGATCACTGCTGGGAACTTCACACAACCCTTCAGAGATAATCTACACTTCTGCTTGGCAGCTGTTACTGACTCAGGAAGAGGTGTTTTTTGAGTCTGGCAATAGATGAAGAATAGAGCAGATGCAAACCAACTAGTCTTCCAGGCAAGAAGGCTTCTGAACCTTCCTCCCACATTACTGTTGATTCCTGACACCATCAATGGGTGCAACAAGCACTAGTGCTCTGAAAGAAATTCAGGCTGAGCTTCCAAGTGCATAGAGCTGTTCTCTGCAGATACAGTTAAGTCTATCTGGAAATAAAAAGAATGGATAAACACTAAAATTTTTTAATCATATCAGCTCTTACTCTGGTAATTCTAAGTGCTTCCATGCAATTTGAGCAGACTAAGCAAGGTGAGTTTAAAGCTACAGAGGAAAGGATCTCAGTGAGCAATACAGGACAAAAAGTCCCTGTATGTATTTATCCAGCTAGCAGGTTCTACAGCCTAGGTAGCAGCAGAATTCAGGATGTGCCAGACACCATCTAAAGTGGTATTTCAGGACTGAACGGATCTAAGAATTAGCTCAAGCACAAATAACCCTAAGCTTGCATGTGGGCAGTAAGGAAGCACAGCCAAGAGCACCTTTTGATCAGGGATTCCCAGGCTGAACTGCAGTGTGCCTCGCCACCACACCTCCAGCACCAGCACAATTTCAAAAGATTCTTCCTTCTCAGCAAACACTCAGGCAAAGCTTTGTTACAAAAAAAGGAGTCTCAGGATCCCAAAGGGAAGAGTGAACGTGCAATCTGGGCAAAAGGTGCAAGATAAGCAGAACGTCAGGCTTCATGAAGTTTAGCAATAAAGTTTTGTGCTCAAGACAGAGATGAATGCGCAACAAAACTGAAAAGAGCGAGGGACTTGATACTGTGCGACCCTCATTCCGTTCACATCAGACAGGGACAGATTCTTTAGAGTAGCATTAAGGAAATTGCTAAAGAGTTGTAGTCAATTCTGCAAGCACAGGCACGCAAAATTACGTTCCCAGGGCATACAAAGTCAAGGCAACAAGCCAGCTAGCCAGCCAATGGCTCCCATCCACCTCACCCTAGCATTCCTAATTTAAAGGGAAAGGATAATCAGGTTTGCTGGCCTCAAATCAGCTATTTTAGTTGGCTTTAAACTCACGTTCGCAAGTTAATTCACACAACATCACCATGTTTATGTCTTAAGAACAACTTCGTTGTTATTTTCTGTTTCAACAGAACTTCCATCTCAAGGTGGACACAGGAAACATAGCTCACCACCGACTGCACAGGAAGAGAAAGCAGCTCTCCAAGTATGAAGGCTTCTAGTCTTACAAGTACCAGAACTTTTCCAAGCAATATTTTTTTCTTTGCCTGCTCTCTTCAGTAGTAAGCTGCATTCTGTATCCTAACCCACTGACTGCCCGTAACACACCTTTAAGTTTTCAATAGCTGTTTTCCTCCAGCACAAAAGCAAACATAGTGAGCACATACTCCTCCATCACCCCTCTACGCTATGCCTAATCTTCATAGGCTGATTTTCTTTGTACCACTGCCAATTCCTTGTGCTTTAGAACAACAGGACAGAGCCACTGTGTCAACAGGAGAAACAGAACTTATACCCTTTCACATCCATACTGAGCTGGTTTTCCTCATAACTGGAAAAAAGTCTGGAATGTAAGCAAGCAAAAATGGTCAAAGACCAACTCTCACCTGCGTAAGTGCAGAGCATTCCACATATTTGACAGCCTTCAGGTCCCGGGCCAGTTTTTCAGCCGTCTCTGGAGTTATGGGCTTCTGCTTGTTCTTGGCAAGTTTCTCAATTGTTGAGGGATCATCTCTTAGATCAATCTGGGTCCCAACAAGCAGGAAAGGAGTCTTTGGACAGTGGTGAGTAATTTCAGGTACCCACTAAAGAGAGAAGACACACTATTTGTTACTAACCACCCAAGATAACTCCTGACCTATTTCCAAAATCACTGCAGCAGCCCCGTTTTCAGGCAGAGTTCAACCAACCTTTTCTTTCACATTTTCAAATGAAGAAGGAGACACCACTGAAAAACAGACCAGAAATACATCTGTCTGTGGATAGCTGAGGGGTCGTAATCTATCATAGTCTTCCTGACCTAGAAGAGGAGAAATTAACACAGTATTAGAACCAGACAATGAAACACCACCCTTTACAGGGAGTTAGAATGCATGTTCCAGCACAACCGCATTATTGTGATTAATCCTAACTCCTAAGCAAATACACGTGCCCTGAACCCAAACATCTGAAGATTCTAGTTTTCAAATACAGAATTCACTCAGTTGCTATGTAACAACGAGCTGCTTGAAGTCACAGGAGAGCTGGGAATTCTGACAGGAGTACACTCTAATACACGTTGAGATCAAACACCCTCAGAGCTCGTAACATTTTCTGCAATTATAACAAAAAGTTGCAGAACACAGATCTGGTTATAGAGGAGATCTTCTGCATCTAATCAATTCATTACAAGTATTATGCCATCAAATTTCACTACCCTGCAAAACCCCTGCAGTCTGGAGAAAAAAACAGAACAGTTTTGTTCACTAGACCATTCTGACCTGTGCTTGCAAACACTTGGTGAAGTGTCCTCCAAGCAGCAAGAGGAGAATGCTGCTGGTACAGGTGAACGTTTTGAGGCCTTCCAGCAGCATTCCCCTAGAAACATACCAAAGCCCCGGCACAGGCTGTGCTTCAGAGGAAGCCAGGCTCTTCCCTTTGGGTCCACATGAGAGCAGGCAGTTCCTGCAGGCCACCATCAGCACTGACCCACCAGCCCCACACTCTGCCTCAGCTCATTCTTGAGCCTCCTCCTGCTCCATTCAGTAGCACTCGGTTTTTAGAAAGCAAACCTGGCACTAGAGAAGCTGCTGTACTTGCTGGCAACCAGATCAGGAACACTTGTTCAAAATGCCTCAGATTTCAACTGATGCTCTCTTGCCACTCATACAGGACAAAGACCTTTGAGATCTTGAAGGCGATGACTCAACACCTGGGAGATCTTAGTAGAAGAACATCTACAGTTTGAAGACAGAGGTCTGAACAGCTTGTTACAGCCACCATGCTTGGCTGGACACGGAGGAGCTAAGCACTGACCAAAATACCTTGTGATTGTAACAGACTACTCTAAAAAGCTTTGTCTTCATAGTACAAGTTCAAAACAAAGACTTTTTTTAATTTCACTGTAATATGGGTTTTATCTATTGTTAAGTTATGTAGCTTGTGCTGGCTACTTAAATCGTAACCTGCTAAACGCAAAAAGCAGGTGACCTTTAAAGAAGAAAAGCCTCCCACTTCAGCAGCCCAGCTCCAAAAGGAAAGCCTTTATATTCACAAGTGCGTAAAGTCACCTCCGTGCACTAAAGCCGCTTGGTAAGTTTTCAGAATTCCTGGCTGGATTAGTGCACTCCTGTTGACAGACAGTACGTGGATGTGCAGACCTACAGGTGCAACAGTTCACAGAGGCCTGAACCCAGAGGAAACCGGGCAGAGAAGGACCTCGCACAGCTTCTACCCGTGCAGGTCCCAGGAGGCTATAGCTGATACCCAGCTAAGCACCAGTCCCACAGCAGCCTACGCAACCATCAGGAAGGAGCCTCTTCTCTGCTCAGCTCCTTATCCATGAACTAGGAAGTCTGCAATAACTAACACACAAATCACATTCAGGTGAAGAATGTGAAGAGCTAATTGAAGCTATAGTGTTTAATTGGAAGTGTAAGATCACTTCATTAATCAAGTAAGACACTAATGACATATCTGTAAGAATACATCTGGAAACAGTCAGATTAAGTTCTATCAAGACCATTTCAGGCAACAGCTCATCAACTAAGCTCTCTGGAAGGACTCTCTTGAAGGAGAGTTCACAAGGCCCGATGCTGCCATACCACTTTGCTATTGCTACAAGTTGGGGACTGGGTAACGAGCAGTTGAACCAGTTTCTACCCTTTCTTGCTAAATTTTCACATGTGCAAAGCAATGTGTGTAGCTGTTTAATCATTGTACATTTCTCCAGCCAGAAACTGAGATAACAGTCTAATAACCGTAAATAAAGAAGCCCGCAGATATATTTTTTTATTTTAAAAAAGCCCACAGGGAGAGAGTTCATGAAACTCCACACAACATCCTGATTTCAGCCACGTTAAGAACAAGGCACATGCCACACGCACATCTAAGATGTTCTAATGTTAGTCATTCTGTCTTGAGATTTGGTCAAAAAAATAGGCTATTTACTAAACAAAAACTACACACAATCCACGTATTTTATTCAACACAATCTTCTCCTTTGATTTTGTTTAAAAACATAGAACCCCCTTATCCTTCAGGTATCCCCTAGACTAGAGGTGAAAGTGTGAAACTTGTCATCTGGTGTCACAAAATAAAAGAGCTCTAAAGGAAGTGTAAGGTTTTCTTGTTTTGGTTTGGTTTTGGGGTGGTTTTGTTTTTAAATAAACTCCATTTAGTGACCCAAAGGTCAGGAAAGAAGAAAGCAGAGTCAAGAAATATTTTTCTCTTTCATAAAAGAGAAAAAAAAAAAACAACCAACTGTATGTCTTCGTGTTCAATATCACCTCAAATAAATCTTGGGCAGTTACGATGACACAAGCACTTGATTTCTCACCTGCAGTATCGAAGAGGCCTAGGGTGTAAGGCTCTCCTCCAATCATCACTGTTACAGCATAGTTATCAAAAACCTGGTAAAGAAAAAAAAAAGAAAAAAGAGAAGCACATTTAAGAGGATGTGAATAAGCCATCTTTAAACTATGTCCTACTCGCCTTGCCAGACCACCTCTGATTTGTACCAGTCATCTGCACAGGATGAGAGAAGCCATTAGGCTTACAATGCTATTACCATAAGGCTGTTAACAGGACAATTCAATTTGGAACAGGGATGCAAGAGCTGTTTCCATGAGGTATCTGAAGCACAGGCACACTGGGTACAGCACTGCACAGAAGAGGGTAAAAGCCACTGAGCAAAACACCTGCAACAGCTCTTGCCTGTAACTGCAGAGGTTTCCCACATCGCCACAGAAATGTCAACCTTCACACTTTGCCTGACACAGTAAACAGTCCCACAAAGAGAGAACTGATAAACTTCAGCCCTGCCCTTCGGGGCACAGAGCTACGGGGCTTCTTCTCCCAGGACCAAGTCCTCTGAAGTTCGTCTTTCTGATCACCTACAGAATTCAATACAGAGTCCATCTCTTCAACAGGTACTTTTCCTCCATCTTTGGAGGAAGCAATATAGTTCATCGAAATCACTCTGCCAAATTCACTCTCAATCTAAATGGAAAATACAGCCCCAGAAGACCAAGTTTATATTGCCTCTGTACAGCACCTGGCACAACAGTCCCGGCCTCAAGGGCAGACCTGCCACATGGCATAGCCAACACTACCAAAAATGCTTCCCCCAGTAACTTGTTTACAACACAGCTGAGCACGAGGACCTACCCAAAGCCTCCTCCTTCAACACCCACACACTCAGCATTAAGGAATATACTGTCTGAGGTCAGTATCCTTAATTTCAATAACCACTTTATCTTCAGAACCGCCTTTGGCAAAGAATCCCTTCCACTAAAAAAACCCAACAACCTGTCCCTGCACCCTGTGCTGCAAGGTTACTCAGAGACAGTCGAGATCTTGCCTAAGAATAGGGAAGCTCTGCTTCAACACAAAACTGAAGTCTGAGCAGCTCCCACAGCTGAAGTAAACCGCAACATTAAGGAGGCCAGCAGTCATGTCAAAAGCTTTTCATGGAAGTGAGGAGGGAGGGACGTGGAGAAATAAGCAGTCACATGCATCTATTAACAGGGCTTTAGTAAGAGCTTAGGTCCTTGAGAAAATCCCACTAAAAACTGAGATAAGACCAGCAAGACAGCACCTCAAAGCTGAACTTCCAAAATTTCAGATTCTTCTCCTTTCCACTCAACTGCCCTGGTTAAAGCAATACCCGACATCACACTAACTTTTTCCGCTTTTCGCAACTCACAGTGACTGAGAAAGCACCTATGGTCACAGCACACTGCATAGTTCCAGAAATATCAGCTAGAAGAAGTCACCTCTCATGCTATTTTGGATTAGCATTCAAGATTTTAAAGTACTGCATGAGATTTCAACACTCAACCTCCATTACCTGCAGCCCAGTCCTTTACACACTGCACTAAGTTTGCCTTATTGACCACCTGAGAAAGCGTCCAGCCACAAATAAGAGCTTCAGGCTGGAGAAGGATGGAAAGCATTTCACAGAGCATGTTCAACATGCCACAGCTTCAAGACTCCAAAGGACTGGTCAGGATGGAAACTCATCTGTTCCTGGGTACAGAACAAGAAACTGCAAAGCTCTACACCGAAGGTCAGAGCGTTTGCTCCTTCAGATGTCAGAAGATGGCTGGCAGCTTAATCCCCCAAAGACACCCCCTCATTTTTGCCCAGTGAGCAGCAAGTCAATAATACTACTTGTGGTTGCCCTTTAGGAGAATTTGCAACCATTCTCCCTCGCTGTTTTTTTTTGTGGGCTTAAGCTCTGTATCTGCAAAATGGGGTCTTTAGATTTTATTTTTTTTACAGCCACTATTGAAAAAGTCCTGGGTTCAGCTCTAAGGAGCCTTCAGGCAAACCTGGCAACTACTGTCTCATAGCATAATCCACAGATGATTACAACCTCAGTTGGGCCAAACAGGCTAAAAACAGAGCAACAATTAGCCCAACCAGAAGTTTCGATTCCTGCCAGTGCCAGACAGCCCATCACCGCAGGTGGCACGAGCTCCTGATCCTGCCAGCGCCTCTCCATGGACATGCCCCTTGCTGCCTTTTTTGAGAATGGCAATGACATCAAAAACACGCAGGTGACAAACCAGGTGCAATACCAGGATGATCCTCTCATTATGGACCAGTAAGGGAGAAGTAGCTTTTGAAACTTTTACCCTTGTCAAGTTTGAGAGTGGTGTTAAGTGTCCTGGTGTGATGCTCCGCGGTAGCTGCTGCAGCTGGATTCCTGGTGTTTGTCACTACGCTGGCCTGGAGCTAACACCAGTATCTACCCGGTTCTCAAAAACCAGGAAGTCATCTCCAGAGGTTTTTTTCCTGCTTAAACATTTTTATTAAGCAGTTTGAGCCCTACCCACTTTATCTTAGGGTCCTTAGTCAGACACAAACATTCTGGGAACGTTAAAGCTTTTCGACTCTCAGACAGGTTGCTTTCATTTTGGGAACGGTGCTCTCTATTATATTTCTTTGCCCATTTATTACCAGAAGTATTAGCTGAAATATCAGCAGTTACTTACCAGTTTGCAGAGTATGAAATATGCCTCCAGGCCATCCACAGAACTAGGAATAGGCCTATGATATCCCCAGAACAGCGAGTTCCTCAAGCCATGAGGTTCAGAGGTAAATACTATTGCAGAAACATGGGACAGTTTTAAAAGGCACTATAAATAAGCCTCAGCACACCTTAAGCACACTTCACTGGCAAGTAACTTGTTTCTTTGAGTAGTTTTTCCCACATTGCTTGTTAGCAGGGATTTATAGACAGTACTACCATCTGCAGGACAGCAGACAAACTTGCAAGCTTTCCAAATAAACATTTTAAGATTATAACATCTTTCAGCATAATTAAGGGTCATTTCACTAGGGATAAGTATAGAAGCGCTCACTGCCTGAACTCCCTGACCTCTCTCATTTTGTCTTGACCATAAAGAATAGCTTAAATAGGGCAAGCAGGCTTGCACAGATCCATCACAGGATGTGGTTGTCCTACAGGCATCACAGCAGGATACTTAACACTACTCTCAAAAACTTGAGAGTGGCAAAATGCCATTTCAAACGCTACTTCTTCCCTCCCAGTCCATAACGAGAGGATCTCCATGAGATGAACTTAGGTCTCCATGTCTCCAGCACAACCCTCAGATTCCTAACAGCAGTCACTGCATCCACCCTGAACACCCTCAGGTTTGGGAGTCTCTTCATCTTTAGTTACAGATCTACAACTAAACACAAACATTTTTGTTCTGTGGAAATCTGTCCTATTCTTAAGAAACCCCAAATTTGGTAAGCTGAAGATCTTTGGATAGTGTAGGCAATGAAGTTCACTGCAACTTTTTTCACAAAGAGAGGACATTTTTGTAAAGAAGTAGCTATTCTGAAAGAGGCAGGAGCTACCCTGCATCTCAGAGGAGCCAGCTCTTCTTATAACTTGTTTCATCGTAACAGAAAAGATCATTGACCCTTCCACAACAGGCATTCAACCTCTTCACAATGCACTTCCAGATCCAAATTTGCTTGGGGTATCTGGCTAAACCCTTCAATTTGTCAATGTGTAGAGCATGCCCTTTTCAGGTCCACAACAGAGAAAACTGATAAAAAGAGCATCCAGATATCAAAGGCTCTTGCAGCAACCTCCCTAAAAAAACAAACCACCTCAGTGTCAGCAAACTGATCTTCATACACAATATTAACAAGAAAAAAAAAACTTTTCTATTAAAAAGATAATGCACATGTGGCTTGTAGGCAAACTGCTCCCAATTTGATCTTTAGATAAGCCAAGGGATTCAGTATCTCAGAAAACTGAGCCTGTAAGACTCCAAAAGGTTACTTAGAAGTAGTCAAGGACTACACACAAAGGTGGCAAGTGTTTGGAATGAATTAAATTGGGCAGTCTAGATCCAAACATGGCTTCAGCTAAGCACGCAAGAAACAACTAGCCACGCTCCATAGTTCACTGCACGACCTTGGGGTCTTTCAGAGCTGCAATGCAGAAATAAGCATCAGAAAGCGTTAGGTCACTGACTACTCTAGCAACATAAAATACTGCTTTCCCTAAAAATGAAGCCATGGCAAGAACTGAGAGCACAAGCCAGAAAGCGGGTCTTCCTGCTCCTTGCTCTCCACTTAGCAATCCTAACAACTGCAAATAATCTTGTTCACAGAATTCTGCTGGTGGCCATCAACAACCAGAAGCTCAGATTCCGCAAAGCAGTCAAGCAGAGGGAACTGACCAGAGACAGGAAAAGGCACCCCAGCACTACCAGGTAATGTGAAAGACAAGTAGCAGCAGTGTCCCAAACACACCGATCATTCCTTTTCTGTTCTGTACTAGTTAGTCTCCAACAGGAAAGCAGGCTGTAAGAACAAGTATTAAGGCGTGCACGCCACAAAGGTTAGTTAGGAAGGAAACTCATGCTACCCCATCATGTCCAAAGAACAACTGGAGCCATTCTCACACTTACCGTTGGTACATATTCCGATGGGAATTTATTTGTTGTGTAAGAAATTAAGAGACAGGTTTTACCAACAGCACCATCACCCACAACTACACACTTGATCGTCTGCATAGCTGAAGTCTACTAGAATATCAACTCCAACGAGAACCTAGAAGAAAAACAAAAAAAGAGATACGTATATTTAGATGTTTCTCATTCTCACTAGATAGCAGTACATGTCATTGATGTGCTTTAACTGGAGCCCAAACCACTAACAGCACATATGGGATCTGGAAATAAGACTTTCCTAGATCAGGTGGTAGATCCCATTCTCTCCATCACACTCACAAGACAGGAAGCTGCTTATCTTCATAAATGCAAATACCTCCTCCCTACAGCCCAGACCCCTCCTCCCACCACATACAACTGCCAACACCACCTAAGACATAGTCACTTTTCTATACTGCGAGGAAGGACTAGGTAAATTTAGCATGATTTTTTTTCCTAGTAACCTAGAAGTGAGGGGAAAAAAGGTCTTAAGGCCTCTCCAGGCTGTTTTTAATGCGTGGAAGCATCCAGTCTTAGAAAGCCAAAAGTCTAAGCTTGGGTCTTGATGACTGCTAAGTAACATACATGCCTCCCAAGAGATCCTCTCCCTCTGGAGAGACTTCAGTAAAGGCAGCTCAGCAGGAAACACAGCAGCATGAGCTTTGAAACTAGTTTACGGGATACAAGTTAGCCAGTACAGACAGAAGTAAACATGATTAATTCCTCCTCCCCGCCATTTTTTTTTTTTGTTCGGTTGTGGCTTTTTTTTAAAGCCCAAGTACAGTTCTACAATCTTTTGGTTAAAGTCACTACTTAACATGTACCTTTATCCCCACATTGAAGGCTAACAGCACAGAGCAGCTCAGTGGGGCATCGGGTTCCCAAGGAATCGTATTACTCTCCAGGCATTACAAAATCATGATGCACCCAGCTACTTCAACACCGTCCCAGCACAGGCTTTAGCACATGAACTAAATCAGTATTTGCCGTCAATACCTCTTCCAAACATTATTTAGCTACCTCCAGTGCCAGACACAGCTGCCCTTCATTAATATATTACTTTAATTAGAAAAGTACCAGGCCTCTGGCCATTCATTCACGTACAGGTGTGAAATCCTGGCCCCAGCAAGCCTAGCAGCAAAGCTCCCACTGACTTCCAACATTTCCATATTATTGGAAGTACTTTTATTTACAAGCAACAAAGACTTGCAAACCAAGTTACCCCCTGCCAGGGCGTGGGGGGAGAGGACAAGGAGAGAAATCCACTGCAGCAAATTTACCCTCAAAACAGTGGCAATGCTTTAGCCGAGCAAGGATGTTGCCAGGGCTCTCAGTTCTGGGTAACTGCATTAAAAAAAAAATATTTGAATTAATCCCTACTGAACTATGCATTTAAGCACCTCCTGGGGATTTCACTTCTCAGAGTAATCTGGAAGAAATACAACACAGTTCCAGGTTTTTGAGTGTTCTGGTCACAGCTAACAACAAAATTTGATACTGCACATCCCATTGTTACACTTGCAAGGAAAGCTAATTGCTAGCGACTCAAAACAAACCTTATACCACTGGCTTTTCTTCAGATGCTGCAGGAATGCTCAACTATTTAGACAGAGACAGTTAACTTCATAACAAACATCCTCAAGAGTTCCTAAAACCAGTACTTGTAGGGGAATACTAATCGCCACCATTCCCACAAGCCACAGAGAGACCCACAGCAGCCAATTTTAGGAAATGGCAGCAAAGCCTCAGAGCAGGACATCAGCCGGCATCTGGTGCGTCAGGCACTCACAACACTGCTATCTATACATCTGCATTCAACATACACAGAGACGATGAAGGATTTGCATAGGCATCAGGCGTTATCACCAGGCCTCTACTTGGTGCCATGTTTCAATATCTAAATAGTAAAATCTGTTGATTTATGCAGCACATTTCAGTTTCAGACAGGATGATCAGCAGCATCCACAGCGAAGCCGTACCAACAGGCCCTTCATTAATACTATAAAAAGTTCTGAAATTTGGCCCTGAAGCAAATGCATGTTTACTCAGAAGGACGAAGGAATCGTTTCCATTTCAAAAGACATTTTCTGTGTTCAGGTCAGCTCAACTGTTTATATCTAAGATATTGCCTCAACTGCTAAAGGTGCTCATGTAGTTCTGCCCTGCCATGCTGGCGGCACTGATCAGAGAAAAAGTCACATTTTAGAATAAAAAAGAGTCACCAGAAAGAAAGCAGTCAATGGAACTGAGCAGCTCAGTCCCAAATTAAGAAAGCCTTCATGTTTAAAACAAAGGTGGAAAGGGGTAAGTCCCTTGTTAAGTAGATTCTAAGAGGAAAACACTTCAAAACAGGTATCAGACCTCACCAACTCAAGCACATTCCAACTAAAACCAGCCTAAATTACCAGCATGCCTCGCTAGCACGCCAGCCTCATCCATGCCATAAGGTACCATCACCAGCCTTTTGTTTTCCGATTTCCCCAAACACAGCCACTCGGCTGTCCGTCTGCACAGCACAGGTAGCAGCCTTCATGAATTCCTTTCAGAGTTCATAAATTTAGTACAAAGTATTGGGTTTCCCAGCTTTTTCAGTTTCAAGCGGAATTCAGGAAATCTCTGCTCCAGCTGCCCTTGCTCACCCCAAGCGGTACCACAAGAGGAGGAGCACACCCACCTCCAGCTCCACAGCATGGGGCCACCCCTTTGAGAAAACCAGTCTCCCTTCCACTCTGCCCTCCCCCTGGCACACACCACCTCCTCCATTCTCTGTTCCTCCTCTACCTCCTCTTCTACCCTCTTGCCCCAATTACTTGTATTTCCTTGTTTACTCATAATTTGCAGGTTACATATCTGCTTCAAGACAGCCTTTCCAGAACCCGGAAAGCACAGGAGAGGAAAAATCCAGGCTCTGAAGTACTTTCTATGCTTTTTTGCAGCATACCAATCCATGATTAACTATAAACATTAAAATTCTGTGTATGCATTCGTACAAGAAAAGCTCGCATATGCCTTTAAAAAAAAAAAAGATGTGTTTAGTGTTACTCTTCAAAACTCATTACTCCAGCGAGCATCAAGCAAGCAACAAAATGAAAGCCCAGTATGAGAAAGCCCATTGGTGCAGCACGCGAGTCACTGCAAACCTCCGCTTCTTCCCCGTCCTCAGACCCAGCCAAGCCCCACACAGGCTCTGGGACGGGCTCCGAGACAGAGCACAGGCTGGACACACACGCCTTGCACGCGGGCAGCGTTACTGCTGCACCACTCACTTCTGACTCTCACAGCATACAGTAGAGAACACCAGCAGTTCAAGTTAAGAGTATTTCCCATAAAAGCACTGCTTACTCTCAGCCTGCACCTCAAATTCACTTGAATTCAGAGGGGTGGTATGGTCCACATCACCGATTCAAACATGTACCACCCTACACTGGATGGGAGTGGGACGGAAAGGCTCTGAACTCACCCCACACACCGCCTTTTCCCACCGGCTGACCCGAGCCTTCAAGCTTTCTGGCAAGTGGAACAAAACAGAGTGCAAATAACCCGACACCTCACTCCGAAACATAAAGCAGAACCTGAACTGCACAACAGGTGACCTGGAAAAGCCTGAGCAGGGCTGGGTGTTGTTTAGGAAAAAAAAAAACAAAACCAAAAGGAAGACACTAACAAAATATACCATGGAAAACACTGAACTGACCCCACCAGACATCGTCTATGTACCAAGTGACTACCATTTCTCTCACACAGTTGTTTAACTGCCACCCCCCACCCCATGAGACGCTTCAGGATTACATCTTCAAAGGACCAAACTGCATTCCAGCACATTTTTAGGTAAAGGGATCCCCTCACCATTTTTTTTCCCTTAATGGATATGCAACTTTATCTTTAAATACTGAAATAAGAAAGCTTAAGTTTTAAACAGATTTAGAGTCTTAAGCATAGGTCTCAAAAGTCTTACCAGTGGGGAAAGTGTTGTTGAATAAGTTATTTTACTTGGATTATCAGGCTTTCTAGATTAGCAGGATGAGCTACTTTCTGTTTTCCATTTCTAAGAGGTCCACAGAACACAGTGGAAAACAAGCTCATTTTTAGGGAGCTCACATGCACCATCCTGGGACTTACTCTTCTGTAGTGAAAGCTTTAAAGACAGATCCATCATTGACTTGTGGTTTAAAAGTAGTCTAGTCCAATATGAGATACAGCCAGAGAATAACTCATCCCTAGAGCACAGCGCCAAGGGAGGGAGAAGTAAAGAAGTTACAAGGGGTTTGGGGTTACTCCGCAAAAAAAGTAGCCTAATAAAAGGAAGCCTACACATACAACACCCAGCAGGACTAGAAAACACTCCGAGTAGTTTTAAATATCTGAGGGAATTAAAACAGACTGGAAAGCGCTGAAGTCATCCCAGTTTGAGCGCAGTGAGTGGGTTTTGAGGCATGCAATCGTGAGCCACCTGGCCAAGCCCAAAGAGGGGAGCTGATAAAGACTAGGAATGTAATGCAAGTCAGTATGGCTTAGTTCTGTTCAACAAGATCTAAAGACATCTTAAAAAAAAAAAAACCAACACTGAATTGATTTAATTTCTCAAACCTCTCTGTATTGTAGCCAAAAACTCCAGTGCTTCAGCAAAGTGCATGTTAAACTGATCATATTTCTAATATTTGTTGGATTTTAACCTGTTCAGCATGCGATCACAACAGCAGGATTTCACAGAGCTCAACATTACCCTGGCAACTGTGGATTACAAAGCCTCGTAAACTTTGTCAAATTCATCAGACAACACTATTCCAGACTCAACAGATCCATTTTACAGAGTTTTGCTTTACAGCTCAGTTACATTTTTATGAGAGACAGCTGATCTGCATTGAGGATTAATCCCAAAAAAGTGGTAACAGAGATGCAAATGCTGCAATGACGACTTAAGTCTCCAGCGGGATGTTGTGTAGATCGGTAATCCTTCCTAGTGCAAAGGCAAGTTTGGAATTATGCGCTTTCTTCATACAGGCCTGTGCATGCACCAAAAGACCCTGACAGATCACAAAAGGCTGAAGAAATCCACGGTGCCTATGGCAAATTCACATTTGCATAGCACAAGTTGCAAGAAACGCTGTCCCAAATGCACCCTGACACTGAGGGCCACCACCCCTCTTGTACAAGCCTAATTTTCCCAGTTTAATGGCAAGCACATGAAACATGGTGTTACTATGGGAGCTCCTTAGTTTTAATGCACAGTAGTTGCAATATATTCCAGCAGCAATAGGAACTACTGACTGTGAAGAATTAAGTGAAATTTTGTGGCTCTTTGTACACAATCAGTGTTCTCTCCTAAACCAAGAGGTAAGAATGTGCATGATCTTGCCTTCAGTCTTCACAAGCAATTTGATGCAGAAACCACAAGCCTCCAAGCTTGCTAAGATTCCTTTTATTTTTAAGCTGCTGAAGTCTGTTTTCAGGTCAGAATGCATACGTTCTCCTCGCCAAAGGAAACCGAGCTGTCAAATCTGTCCACACATCCTGCACCAGTTTCCTGCCGAGCCTCGGCAGCACCGCGACTTCCTCTTTCAGGCAGGACTGAAACTGCTGCCATTTCATCACAGGTACCGGCTGGAAGCAGCTCCCCGCGAGCAACCGCCGCCTGATGACCAAGAACCATTTCATGATGCTCTTTAGCGCACACACCATTAACTCACCAGTCGCAGCTTAACCAGCTCCTCACAGCTCCCGAATCCTGTTTGGAAGCTTGCTACACGTTACAAGAAAGCAGAGCCATTTCTGAAGACTAAGACCATTAATTATTTTTTATTCCTCATGAACAATGCAATTGTACAGTAAAAAGGTTATTCATCTAACTCCTGTGAGCTCAAAGCACTCGGGAGTCCACAATGAAAGGAAGACACTTACGCATGCTGATGTCTGTTAACCACTTTTACCCTTCCACACTACTTTCATTTTTTACCTCATAAAAAAAACACGTTTCTAAATAAAGTATTTGTTTGTATTTGATAATTTGTTCCTAGATTAATCACAGTCACTTCAAGGCACCCTCGCCCTACCGTTTCAAGGTACTTGCCCTCTGCCACGTCCTCTAACCCTACTATAAACTAACACTTTTGCTTTTCAAATTGGCAAGTCTCCCAAATCAAGGGCACCAGAGACAGATAATCACCTACTACAACCCAAGCCATCCTGTTTCCCCACCAGATCCCTACCAGTATTATATGGGGAAAGCATTAATTGAACGCTTGCGTTACAGACCTGGCACAGCAAACCCTTTATCGCAAAGATCAGTGCGCACAATGCACCAGTTCTCTGTGAAGATCACAAACCACTAACAAAGAGACCGCGCAGGTTCAGCTGTCAACAGCAGAGCTAAAAGACCTTGGACCTCTTGGTACACTGGTGTTGTCGCAGACCTGTGATGCAAACCACCAACAGAAGCTGCTCTCTGACTAAGAGCTGAACCCCAGAAAGACTCACTGGCACAGAAGGCAAAACTGGTTTCAAGAGCTGCATTACCACGGCCAGCGTTCTCCTCTGCAGATGTACAGCAGCCATTTACGGATGTTACCTAAATCCTCCAGCCCAAAGCCCCCCTTTCAGCCTGCTAGGAATCCTCTTCAGGGAGATCTCACCACAGAACTAAACACATCTGCCGCTTCTATACCAGTAATGTGGTAAAAGAAATTCAAAACCATGTATTATGCTCTAAACCACCTGGTGCCCAAGCTCACCTGTCTGTCCTGCCCGCAGCTCAGACTGCTGCAGGCACACAAGCGAAAAACACAAATGCACGTGCTCCCAAAGCTTCCAAACTGAGCTTAAGGCACAGGTATTTGATTTCTTAATCAGAGCTTAAAAAGAAGCTGTCAAGCTATAAACCAGCACAGGCGTTGCACTCCCTCAGAACAAGGGAAATCACGAAGTCCAAGGCAAAACTTGCAAAAAGCAGAAGGGACAGACTGAAGAAACAGTCTTGTATCGTAATCAGTTCAGGGTCTTGAAAAAGATATCCTTCTTTTTAAGCACTGGTTGTTTGGGGGTTTGGGTTTTGTGTTGGGTTTTTTTTTGTTTGTTTGTTTTTTTAACTTCTGCTAACAAGTCGGGCAACCCTTTAAATCCCATCTCAGAATTTGCACTCTACAAGGGAGAACTATCTCCAAAAAACACCGTTGCTATTTGGTTTATATGGAAGGTGTCTAATTAGGAGACATACGGCCAAAAAAACCTCAGTTGTGCTACAAGTTGGTGTCAAGAGGAACAAAAGAATTCTGGGTACAGATCCATATCTGCAGCAGGTCTCAATGTGAAGTTGAAGAGACCCACAGCAGCAGAGCACGCTCCAGCTCACACGCCTGTCCACACCCACAGTCTCACCCTCGCGCTGGACACAAGAACGGGCAACATTTAGGCCCACAAAAGCAAGACACGGGATCACCATCACCAACGGAGCTGGACCAGCACCATGACAGACCTAACTGAGCTCTCAGGCCGATGTTGTTCTTGAAACCCACAGAATTTGCTACCGTTATGGGAACCCCGTTTGAGATAAGTATGTGTCTGGGGTCTTGGAGCATCTCAAGCTCTGACACTCAGCAGAGCCTGCATATCCCAATGCCTCTGTGGTTTTGAAGCACCCATTTCTAGACAAGTTACTGGGAATTACCAAGGCAGAACTAAGAGATCTCTTCTCAAAGTGCAGTTTTCTGAGATCAACTAGTATTTTCTACACTTAATGTAACTTTCTTTTTCTAATGATGTAAGGATTGACAGCTACTTTGTACATCTTCGTAAAGGCTCCTCACAACAAACTGGTGAAGCAGAGACACGCACAAGATAAGAAGTGAAGGCACTGGGTGGGGGAATTTTAAAAGCCTGAACCTAAACTACCAACATGCTTCAAGTTCTGTAACTTCAAAAAAAAGAAGGGGAAAGCCATGTCATCCCATTTTAGTCCTAAGTTCAAAACAAGAAAGCTGCCCATGCAGCCTGCCCAGACAGAGAGTGACCCAGTGGACTCTCTGCTGCCACACCGGTTGCAGTGTGGTGCAGCCATGCCTACATGTGCCCACCCACCTTAGCACTGGCACTGACCATCTTGCCCACGGCACGGCTCAAAACTGCCACCTTAACTTTACCGAAGTCGACAGGAAAAGGCAAAAATGTCATTTTCTTTGTTATCACTCTGGTTGAGATTACACTGTCAAAACCGGCCCTCAGCACTGGGAAAACCTGCCTCAGATCAAACACTGGTAAGTATGTGGGCTTACATTAAGTCCTTTTTAGTCAAAAGCATTTTAATCTGACATTATTACTCTTCACTTTCATACTCTACAGGAAGATGGTTTACTCTACTGTGTAACAAAATCCTGTTCAGTATTTTAATACCACATTAAAAAAAATATCTTTATTAGCTTAGTTTCATACTGTTAATATTTAAAAATAAGAGCTGTACCTATACTCCTGTTCTTGCATACTAACAAATCATGGTGCGCATTAGCCTCGCTGTTTCTCTCCCCATACCAACGGCCAGCTACATTTAACAGTGCTAAAACAGGCACTGGCAGAAGTTCCTCTATTTTGAGGCACATTTTTGCATAATGGGAAGCACCCTGCATGCGCATCAGTTGCGGCAGATCGCTCCTCATTCCTGTTACATGCAGGGAAGGGGACAGCTGTGGGTGCTCCGTGCACACAGCCTTGAGGATGCAGCTTGTTCGGGGGACATAGCTCAGGCCAAGCAGCAACATACCGTCTGAGGACTAAAGAGACAAGCAACATTAACAAAATGTTTTTTGTTAAAAAAAAAAAAACACTGCAAGAACTTTTCCAAGCCATTGAGCTACCTTGCCATTTCTTTTAAAACTAATGAAGTAGCTGGAAAATTCAGAAAATAACTAAAGTGGGAGAGGTGGCCCCACACTCACCTAAGCAGAGGAAGGGACCAGAGCAGCTGGAGCCCACCTCCCTCGTGCGGCAGAGGACAGGCCACCCACAACACCAGGGCCGAGGCAGCAGGACCCAGTGCCTGTTGGGCAACTGGCAGTTTCTCAGCAGTAGGTAAATGCAGAAGATGCTCAAGAAAAAGTAACAGCCCCCACCGCAGGACATGGAAGAGAAGGATCCTTCTGAGAGGAACCAAGCCTTTAGCTCAGCAACACTTCACAAGCACTGAAAACAAAAATAAGTCACTAAACTTGAGCTAACTGTTCAAACGCATCAAGGTGAACCACAACCAGAGCATGGCCACTGTCACATCCAAGCCCAGGACATAGCCTTCCCACAAGCCCTTTTGCATTCAGCTGTCTGCCAGTCACAGCTGGCCGAAAGCAAACAGCTACACCAGTTAACGGAGGGGCAGATGCCCTCTTTCCTTACACCCAAAGCTGCAGGAGCATTTTTTCCATTTCCCCTCCCCCCGCAAACAGAACACTCATCGTTGGCCAAAAACGCAGCACAGCACCTTTCAACTTGAGAGCTGAGCAATTCAAAACAGCTTGTTACAAACCAAGACAATTCTGGCAGCCATAGCTATGGCTGTGAATCTGGCACCACAAGTGACAGCAATCCTGTCCCGCTGTAGTCTGCCTCTGGGCCTCAACCAGTCCCACTCCTCTGCTCAGCCTAAGGTTTGCTCCAACACTGTATTCGCTTGGTGAAAACCTTCACCCTGTCGTAGTTTGGTCTACGCTTCGAAAACACGCACTGATACCACACCATCTGACCGCAGGCACAGAAGTCTGAGTGCAGATGAGGGCGGTATCTGCACAGCACCGCCAGGCAGAAAGGCTCAGAGGAAGCCCCTCCATTGCTGTATTAAAAAAGGGTTTGTTTTGGTTTTTCAAAAGACAAGAGAACAGAGCACAGAACAACTCTCCGGCTAGGAATTATGCCATAACATTCAAAAGTAATGGGGTGAATTAGCAGCACAAGAGCTTAAAATAGAACAACGGTTTTTAAAAGCTTTTGCAAAACTAACTCTTTGTTTTCTCTGTATAAGATGTCCCTTGTTTAGAAGAAAAGTCAACACATCAAGAAAAGGACAACTCCTTTACCGATGAGAAAACAGGCGAAATGGTATTTTGAAGTTTTACAACTCTTTAAAACAGAAGTCACTATCTAAAACTCAAAGGGAAGACTGCGAAGATCAATTTCATGACAGCAGCATTGAAACTCTGCTTCTCATATTCATTATTTTCAGTTTACTGCACACCCAGGACTGGATAAACAAACCCACTTCTTCCACCCAAAAACAGTCCACCCCCAGAAGCTGGGAATACCTCACCTTAATGCCATTTTTGTCGCTTATCTCAGGCATTTACCTGCAGACCCTCATAAAGATACAGCAGGGGCTGCAACAGGGAACTAACCGCTACATATGGAAGGCCATACAGAGAATTTTGTGCCCGAGGAGACACCCTGGTGAAAGGGTTTTACCTGCCATTTCTAGGGGTAATCCTTTCCGATGGATACCCTTATGGTATGTATGTGTATGCAGTACGGTGTAAGCTATTTTAAACAGGGCTTGAAGGAAGCCATGCAATTAAGTGATGATAGGCTGCAGAAATGTAAAGATGCTTTAAATTTCTTTAGAACTTCAGCATAAAAACTTAGCTAGTCAATAGATTGTTTTATTTGTCACATATTAAATACTAAAATTAGTGGGTTTTTTCACCTGCATTTAGCGTAATGGGGTGACAGGAGCCAAGGCAGAACTCTGCAACACGCTAAGTGGTTAAAGAGAGCTTCTCGTGCTACTCACGAGTACCAGAAACCAATTTCACTTCCATTTAATTTGACAGCACCTTCACCGTCTATGAAAAAAAGGCGGTGTTCTTGCCTCGGGAACTGGAGCCTCAAGAGTGAGGATAACTACATCCCCCTACAATTCCTCCTTACAGGCTATTACTCTAGAAGCTCAGATCATTGAAATTCATATGATCGAGGCTAATGACAGCATGAAAGCTCATCTGACCACAAAAAGGCCAGCAGAGGAAAGAGAGGGCTAAAATGCACAAGCCCATAGATGATTTTTAAAAGCTGTGAGCACTCACATTAGCGTAAAGCAGATTACATACACCTCAGCTGCAATGATGCATATTCATATATTCTACAACTTCTCTAGTTGGAAGCCAGCTACATCAATATGCTGTATTAACTTTGAAGCTCGCAGGGCAACAGATAGCTGTTGAAAAGATTTTAATTAAGATGTCCAGCTGTCTATGCTCATAAGACTTGGAAATTTATTTCAGTACTACAGCAGCATTTTAACCAGAAGGAACTTTTACATCAGGATTAGTGGTCAACTTCAGGCTGCTCTTCACATCAGCTTTTCATAGGCTTTACAGGAAAGCACAGCTGCACACTCATCAGGGAAATCCCTAGGAGTTTCAGATGTTTCTGTTTACTATTGTTCTTTTAGTGGAAGCTCTACGGTTTCCATTTTAGATACTCCAGACACTCCAGGACTTCCAGAACATTTCTATTTAACAGTGAAAACCCAATAAACTTCACAGAACAGGCATCAGTTCCAGGCAAACAAATAACCCCAAGCAGGACCTCTAATGAGCTAAGAGCACCAGTTGCAGGTCATGAATAACCAAGTTCAAAGTATGCAAATCTAATGATTAAAATTTCTGCCTAGAACACGTTACCAAACTGCAAACATGTTTTATCTTGCATCACAGTAGTTTTTATTCCTTGCCAAGATTTAAAAATGCTTTTCCTCATTGTTACCGAAGCATACAAGTGAACAGTTTAAACACACAATCATTTCTACAGTTAGTAATATACTGATTCGAGCCTTATGTGTGCCCTAAGACCTGTTTCAGATATACATTTGCCTATACCGCCTTCCCCATAATCCTACACTAACAAGAAGGAACAGTTCCCAAAGCAGAACAACAGATTCTCCACGTATAGCTAGCTGAATACAAAGGCTTTCTATCTAAAGTTGGTTTTGCGTGAGACCCTTTTGCTAACTGAAAGGGAAAGCTTAAAGTGCTTTACTGAGTTATTGCAATTAGCAATATGAGGAGCTTGATCCAGGTTTTAAATACCCTTAAAAAAAAAAAAAGGTTTGGGGCACTTTGAATAAAGACAGCTAGCACCTCCCTTCCTAGGAGAAACACAGATGAACATGAGACAAAGACAATCACAGATGGCCAGACCGAACTACTTCTGCCTGCTCAGTTGTCATCTAACATGGCCTCCTCGCTAAGGCCCTGTCAAAAGAGGGTAGCAAAGCCACTCTGGCTCCACCAGTTGCAGTACACACACAGACAGGGCAACAGGAATTCTGACCATTTTGCAATTCTTCATTAAGCACATGTTTCACAACGCCAGTTGTTATGTTCACAGCTACCTGGCCATACAAGTGTCTCCTATTGTCGCCATCAGCTGCAAGCTCTACCCGCTTATAGGAAAACACACTAATGAAGTCCAGATCACTAAAACAAACCTTTAAAATACAGCTAGGCAACATGCTGCTGCAGTACCTGCATCCTGATGAAGTTTAAAAGGAGAAAGAGAAACATATGTCAACACCAAGCCTTGAGGTAGCCCTGGCTCCTACCCTAGCCAAAACCAGCGCCGTCACCGGCACTGGTAAGGATGGCCTTCGAGTGAGCAAAGACCTCGCACCTTAGCAGGCAAAAGCCAAGCCGCACCTCCCAACCCCTTCTTGTATGGGAGATGGCTTTTTGCAGCGCATAGAGCTCCAGCCAAGCCTTCCACAGCGCCCGCACCCCCGCGGCGGCGCAGAGCAGCCACGGTGCCCTGGACGGGCAGCGGCAGCGAGCCCAGCCCGCAGCCCCCCCACACACCCCTCACCCCGGGGTGACCCCCCGCC
>VWZL01005302.1:0-15778 GCA_013396915.1 Stercorarius parasiticus | reverse complement strand
CCTTCCCTTCCCTTCCCTTCCCTTCCCTCTTGTTTTTCCTTGCTCGTATAACTCAAATGGCTGAACAGATTTTCTTCAAAGGCTCCAAAACAGCTGGGGTCTAGTGGAAAAAAATTAAGGTTATGGAGATTTAGCTCAGAAGGGAGCCTGGGAAATTAAAAAAAACATTGTAAATTGGGGCCTGAGAGGCTGGCTGTGAACAGCACACACTCCCGGAGTGAAGCTGGTGGAACTGCTGGAGGAGCTGGGGTGAGTGGGGGGAGCGGTACCTCTGCTCCCAGCGATGTGCCAGGTGGGACGTGGTGGGAGATGCTGCATGCCGGCCATGGGGACTGAGACCCTCCCGCCCACCTCTGCCCCGCGGGGAGGCCCGTGCCACGCCAGGCTGGGCAGCGTCTGGCTGCAGGTCACAAACTCTGCCACGGTGAAGAGTCATCGTCCCATGATAATTAACCCATCCAGAGACCCATCCAGCCTCGTTAACTAACCCACTCATGGGGACCCCTCTGCCTGAAGGGCTGTCGCAGTGGTTGCAACTTCAGGCACTAAAATATTTAGCATCTTGGGTTGCAAAACACAGCAAAGCAGGATTCATGTCCAGGCTTTGGAGATACAATGTTCTCTGCTCCGTACCTTGGGCACAGCTCCCCTCTCTGCAAAGTCCCTCCATCTCTGGCAAGGATGGAAAACAGATGGTCCCATCCCCTCTGGCCTTTGGAAAGCTTCGGCAGCACCCAAGGGCACCCACATCAAGCCCTAGCAGCTGTCATCCACCTCCGTAACGGGAGATGCTTTCTCTGGACTTGCCACTTGAGATTAGGACATCTCCATGGGACACTTGCTTGTGCTCCTCCAGCCTGGATGTTTCAACACTTCATTGCTTTTCTTCCAAAAAAAAAAAAAGCAAGAAAAGGCAGGTGATCTTGCCACTGAAATCGTATGGATGCAGGGATGAAGGCATCAAGAAAACCTTGGGCTATCAGGAGACACACGCTCAGATCACAGGCTTTGACAACAACAGTCGTTTGACAACGGTTTCCACGTGCTCTTGATCCCCAAAGGGCACGTACTGATGGTTAGCAACTTCAGATGGTCTGTTTGGAAGAGAGGACATCTAGAGAGCAACTCAATACGGCTATGTCGCCACTGCAAAATCAACATATCTCTGAAGGCCATGTCTACATGCCAACCTGGTAGCCCAACCTTGGCTAAAGGTATTAGAGCATTTCGGCAGCACTGAGGACCATGAGATGGGCCCCAAATGACTCATGGGGATCCAGAGGACCCCCTGCCCAGGTGGCACTTTGCCCTTGGTGGATCAGGTACCTGGGAAGCAGCCAGAGCAGAGGTGGCAGATGTCTCTGTGCCCTTGCAGGTGACCCCATGAGTGCAGCCTTGCAGATGATGGCATTCGGTCTTGCCCTTCTCTCAACCCTCTTCCTGCTCCTTGCCACGTGCACTGACTGCTGGATGGTGAATGCTGATGACAGCTTGGAGGTGAGCATAGCAACCAGCTTCAGGGTTAGCAGCCGGGAGCAAAGTGGGTGCCCTGACACCCATGGGGTTCCACCATGTCTCCTCGGGCTTGGAAAGGGGACATGGTGGTACAAACCTACTGCTTTCTGCATGAGTTGAAGCACTGCGGAGTAGAGAGATAAGGAAATGCTGGAGCAGAAGGAGGAGACAGAACAGGATATGGGTAGGGAGTCACCGGGAAGTGTCCAGCTGTGGTGGTGAGAGCCTGAAGCTCTGCTTTGCTGAGTTGGGATGTCCCTGGGGAGTTTTTTGGTCCTTTTTGTTTGAATGTCTTCTCCTGCCTCCAGGTAAGTCACAAATGCCGGGGGCTTTGGAGGGAGTGTGTCACCAACATGCAGGATGGGGTCAGGACCTGTGACCAGTATGACTCCATTTTGGCTGACCACCCAGGTAAGCTGTCATGGCCTGGAGGTATTTTTTAAGTTCACAGCTAAGAGTTTCCTCTCTTCCCTTTTCGAGAAGATCCTCTTTGCAAGGGCTGACCTTCATCAGTCAGCGACGCAGGCCCAGGGCTTCTCTCAGTCTCCTGCCACATCAGCACGGGCTGCACAGCCACCCCTGGTTCAGCCAGCTCTGCCACGGGGCCACCAGGCAGGAGAAAGGCCATGAAGATGTGCCACCTCACAACAAAGGTGTTTTGGCACACAGAGCCCAGGGGCAGCTCCTGCCCCCATTGCATGGTGGGATTTGCAACCCCACTGGTGTTGCACGCAGGGGTGAGGACCATTCCCACCGTCCAAGGACTTGTGTCCTCAGCTCACGGATGGTCATATCATGGTATGGAGACTTCTCCTGGACTGCAGAGGGCACATCAGGCCTTGCACAGGAGAACCCTTGTGTGGGGTACCGATGTGGGACAACACAGATTTGGGCAAGGGGAAGGGAACAAGAAGTCAGCGTGGACTACGTGGGGCTGTGGTGCTGCTCTGGGGAAAAATCTTTGTAGGGAGAAGTCCCAGTGCACACAGCTGGTGACGTGAACCCTGCCAGCTCCCGTATTTCTCACTGGTAAGTCAGCATTTGCTGTTCAAAACACCAGCTACACCACTTGGATGGAAAAACAGACAGTCTGGACAGTAGCATCTTCTGTCCAAGCCTGCGCAAGAAGGTCTTGAGTAGGTGACCACATCCCTGTTCGTGCACCTTAAGTTGTTTGGGTTCTTGAGCTGGTCTAGTAACGGGCTTATTAAGTCCTGTTGCAAGGTTTCAGATGAACCTGGTGAGCACCCTGCCTACGTATGGCACATCAGGCAGGGACTCAGTGGGTCCCAATGTAGACATCTCCTAAGGACATGCCAACTGATGAGCTGGATGGCTCCAGCAGGGACACAGGCAGAAATCTGGAGTAGGGAGACCTGTTCCTCTCACCATTCCTCTGTCCCTTGATTTTTTTCCCCCTTCCCTGCCCAGTGAAGATCGTGGTGACACGGACCCTGCTGATCACCGCAGACCTCCTGGCTGGCCTGGCCTTGGCTACGTTGCTGCTTGGACTCGACTGCATCAAGTTCCTCAAAGAAGAGCCTCGTGTCAAACTGAAGATGTGCTATGGGGCCGGTGTCATCCTTGGCATTGGGAGTGCGTGTCTGGGAGAGCTCGGGGGCAGACGGAGCTCGTGTCCCACAGGGACAGGGGTGGGATGCCGGGAGCTAGGGACACCCCTTGAGAGGGGTCTTTGCGGGGGGTGTATGGTTCTTTCTTAATCAGCCCCATTCCTCCTAGGCATCCTGGGACTTGTGGGCTCCGTGTGGTACGCGGTGGACGTCTACGTGGAGAGAGCCATGCTGGTGTCACACAACATATTCCTGGGAGTCCACTACGACTTCGGGTGGTCGTGCTGGCTGGGGATGGCTGGCTCGACAGGCTGCTTCATGGCATCCATCCTGCTGACCTGCTGCCTCTACGCCTGCACGGGTCAGTCTGTCCCATCCCACCTCCAGTAGCTTTTTGCCCTGCAGGGACGTACGCGGGGTGAAGGAGCAGCTCAGAGGGTGCAGGACCTTCTGGCAGGGTCCAGACAAATCAAGGGAACCCCTTGGGGTCTGGCCTGCACACCGCGATGGGGGAGGGGGGGTCACACCAGGCAGGACTGGGCTGAGTGAGGACCCCATAACCCCTGTGAGGGCATGGAGGGGGGCAGAAACGCTCCATCCACATCTGTGGGACCTCAGGGTCCTGGCGAAGGTGTGTTGATGTCTACCCAAAGCAGTGGCCATGCTGGATCGCTGTGACCAACCAAAGCCTGAGTCAGTGGCCACAAGGATGTGGCGGTGGAAACCTGGCCGTCCCACTACCAGGGGAGGTGATGCCTCACCAGCATCATCTCCAGCCTTTACGCCTGGTCCCACCAGGTGGAAGTCGACCCCACAGCACTGGCTGTCCGGGTCCATTTCTCCTGCCATGCCCCCATGCTGTGGCACCCCCCAGGCCCCCTGATTTGCCGGCCGTGACCCAACCCCAACTCTTTCCTGGCAGACACCAGCAGCCGTTGGCAACCCCAGAGGCTTCCCCAGCCTAGGGGCCGAACAGCCACCAGCAAGATGTACGCCATGGACTCCCACGTGTGATGGGCAGCAGAACCTTCTGTACCCAGCCCCACCGTGGGACGCTCTTCTCCCCCCAACCTGACCCAATTAAAGCACCATCACCTATACTGGGAGCATCTCCAATTGCTTTACGACTCTGATTGCAGGGTCCACACGAGCTGCAGCATCGGTGGCTGCTGCAAAAGCAAGGGTGCTGCAGAAGTCACCCACAGAAGAGTGTTTTTTCCCCCACTTCCAGTCAGTTTTCATGAAAATAAACCCCAGAAAAGTGTTGCTTTAAGAAAAGGTGCCCCCAAGTCCCCTGGGGAAGCTGTTGGGGTGCTGTGGGCAAAGGAGCTCCTTCCACTTCTGCTGCTTTGGAGGAGTTCAGTGGAGAGCCTTTTCCGCATGGAGCAACACTGACTCCTCGTGGCTGGTGGCCCTGGTCACTCTGGCACCTGCTGGAAACCGCCCTGCGCTTAGAAATGTGGCAGCGCAGGGTTTGCATTTAAAACCGGGGTAAAGCTGGTGGCCTGGAGCATTTCTTGTTATCACGGGGTTATCTGGGGAGGAACACTGTAGCCACACACGCCAGGAACCCGGAGGTGAGTCAGTTTGAAGCCTAATGGAGGTGCTGCACCTGCAAAGTTCATAGAATCACAGACTGGTTTGTGTTGGAAGGGACCTTAAAGATCACCCAGTGCCACCCCCTGCCCTGGGCAGGGACACCTCCCACCAGACCAGGTTGCTCCAAGCCCCGTCCAACCTGGCCTTGAACCCCTCCAGGGATGGGGCAAGTTGGGTTTTTCAGTCCACGCGAAAAGGGGATTCTGTTTTCCAAGTGAACTATTATCCTTCTTCACTTGCAAACTGTTATAAAAACAAACCAGGCCCCCAAACCACCACCAACTCCCCCTCTGAAGGCTGAGCGCTGGTTTTGTCCTTACTCCCTCCCTTCCCACCCAAAGGTCAGCGCGGACATGCCGGCAGCGCGGGGATGCTGGGCAGAGCTCCCCGATACAGGCTCTGTGACCCCAACAGGCAGCGGCACAAGCCCCTGGCAGGAACAGACACTGCCACAGGGCTACAGGTGCAGAGGAGACGGGCAGCAGCGCTTTGGCTGCCCAGGCAGGTTGCGAACACCCGCACCCCCACCCCAGAGGGGCTGCGAGGGTCTCCCCCAGCTCTCCTCCCTAGGGAGGCCGGGGATGTCGTTTCTCATCTCGCGGGAAGCTGAAAAGCGGCAAACCTAGGGCTTTATTGCAGCTTCGGGTGCAACGCAGAACCACCACCATCCAACTGCCGCATCCTGTAGCACGGGCACCGCTCCACCGGTATTATTAGTATAGACTAATTTATTAAATTACTAAAAATTTTTTTTTTTTTTAGAGGCTATTAATTTTACCCCAGGGACCTGAAAAAAAGAAAAAGGAGAAACCCAGTCACTAAAGCTATATGACAGAAATGAAGAGCAGGACTGAGCATTCGCTGTTGGACACAGGGTGTCCGTGCTCCAAGGGACAGCAGCCCACGCATCCAGAGCGGGGGGAGACAGAATCTCGTTGGAAAGTATTTAGCAAGCAAAACGTGACGGCCCTGCACATTTAACGGCTGGCACTTGAGCACACAGGAAAACAATTAAAAAGAGCAAGTATTTCTATGACACATAGAGCTCGTTAGTGCTTAGAAGGGAGAGCTCTCAGAAGCTGCCATCACACAACCCTACCCCGCCCCGGACACTCCTGGACAGCAGTCGCACTTGTTAGCGGTAATTTATAACAGCTGTTATTACAGCACAGCACCACGAGCTGCGGGGCTGGGTGAGGCTGAGCCAGCGGTGCCCGGGAGAAGGAACATCTGGGTGGCTGGTTGGGCCGCCCCAGCACTCGTCTGGCTCTCACTGCTGCAGCTCCCTCACCCCGGCATGACAGCAGCCTGCGTGTCCTGTCACCACGGGGACAGCAGCAGCCTGTCACCACCTGAGCAGCGGCCTGGGCTCCCCAGCCCTCCCCAGAGGCACAGCAGCCCTCACAGAGCCCAGCCCAGCCCGGCTGCTGCTGCTGGAGCCTCTGGATCCCAAACCCAGCCAGGAACCAGCGTTTTCCCTGGTTTCCCCCCAATTCCCCTTCCCACACAGCAGTGACTGGGCTGTGGACATCACACCTGCGTTGTGAGAAGTCAAGAGTGCACCAGGCTGACACCAAGCACCTCCCTCCTCCCCCCCGACAACCTGCAGCGGGACTCAATGACTTTCTAATTTTTTTACTTTAATTTTTTTTGCATTTTACCCCAACAGCCTGTATGCTGAAGAAATAAACCAGTCATTTCCCCTCCAAAAAACATTTTAGGAACACTGAACTTAAACCCTTTCATCCCAAAATGGGTTTAAAGCAACCAAGCACACAAGGTTATTCTTTAAGACCTTTATTAACAGATGCTTGCAGTTTGACTTGAAAAAATCAGGTGTATATTTCATACAAATTAAAAATGAGGTTCTTAAAAATCTCAACTTGACCAGATATGAAACAATTTAAAAACCTTTAAAGGTATATTGAGAAAAAACAGGCTTTTAAAAAACGTGTTTATCGTTTCCAAAAGGAGACTTCTTTAGGTAAAAATAATAAAAACCCCATGCTGCATAGATAATGCAGATAGTTCTAGTAATCTGGTCAACAGCAAAAAGCAAGCACTTAAGGTCTTCAGTTCCAATTCTTTTGTTCATTTCTTATTGCTGGAATTTCATTTTCTTTTCTTCTTCATTTCTTAAGTCTTTTCTTTGATGACTAAACTGAAAGAGAGAGAGAAAGAAAAGCATGATCAGGCAGGTGTTGGAGGGTTACACGGGTGTTTGGTCTACCAAGACTCAGCAGTAACTCACAAATTCTCACTGAGGTAACGTTCACACACAGCAAAAAAAAAACCTTATCAACTACAGCTCTTCCATCAGTCCACTTCCAGTGACAAAACCCACCATCTTCCACACAATACAAATGGAAAGTGCTCCAGAAAGAGAAATTTAAACACAAAGGAATCCCGTCTACACCTCTCCCTGCGCTGGCCTCCGTTTTGTGCCAGGCTCCCAGCAGAGCTGCCGGGTTGGGCTCCGCAGGCACACGCAGCTCAGCGCTGCGGGGCCAGCTCTGCAAATGCAGCGGGCAAACCCCGAGCTGAGCCCTGGAAGGCACGAGGACAACTCGAGACCTTGAGAAGATGGCTGAGAAGCAGATCTCTACCTGTGGCTGACAGAGCAGCGTGGCTTCAGTAAGCCACTGCCCAGACCACAGGAACCACAATTTATATTCACCAGTACTACCAACAGACAGAAGAAGCAACCAAGTGTCATCCTGGTGTTTCTCCGAAGCCCACAATATTAAGAATTCATCCAGCTTGTGTTACCTGTTAAGATGAACACCAGGATAAAACAAAGGTTTGCACCAAGCACACAGAAAGCACCGCAGCAAGGCATGAAGAGATTTAAGTAATTCACCCGCACGAAAAATCCAGCAGCATCCCAGCCCTCGGGGAACGAGTCCCTGAGCTCTCACAGCCGGGTGAGGTCTGCGGCTGTCGCCCACAGCAAGCCACTCTCCATGCCCAGCTCCTGCATTCCCTGTTCAGCCCATTCCTTTCACCGTTCCCCACCGCTCCCACCAGAGCCTGAGAGTCTTTCCATTTGCCTGCCCTCCAGGCAAGGAGCGATGAGTGAGACACAATAGGAATGGGATACAAATGCTGGCGAGAGGGGAAATACAGAGAAGGAGAGAGGAAGAACAGACAGGGAAGGTGCCAAAAAAAGCAGAACAAGTAGTATGAGTCGTAGCAGTGAGAATATTCCCAAATTAGCAAAACTGTCCATCAGGAGACAGCGCCAAATCACAACCAGTCGTACCCTGCAACAAAAACAACGCTTTAACACCAATCTTTCCACAACCCTGCCCAGCAGCAAGTCCCACCTGCACCTTCAGCCACAGGCACACTGGGTGCTCCATGAGAAGGACCATCTCTACCAGCTTTCACAGCACTTTTTTGTTTAGATAAAAAGCTGCTACCAAGATTCTTCTGCATATTCTGCACCAACTTTCTAGAAATTAATGCCCAGAGGTCTTAATGTCCCTTTAGGACTGAGCAACAAAAGCTCAGACACTTACAGGACTGAGTAAGTCCCAGTACCGCTTTGTTCCAGCTACTTTCAAGTCACTATAGCAGCACCGCTGGAATTATTATTTCTGGGTGGACAAAGATGCCGTAAGCCTGGGCTACTGGGCACAGCCAAGATTAAGAGTTACAGCATTCTAGACACTGACTCCATCTATGAAAATTAAGACCCATCACTGAGCCCTCCCAATTAATCAGCACTTGCACAGCAAAACCTCACAGTTGGGTTCTGCAGACATTAGCGACCATGCTCACAAGTGCAGCCAGTTTGGTTACAACACGCATGAGCAAGAATGGTCCAAAACCTTTTAAGGCAGAAATTAAAGGAAAGCATCAAAAGAAAATAAAAGTCAGTCATCAAATCGTATCCTCAAGCACCCCCGGACACGCACCCGGATGATGGTAGAGATGGTAAGCCGGTATTTACTCAGCCCCGCCCTGCTCGGCCTCGGGAGCGGACGTGTTCTCAGCTGGTGGTTCGGCTGTCTTCGTCTCTTTGCCATCTTGTGGTTTAGGGTTCTCTGGGCGTCTGCGTCGGTAGTTGAAGTTACGACGGTACCGACGTTGAGGTGGCTGCTGACCTTGGGTCTCATCCCCTTGGTTCTCTTTATCTTCTTCGTTCCCATCCTCTCTAGGCTGTCTTTGACGAGGAGGACCCCTGAAAGTCAAGCTAGGCTTTAACAATGCAGCATCTGACCATCGCCATGTTCTGTCTCTGTTGCTAAAAGGCAAGGTTAAAAAAAACAAGTTGATCTGCAGCATACCTGCGAAATCGTGGTCTATAACCTCGATACATGTTCTGCCTGACTGGTCTGCCTTGATCTCCTGCACCCTGGCTGTCAGCACCCTGCAAGACATTAGGCAACAAACCACCTTAGCCACATGAAAAAGCTTATTAACGCCCAACTCGTCATGCCACAAGGAAGACAGCTGAACAGGGGCTGTCAGGTTAAGTCTGAGGCGTACAAGGTGGGCAGCTCTCGTGGGGCACAAGAATACGTGCTATTAGAATTTATGCTTCTACCAGTTAATCATATAGGAAGTTAACACAAATCCAAACACACTGTCTTTTTAAAAGCTGTAATGTAAGACCTTCAGCTTATCAACATCATCTCCAATATTTCATCTTACTGCCAAACCTTACCAAAACCATCTTGAATATCTACAAAAAGCGGAAAAAAGCCGCACCCCATCACCCTGCTCCAAAACAAGCCAGTTTAGGATCACACTTTAAGCAAACGTTACCTCCACTATCTCTCCCTGCACGGGAGGGTTGGAATATTGTGGTCGACGCCCGTAGGGCCTACGCATATAGTAAGGTGGGTACCGCCGCCTGCGATAGGGACGGCGTTGCTGGGCTTGACCTTCTGGGATGTTCTCTGCTCCTTCGTTCTTTTCCCCACTCTCACTATTCTGGTAGTTTTGCTGGTAGTTGCGTGGAGGACCCCTACGACGTGGATATCGTCTGTAATGGTTACGGTCTGCTGCGTATTTACTGCCTTGCACTGGAACGCCACCAGGACCTGTAACATTAGCTGCCTCCGCACCCTAAAGAGCGGGGACAGCGTTAGGTAAACAGTCAACATCAAATCAGTTATAGCATAATATAATTTAGTACTGAGCAACAATTTACATCCACATTGTAAAGCAATGAAAACCCATTCATCGCCTTGGATGTCATCAGGCATCAACTCAAACCACAGGCACCACACCAAAGCCTGCAGATGAAGTTTTCCCTGCATACTCTAACACCCGAGAGACATGTTTACCTTTTCTCCTTCAACCACATCAAACTCCACGGTCTCTCCATCTCCTACGCTGCGGAGGTACTTCCTGGGGTTATTCTTCTTTATGGCAGTCTAGCAACATAACATCACAGAATTACATTTACAGGCACAGCATGAGAATACTACTTAGCATACTACTAAAGACTTTTTTTTTTTTAAAAGATTGAGGAATTTGAGTATTTAATATCTTAGGAGGAACACTTGTACTCCCAAAAAAAGCAATTAAAACACTGAAAATCCAGGAAGCCATAAAATTTACCTGTATTACTGTACTTCTGGCCTATTGGAAATGTGCAACGGCTTTACCATTGACTGGAAACGTCTGTCAATGTGCTGCCTGCTAGCTGAAAAAGCAGTTTGAAAGCAAACAACCCCCTCCCCCCCACCAATACACACTGGCCATAGTACACTTAACCAGGGAACAAACCAGCATTAAACACACCCATAGTATTTATATACATTCCTCTGAAGCACATAAACCAATATATAAGCCTTTCCAACCACACACAGATTTCCAGCCCTCTACCATTCCCCACACCTCCGCAGCATGCAGTAGCCTGCATGTCCCAAGCTATGTAAACACACCAATGGCCAGAAATGAAGAGATTTCCTTCTCTGAGGCTTACAATACCATCACTTCAGCCACAGCATTTACCAATTAATCACAAATCTACCCTGTGTATTATAAACCAAGCCCTTCCAAGGTGTCAGCACCAAACAAGCCTTTCTATCCGCATCTGCATCTTACATGACATTACCCGAAAACGCTGAGTTTCCTGTGCTATTCAGCAGTGGATTAGATTTCTGACGGATGAGTTAATACTCAATATGCACCGTTCTCAGCCACATTCTGCTTATCAAACACTAACTGAACAGTAACGCAAGTGTAACAAACTTATAAAAAGTACCAGCAACAAAATTTGAATGGATTTTTTCAGCCAAAATGGAACAAAATCTTTGGAAAAACATGCCCACAAGTCTCAGCCTATAAAGCAGTGATTTTAGGGAAAGACAGAAAGCCTTATTACAACAGTAGCTGAGTTTAACAGCTCTTTATGAGAGCCAAGCTTGATAACAGGGATGGGGAAAAGCACACACAGCTATAACTCATAAAACAAGATGGTTTCTTTCAGATTAGACCCCTAAAACTGTTTTATGATAAAAATTATTACATTAAAACAAATCACTGTCAAACTGTGCTTTAAGAAACATAGACAGTAGTTACATGACAAGTCCTGAAATCTGACATTAAGTCAAGGTCACTTACAGGTTACCTTACTTGCAAACCGAGTAATGAAGTTGGAAAGCTTTCCTTCAGGGTATATATTCCTGCCTCGGTACACAGAAACACAGTGGAGTCACTTGGCCTTTCTCCACTGCCCATTACAGAATAACTTGTATAAATAAATGCCTCTACATTTTAATAGCAGGCAATTCAGACATAGCTCACGCAAGAAGCTGAAAGCTGACACATCAAACTTAAGTCAAAATTCTTTCCAGGGGTTACTTTTTCCTCCCTTTGTTTACAACTTCAGCAGTATATCCCCAGTTCAAAACAAAAGAACAATCCATGGACTCCTCAATGCCAGAAGTAAACCATGCTCCACTAAGAACTCTCTGGGGGCTGCTTCACAACAAGAGATCCTAAGGCAGACAGGGTAAAAAACCAGAGAGCTGATCACAGAGAGTCACGAGTCAGACACGAAGGACTAAGTTAAGGCCAGCCTGCTCCATGAAATAAGGCACAGATGTGGTGTGCAGTCTCACTCTGGTCTAGTTTCCAGAGGTTTACATGCTCCCCGCAAATTATGTTTCAGTCTACATCTCTGTTTAATTGAAAAAGTACCTATTAAAACATTTTCAGGTTTTCATTGAAAGCCTGGAGCAATAAATACTACAAAAGTTTTGCCTAGAAAAAAATTATTCACTGGCATTTCATTCCAATTACAGCCCAATTAGTTTCTCTCCCTGCTGCAAGCTTTTCATTTAACCTTATTTCCATATGCTCACTAACTACTATATGAATCCACCAGGCAACTCAGCTGGGCTTCAAACAGTTATCCACAAGTCAATAGAGCATACTTGCAGACAGGACAATTTTCACCACTGTACGGTACCAGCCTGCTCAACCCCACGTGTCTCACAATGGGTAGATGTGGATACGCAAAGCCCCCAGCTACAAGCTGGCTCTACCTGCAATCCAGTAGCAAGAAACAGTTGTTTGTGTTCAAGTAACAGTTCTTGTAAAACATGAGGCTCTTTCACAGCTTCAATCTTACTTACATAGGTCATGCATAGCAAGTTTCAGAGAGGCAGCCCGTTTCAGTTTCAAGGAAGTCTTACCTGATGGACGAACACATCTTCCTTGGTGTCATTCCTGCAAGACAACGGGAAATTGAAATTCATGTATGAAACACACACTAAATTAGCCCGGTTTACAAATTCAATCGCCTGGGGTGGGGACAAAAGAGGGAACTGTCAAGACAACTAACTAGCTTCCAGCATCAGTCTTGCTCCTCAACCTGCCCTCAACTAGTCCCCTACTAGCTTCCTGCTTGCAGTGAAGAGGCTGTCAGGTGGCCTATGCAAGGTTCAGAGCCCAGTAAGTCACATGTGAAAGCCTTCTTCCTCCCTCCTGCACACCCCTCTATCTTTCACATCCCACCAATGGAGATGTTCGAAGAAGAAAAAACACCTGATAGTGACCGGTCCGTCATTTCTGGCAGTGCTCTGTGTGGGAGATCAGCTATTGCAATCTTTGAAGTAAGTGACGATACCACCACTCAGGCCTTGCGAGATCTCTCCAGAGTTACACATCCTCTCAGTCTCAATGCTTCCTTCACTTAAGGAGTAACAACACTAGCTGGCTACTGAAGGCAGTATGGTTAGTCAAGCTGAATTTGTGAGCATGGAGAGTGAAGAGCTGGGGTTTCTCTCCTCACAAGAAACAGCTCAGGTCTGTACCAACAAGGAGCCAAAAGCATCCTTCAGCGTGATCATGATACAGTTTCCACAGTTATCACACTGAGGCTGGACAACCACAACATGGTACCGAGCCAGAAAAGTTTCTGTTCTGCAATTAAGAGGCACAGCCGAAACAGGCTCCACGCTGGTTTGAGCACTTCACATGCCACTTCCACCAGTCATAACAAACTTACAGCCATACATTCAAGCTCGCATCGTACCAACTGAGCCTCGCTGCGGTATTAGTTTCATTAGTCTGTGGAACAGTTTGAATCAATAGCAAAGCAGCTTTTATTTCCTAGAATGACTGGTTAAAGACATTGTAAAGCAAGCTTGTGTTAAAATGTGCTCAAAATTGGAGAGCTTACAGCTACAGTAGACAGAATCCAGAATTTTATTTCTTTTTTTTTTTTCTTAAGATAAAGCCAGGTGTTCCTCACTACTGGCTTTAAAACAGGAGGATGACAACTAAGACTTTTTCAAAAACTCAATCCAAGCTATGGCTATTTTGTCAGCACCAGTAAAAATAAGTCACCTTGTTCCCTCATGGAATTGATGCCTACAAGCCTCAAAGGTTACTGGGAAAAGGTAGTCAAAAGGCAACAAAGCAGAGCCAGTCTCATCACCATGAGGCAACTTATCTCCAAGGCCACAGGATGCAGCATCCAGAAACCCTTGCAAAGCCTGAGCCTGAATACTTTCATCTTCACAATGCAAGATCTCTTACCTGATGCTCCAAAAGCTGAAAACCTTCAGGAGAGCCCAATAACAGGTTTTCAGTTAAAAAAAAAAAAATTAAAAAATGCGTAGCACATTCCTTCACTCTCAACTGAAAAATGGTGGTAGGAAGTGCTCATCATCTGTGCTCTGCCAAGTGCATATGCTCTTGCCCAAGTTTGATTTTGGACAACCATACCAGATGCTTGTTTTTAAAGTCCTTTTGAAAATGCAACTTCCATTTAAGAGGATTTTGGATTTTTAGATCAAGGAATGGCTCAGTTACACAGATTAGTTCAAGGTGTATACATGGTTAGTTAAAAAAAAATCTACTGGTCAATTTTGAAGCCCAGTGCCTGCCCTGTGATTCCTGATGGTGTTTTCCAGCAAGCACACTGCCACTTGGATGGTGTAACAGTCATAGCTGTCACTTTCTCAAAGAACACTTGAAATGGTACAAGAGAAACCCCCATTCTGCAGGCCTAACAAGCCCCTTAGCTTATCTTTGCACTAGATGATTCTCCCCTCAACACCTTTAACACCTAAAATAAAAAAAAGGCATCAGACAAGCATGCAGATTAAGAAAAAGCCACAGTTAAGTCCAGCAGAGCACTAAACACAAAGCCAGATATTGATGTGCAGCTCCAATTATGGTAAAAGGACCAAGTCAGTGACCTGCACATCCATTTATTATTTTGACAACTGTGAGAAATTGACAGATCCTCAGAATTCAAACTAGTATTTCAGAACAGAAACACACTTTTAACGTTAAAAGGACACACAAAATACCTGAAATTAACATGCACCTACATCAAAGCTACATTTTAGTTCCAAAGCTAATTTTAGCTGCAAGCAGATGCGGCTGAAGCAAAGACAAGCAAGGGCAACAGCTCCCGCAAAGTTCCCCTTGCAACAAGCCAGAGAGATTCCAGAGTTGAGGAAATGTCCTCCAGTCCGGTTCTCAGGCTGTGGCTCTAATCTCTTGATAACACGAGATCATGCTGGGTTTCTCATTAAAAATGGCAACCTCAGGGATTAAACAGCTGCCAAATTAATGACTGGGGAAGCCATTTGGATGTCTTAACTAGCTGCCGTTGCTTCCTTGCTTGACTCACATCACTGCGCATTTCCACTACTGAGGGAAACAGGAAAAAAGCCTTCCCTAGAGGTAGAGTTTGTGGCCTATGACTTTATATGCGTTTACAAAAAAGCCAAAGACGCTAAAGCTTACAACACTGACAACTATACGACATTTCACATTAAAACCTACATGAAGAATGCAAACTGGGCAGACTCAGAGTCAAGTTTTTACAGTCGCAGGCACAAAACCAATTAAGGAGCTTGGCAGACAATAACAACTGGGTCATAAGGTAACAGACAGTTTAAAAAAAATGCAATATTTAAAACAAACCTAAATAAAAGACCCAATAAAAGCATCACTATCTAGGCTTGCTTCCCTGAAGAAAGGTTCCCAAGTCTTCTGTCAAATTCTGGAACTGTGGGTTTGAGGTCCAAGGTGTTTAAGGGGAACAGTTCTTTGTAATACGGTCTCTGCAAAATAACCCACGGGGAGACCTCACCGAACTAATGGGCACCAGCATTTCCCATTTTTCCAGAACTGGTTTGCAGAGCAATTCCAGGACTCCTCCACTATCAGATAACTTCCCCGATATGCCTATTTTAAGTATTTACACAACTCAAGTGTTCAAGTTTTTCTTTAAAATCCATTAGTCATAAAAAGAATCTTCTAGGCACTTGTTTCTTGAGATCCCTTTAAACACGTCAGTCTCGCAATATAAAAGAAATCTGAATTTTGCTCATTTCCCTGTACGTTCAGGGTTTCCTCAAGAGAGAGTGCTTTTAACTACCAAGTGCTCAAAGCTATCTCTGCTTGCATTGATGTGACTGAACCTCATGCACGGGTTTAAACAAATATTTTGTGTATGCTAACACCCAGCAGACTTTTATACCCTTAAGAGGAAAAAGAAAGCCAAAAACCTAAACAATCATTAAAAAAACCAATCTTAATGTAATTAGTATCACCATGAAAATAAATTCACCGAGAGCAAGGCCAAGATTCATAGAATGGTTTGCGTT
>VWZL01005301.1:205059-231634 GCA_013396915.1 Stercorarius parasiticus | reverse complement strand
TCTGGGCTGCACAGGGAAGAGTGGGGCCAACAGGTCAAAAGAGGTCATTCTCCTCCTCTACTCTGCGTTGGTGAGGCCACAACTGCAATACTGTGTCCACTTCTGGGCTCCCCAGTTCAAGAGAGACAGGGAACTACTGGAGAGAGTCCAGCGTAGGGCAACAAAGATGACTGAGAGATTGGAGCATCTCCCTTATGAGGAAAGGCTGAGAGAGCTGTGACTCTTTAGCTTGGAGAAGACAAGGCTGAGGGGAGACCTTATTAATGTTTACAAGTACCTAAAGGGTGGGTTTAAAGAGGATGGAGCCAGACTCTTTTCAGTGGTTCCCAGGAACAGGAGGACGAGGGGTAACCGGCACAAGCTGGAACATAGGAAATTCGATCAAATACGAGAAAAAACTTCTTTACGGTGAGGGTGACAGAGCACTGGAACAGGCTGCCCAGGGAGGTTGTGGAGTCCCCTTCTCTGGAGACTTTCAAGACCCGCCTGGATGCAGTCCTGAGCAACGTGGTCTAGGCAATCCTGCTTTAGCAGGGGAGTTGGACTAGATGATCTCTAGAGGTCCCTTCCAACTCTGAAAGATTCTGTGATTCCACGATCTAAAATGATATTCAGACAATGTGGAAAGAACATAATTGCTTATTGCTGCAAGTATAGATATTAAAGTAACAATTCAGTTTGTAAGGATGAAGATTATGAAAATGTGGAATAACATAATGAGGCTGAGATTATTGTCTTTTTTTTTTTTCTTCCCTTGCAGTGTAGCCCTACTACATTGGCAAGGTGTCTTGGCTAGGGTTTAATGTGTCAGTAGTGCTGTCATAAAGCTTTTGTTCAGCACAAAGTACAGCAGAGACCTTCTGGGCTTACCCAGAAAAAAAAAAAAACAAACCAAAAACCCTAACATGACTTACTTTTGTCTGAGAAAGGAAGAGTAATGACATTATTTTTCCAAATTTTTAGTAAATAATATACATAATTATATCAATATCAGCCCCCAAGTCGCTCCACCTCTTTTACAAAGTAAGCATATAAACGAGGTGCTAGTAGTCAGAACTTTCAGCTTTTAGGGATTTACTCTGCTTAATAAATAGTGCATTACTTTCTTTCATGTACAAGAATTTACATAATCTTTAAAAGTATAGCAGACTGTGACCTGTGATAGTGGAACTAATGTATAAAAGGTGTGAGGAGAGGAATTTATATCTGATCCAGGATAATAACACTAATTCTTTGCCACGTCTATCTACTAGGTTCCAGTTAAAAATTACCTGAAATTCACATTTCAGTATGAGCTCTTCTAAGTTTAAAGAAACCCTGCCCAAATCATGCAATGAAAGACTCTAAAACTTTAATGCTGTGTAGTCACTGCAGGATTATTTACCTAATACTAGCCATCTACAATTGGGTATTTAATCTAAAGCAATTGTCTGCACTCTAAAAATAGGTACTTCTAGAAGAACAGAATAATTCATTTCAAATAGAATTAGAAAAAAAGGTTTTATGAATTATCTCTATAGATGCATTTGAGTACATCTGCATTATAAGCAGGTATGCTCAATGACATCTCTCACAGTCATAGTCTCCAGCTGTCATTGCGAACCTGAATGAAACACACAGCAACTCCCTTCCAACCTCCATGCAAAATTTCCTTCCTAAGGAAATGTGAAATAGTAGAGAGACGTTCCTGAGCCTTGTGATGTAGAAGGGGCAGCAGAGAAGTAGTTGCCGTTTTTACCTTTCTTTCTCTGCTCACTATGGATTGAATCTAAACAGCTAGTTTGGTTCGATGCCCTACTTTTAACCAACATATTCTTGATGAATTTGTTAATGCAGAATTTTTCATTTATATTTTAGACACTTTATGCTGTGGAAGTCTAAATCGAAGATGTTCATTCTATATTCTGTTTATAGTCGATGGAGAGAAAGAAGAATTGTATCTTGTTCATTTGTGCCTAGCCGGTCCTAGCGTTGGGTGTAGTAAATCACGCCCCTGGTGTGCCTGGTTTTCCTTTATTGACAGCAGAGTGTACAGAGACTGACTAAAAGTATACATATATTTCTGTAGGTAGACAGGTTCATACAGCCCTCTGTAATATATCCTATCCCCAAATGCTAATAGATACAGCATAAAATGTATCTAAAAAAATCAAGTATGTTGTTTTGTTTCATGAGATTAAAACCATGGCATAAGAACAGTTTTCTTTTCTAGATCCTTGTTTACCCAACAACTGTGTACAAAATATTGCATACTTGTAACAATATTTTTTTTTTTTTTTTTTTCTTTTTGATAGTACTTAGAGTATCTGGAAGACCAGTTTGTATAGCTTTATGTAAATATGAACTACAAAAGTTTGGTCAAAATCTATCAGAATTTACCTAACAATTACATGCAAATCTGTCATTAAATGCAGTTGCTTGTATTACAAGATTTAGTAATCAAAGATGATCACACAGCAGCACTTCTGTGTTTGGTTTAAGATAACACTTAAAAAAAGGAACAAAAAACAACATTACCTGATATTTTGAATAGTTCCTTCTTGCTTAATGCATGTCTCCTGAGGACAGCTGGGAGACATCGTACTCTTTCTTCCACAGGTGCTTGATGTATTTAATCAAAACAAACATTAAAGACATTGCTTTACCGCTGCATCCAAGACTGTCTATTTCTATTGCCATGGCTTTCCCTCAGACTCTGGTCAGTAGAGAATTGCAACTGCCTCTGAAAGATCAGTCTATGCTCCTTAGTATTTATTGTAAAAAAAAAACAACAAAAGATAGAAAGGTGGAGTGAAAAGCCAATAATGCTGGATAGGCAATGTATGTATGTGTTCTCATCACTAGTTCACAAAAATCAGTAGTATTGAACTAAAGATTTCAGTACGCATAGATGAAAGGCCAAAGCTGGTTGAAATACACAGATGACATTTCTTTATGATATTCTGTACTCTCCCTTAGTGAAGTTATAAAGTCAAGAGTATTAGGTCAATTATTTTGTAAGTGAACATAATACCTCCAAGGTGCATTTTATTGTAGCTCATGAAGTTGCTATGGCATACAGAAACACTAAAAGAAGCGTTTATAGTCAATCAAAAAAGAAGTGTAAAGGAGCTGAATAAAAATCCTGCAGAGCCAAAACACGAAGGAAGGGTCTAAAATAGATATTTTGTTTTATGCTACTGTGAGAATGACATTCTGCTAGAAATCTTATAAAAGCCTTCATAAAATCTTTAATTTTATTTCTTTTAAAATGATTAGTGTTTATCATGGCACACAGATATAGTAATGAAAAGTAAAACTGTTTTAGTCTGACATTCTTCGGGAAAAAAACAACAAAAAACGCACAAAAAAAACCCCAAACAAACAAGCAAACAAAAAACAAACCAAACCAAGCCAAACCAAAGCAAAAAAACCCAAAGCAAGGATACATATCTAGCATGACACAAGTAAATGTTCCTCTCTTTTCTGGTTGTTTCTGCATGGATAATTGTAGAACAGGAAATTTATATTTATGAACTTTACTAGTGTCATTTACTTTAATGAAAAATAGCACAAACCAGTTTCTGCAGAAGATAGTCATAGAGTTGTATGATTGGGGCATCCCTGTTTAGAAAATAAAAGGAAGAGGACAAGGAGCAGTAACTTTTTTTTGGACATGGGAGAAACTTACCAGCAAAGGTGACTGGATACTGTAGAACACGATAGAAACAGCAGATCTACTTAGAATGAAGTGAGAGGATTATGCTATTTCTTGGGATGCTGTAAAATCTGGAGAGAGCATGCTCTGCTCTCCCAAGCAAACAATATGATTGCCCCTTTTAAATAACTTGGCATTTACAAGTTCTTTGTGTTAAAGCCAATGTTGCTGACACTAAAAGTACTTCCAAAGCCGTTAACAATTGTTACAAAGTGAAGACAATCTGGAAAGGTGGAAGGTGGAAACAAGAAATGCTGTCATCTGCGGTACAGAACAGTGCAGCAGTTGCATTGTAAGGAGGAAATCTGAGGTGAGAGGAAATGCCAATCCTTTAACTACATAATTGGTAAGACCTGAAGTATATTACTTTGAAATGGGTTGAGCGGTTTTACTAATGTAACTAGAACATATGGTCCTGGAAAAGGTTAGATTACAGCCATGAGGATTGTTAAAGGTTTATAATTTCAAAGTCTACAATTGATTTTAGCTTCCACCCCTTCCACACCACTTGTTTTGCTCTGTATTTGACCTGGGCTTCTTAGTTCTAAAGGAAGAGGTCATTACTCATCCAAGCTCCATAGACAAGGCAAGCAAAACAGAAACCATTCAGACCATAGAAGACCTCTGTTGTACCGATAAAACTCTCCGGCTTCTCCTTCTGTCATAGAAAAGACCTTTTGTCAGGAGTGCACTTTTGCCTTGGCTCAGGAAAGCCGATGAAAAAGTCAGACGGTGCCACTATGCTTGAAACAACAAAGGGAACAGAGAACAGCAGAAAGTATTGAAAATCATTTTGAATGCTCACTTTGTAAATAAAGCTACAAATGTTTCTCTGATCGATGACTTCAGGGGCTTCTAGCACAAAGGAGAGCAACAAATTCAGATCACTAGTTATTCTTGTAAAACTGTGCCAGAATCCCAGTATAAGTTGGTAGAAGAGGGAGATTGATTGACCTTTAGAGCAGCAAGACACAGGGAAAAACAAACGTTCTGTATTTGCTGTCCTTGACATATTCCAAATCCCTAATGTTCTGGGTAAGTGAACTCTTGCTAACATGAGAATGCATCAATTCATGACAATTATTGTCGTTGCCAAAATAGCTCATGTCTCAGTAACTGTCAGAAAACAAGGCTGTTATGTTTTGTGAAAAAAGTAGAGGGCAAGATATATATTTTTAGAGACACTTCCCTTGTCTTCATGTATATACATACATATATATTAAATTCTCTGATAATGACTTATGTCAGGGTACACTGCTGCTCATTTATTACTGACAGAAAGCATTACTTCATTATGCAAGGAGATTTTTAAAAGAAGAAGAAAACAAACCTATCTGCAAACTTTCTTTGAAGAAATGGTAGTAAACAGAGTGGACAAAGAAGGAAAAAAATGTGCAACAACCTTTAGTCAGAGAATCCTGCTTTTTGAGACAAAGAAGATAAAGCATTCTTCTGTGGTATTCTAAGGAAATTTTCTTCTAGTACTTGCTTCTTGAGAAGCAAGCTCAGTCTTTCTATATCTCTTTCTAAATGAAAGAGACCTTTCACTCATCCACCCAGCACCATAGAGCTACTGAAACCACTGCATTATTGATGAAGAGGTTGCAGACCTGCAACACAGCTTTGCCCTGTTCTTCAGAATGATTTCAAGGCAATCTGTCCTTTGAGTCTAACTATTCTTTCAGTTCTACCAGTTCTTTCCATAAATCCGCAGAAATCTCAAGATTGCTTCCTATTATCTGGGAAAAAAAAAAAAGAAAAAGAGGGAAACAGAATCTTTGCTCTCATACAGTGAGGGACAAATGAATGTCTTCTCCAAATAGACATCTCAGAAATGTAATCAAGCTCTCAATGAGAAAATATCAATTCCTGCATAAAGCTGGTAAAATATGCATGGTATTAATATAAGATGGCTGATAAAACAAGAATATCTGTAAGGCTCTCTGAAAAAGTCTCAGAGCTTGTTTTTCTCTTTATCATTGAGTTAATGTAGACACAGGTTTTTTTGCATATGAACATGATCACCAGTAAGCACTGAAGTACCACCCACAAGAAAAAGGATTAGGTTTATACAGGAACTTTCTCAGATAATGACCCATGGGTGGTGAATTGACTTCCACAGCAATGACCACTCATCCTTACCACTTTTCAAGAAAGTTTTAATGTTTTGAAGGCTTTCACATATTTTTGTTATGCATTACAAGTTGCCTGACAGTCAGATACAAAGCAGCCATCATTTTCAATTAAGCAAGATGACTATGTGCCACAGTGATAATAACCCTGTAAATATCTATAGTAGACAGATGAACGGAAAAAATAAAACTAAGATGTTTTCATGTAAGTGACTCCTTACTTCAGAAGCAAGCTCCTTTCCAAGGAGCATTAGCATCTATTTCCACCGTATTAACAGTAGAGTTAATACTTTATGGCAAGATTAAGTCTCTGTCTTCAGGTGGATGTTCTAAGGGAGCCAACCAGAGAAAATATACCACTTCTTGGGAAGCCACCCACTGATATTTTCAAGTGGTTGCATATCTGAACAAAATATGTGACTAGGAATGACCTTCCATTTTGTGTTCCACCAGCAGGATCTTCCTGTTATGACTACATGGAATATTTTTTTTTTTATTTCACTCTCTTTTATTCTCATAGTCTTCCCTCTAAATTTAATATATTCAGGTTCCTGCTTCTGTAGAGATCACAGGAGAAAAGTAGTCTGTCAGTAAAGCAACAGACTCCCACTTTTTCATAAAAGTTCTAAAAGATGAAGGAAATTATGATAGTATTTATTATGTGTCTAGCATAGTAAAAAAAATATATAAACAAAAAAAGCCCACTAGTATGGTGAAGATTCAAATCATGAAGATGAAAGTTTGCATGTTAAAATAAATTATTTCAGAATTAGAATGGTATAATCTGTCTACTAATCTGAAATTACAAATTTACAAATACCTATCTATACAGGAAACACCCAATAAAGGTACATTTCCTTTTAAGGCAGATACTGAAATGAGAGATAGGAAAGAGGAAATTGATTCTTAATGCATTTGCTAACTAGTTCCACTCACATTTTATATGTGGAGATTGTTTGAATTCTTATCTGGGCGTTGTTGTCTGTGCTCTCTTGAGCACACTGTCAGAGTGCAACTTATTAACAGTTATGATAAACATCCTAGGAAGAATGATGGAAAATGCATGAACACTACCATTGAGAAAAATTATTTTGAGACATCATCTAAAAAGTCCTATTCTCTATCTCCATCTACTGGAGGATTTGTAAAAAACTAAGAGACTGGAGTTTTTCCTAATTCTTCCTCAATGCATCTATTATTTTCAAGGAAAGATAAACCCCGTTTCAGAAAAAAAGACTTCAGGATATCTCTCTTAAAAGTGACAATTTAAGCATAATCTCATTAGCTGAATCATCTCTTTTCAGACATGAACATTCTTATAAACATCTAAAGTTGTACAAAATAGAATTTAGGGACATAAATTCATGAGTAATCACTAAAAAACCCACAAAACTAAGCATAAAATAAAACAAAATAAAACCCAACACTTTTCACTGGCTTAAACAACAGAGATTCCCTAGATAACTTCATCTGAATTGGTGAAGTTTCCTACACTCCAAATGTTCTGCAACTGTAAGACTCTACATACATTAGTCGTAAGTGTAGCTCATTGAAGAGTACAGCAAAACTAGTGCAGAGGACCTGGCATCCACATTATATGCATTTTGCAGTGTTTTATCCTGACCTAGTTGTGGCCTGATTCTGTGTACTGAAAGTCCATTAGCAGTTGAAGTGCCTTAGCTGTTAGTGTCACTTCTTGTGGTAAAGTAAGTCTGAGAGATGCCCATTGTCTACACCCTGAGACCACTCCATGGCATGCACCTTACCACAGTAAGTGAGGATAATTGAGCAATTTACATAAATAATGAATAAATAATTAAAAATTCTAATCTGAACCATAATGCTAATGTCAATGCACAATGCAGCCGTGCTGAGCGGTACAACCATGTCGGCAAAGCTGAGCATCTCACAACCTATCCTTTTCCTCATGTCATTTGAAATTCAGGGTTTGTTTCCAAAGGGGCCCAATCAAGCCAGCATGCTTGTAGCTCATTCACTTAACACAAACTGACAGCACCACATTCAGCATAAAACACAGCAGTCACAGCACTTTCATTTAATATCATTGTTGGAAAAATGGAAGCTGTACATTCATAACTATTTTGGACATAAAGTAGGAGATCTTCCTAATTTTCAGAGTATAAGCCCACACCCTCTGTTCTCCAAGCAGGGCATCTTAACTCTGAGACACAATTTCTTTGGATGAAGAAGGGGTGATATGCTGATTATCTCAGAATCTCCTGTTGAATATGAATCAATTCTGCAGAAAGGAAACTCAGACTCATAGGCCTAACTCAGAAAATTAGAAAGAATTAGTAAATGAAAAATATGGAAAAGAGAAAAATTGAGGGTCTGGTCTCTGTCCAAAAATAAATTATGATCTTACCTTAAAGCTCCATTGAATAAGTTACTTGTATCATGTGAGGAATATAGATGAAATCAACCTTTTGCTGTTACTAGAACTTTCTTCATTAGCTTGCAGGGTTATATTTGTTTTAATTCAGTAATTATTCAGTTTACATGGTACACTTGTAAAATCAGAAAATATGAGAAAATATCTCAGTCTTTGCTTGCAAATCCTGTTAGAGTGACCACTCTTCTAGAAAATGGGAGAAGTGGTTTTCAACCACCAAAGGTTAAATAATTAAATCCATAATTTACAGATACATGTCTAATCATGACCCTATTATATAAACAGGGAAATGATGCCTCTTCCTTGCCCTGGTTTCTCTGTTTTGCATTCTCCATCAGTATACATTAGATATTCTAAAAGCATGCCTTACAGATTAAGCTACATAGTAGAACCAGATGCAGGGAAGCATAGCTTGTGAATGCTTAGCTGGTTTAGGCATTGACATGGTTTAAATAGCATAATACCTTTCCATGCAGTGAATAAAAGTGCTTTCAATAGCAGAACTATTTAATAGTTTTTTGACAGCTAAAGAACCTTGCCATAGGTACTCAGGATAATAAAGACCAGCACGATCCAGGAATATATTGTCTGATAGTATATGGCCAAAATATATATACCTATGTACAGCTGTCTGGGTAAAATGGTGTGTTTCAGGTCCTCTGTTTATGCTGATGTGCCAGAAGTACCCCATGTGCTTTCTATCAGATCAATAACACAGTAGACTCTTTTTGCTTTATAGGTAAAATGAATGTGGGTACTTCCTCGAATGTAGTAGAGTAGAAAAATAATGTTTAACATCCTATTCTCAGGATTTCAAGAGAGTCCATCAGACTTTTTAAGCTGGCAAACTGAAAATACAGTAAGAAAATGAAACTGGATCTTATGTTCTTACTAAGCAAGAAGCCCAAAATGGGGAAAAAGAAATATCTTCTTTCAGCTTCAAACAACTACAGTGTTAAACCTTGGGACTAAATCAATAGATCTTCCTTTGTTTTATTACTCAGTCTGTCTAGTGTTAGACTGAGAAGGGATTATGATAAAATCAGTGAATTTGGGGAATTACTTCTGCAAAATAGCATGAAGAGAGGTTCACAAAGAACAGGGGGTTACTTAGAGAATGTAGGTGAGAAGTGTTTTTTACAGTGTAGTGAGAGTCAGGGCAGAGTCTGTGTTTTACACAACAGATTCTGTGTTTGTGTTGTGTTTTAGGAAGGAATTCCTTCCACTGAAATCTCAGGGCTACAAGAATCTTCCACTAGTCACAATTAAGCAAGGTTTTCCAAATTGCATTCTTGGAGTTAGGCGGCTATGTTTAATCTACAGATAATTTAGGAAACCTAAACTCTTCATATTTTCACTTAAGACTTGACATCACAAATTCTACTATTTTATGACTTTGAAGCATGATTTATGTCTTGTCAAAATGAGTGGAGTGTTTCTATTAATTTCAATAATAATTGGATTGAGCCCGTACTGTTCATTAGAACACTTACTTTCTCAGGGTCTTATGCAAGGTGAATAGATCATGATAAGAAGAATGTGCTCTCTATGTTCTTATCAAAAGACTTTCATCACATGCAATTGGAGTTTTAGCACTAGAATTATTTCCTTAATATATTTAGTACAGACTACTTTATGGACTTTTTGTGCAGTTCAAAATTCTCAACTCATTTATATTGTTTATAGCAAAATGCTACTTAAAGACATTTTGCTGCAGACTACAAAAGAGAACTCTGAATTCTTTCTGCATGTAACATAAATAATGAAAAAGGTCAGATTTTCGAGTTCACAAAATACTCTTTAAGCTATAACTGAAAGCAAGCAAAAGAGCTATCTTTTCCCTTTGAAGGAAAAAAAAAATATCTAATTTAGTTGAGACTACTTTATTATATTACATAGAACACACATCTTTAATTGCAAACAACTAAAGAATAACTAGTTAATAATCATTACCATTACTTATGGTTTACATTTGGCTACATGCGGGTACTTTAATTCACAGAACTTTACATAACTGTCAACATTTAAAACAATTTTGTATTAATTACAGAGCTGATGAAAGAATCTAGGAAAAGTTGTCATGTACAAGTACCAATATAATGTGTGCATTACTTTCAATGTCCTTTTTTTTCTGTCCAGGTTGCAGTTACCTACTGTAAGACTGCATGTCCTAGAGGCCTGACGACTCCTGACTGACTTAATTCCTGAAATTCTTTTCTGTAAAAGAAGATGAGAGATCTGTTGTGCTCTGAAGTTTCTCTCAGATATTGATTTAGGATATTGCCAGAATAACCACATGGGGGCTAGTAGTCATCCAAGCTCTGGAAGTGAAGCTATAATTTGTCACTGCTTCCATTATGAAATTTGTTTTTAGTCACTATTGTTACGGTTAGTCTCATTATAGAAGCACTCAAGCAAGTGGAGTATGCTAGTCCTAGTATTTATCACCCACTTTTTTTCTATTTTTTGTCGAAAAATGAGCATTCATAAGACCCATTTGAGTATAGGAACATCATTCTGCCAAAGGGAATAAGTCAGAGACGTCAAATGCACCTGCAACAGGCACTAAGTAACAACCACAATTCACTCCTATCCTGTTGTCTGCAGATGCTCTTTTCTTATATTAGCAAGTACTGCAATTTTTTCATAAATCATTGTGGTCATCTATTGATTCATATTGCTCTAAACCTACAGATATTGTCATCAAGCGTGCAAAGGCAGAGTGAAGAAAATACCATCAAACAATAAAAAAGCAAGAACAACATAGTCCATCCCATTCTCCACCTCCCCTTCCAAACCCACAGGTTTGACCTTAACTTGAAAGCTATTTAGGACAAAATGTTAATCTTTTGCCCCTTGACAGGCTGGCAAATATTTTGTGTGATTCATGATTTCCTGGGTGACAAGACACTTTTGAACTGTTTCTGAAGAGCTGATAAATATAATTGGGATTTCACTCTTGGTATAAGTGGTTGAGGAAGTTTGAACTAGATTTATGCTGCTGCTTGAAGGCACTCTGAGTGAGCTTACTTCCCCTCTCTTTCTTCTTTATTGGCCTACTTAAATGGAAATGCTGAGAAAACAAGACCATAATTCAACAGTTCACATTTCATGGCATACAAACATACTCTGTTCTGTCTTACCAACTATACTGAAGACTTGGGAGTTCAATAGGAGGGATACTATGTCATCAACCTTATCGGATATTTACCTGAGTCTGAATATCTGGTTCTTAATCCAGATTTCATTGTGTATTTATTGTCTCAAATGAAAACAAAAACTAAACAACCCAAAAAGAATCAAAAAACCTCTACCAAAACAAAAAGCAGCAGTAAAACTAATCCAGCTGCAGAATAGATGAAAACTAAAAGATATTTCTCCAATTATGCCCTTTATTCGTGCTAAATATTTCTGTATGGGTATTTAGGGAAATGCTTTAACTGAAAAAAATCTAGAACATGTCCTTCACAAAAAGCTATTAAAAAAAAAGGCATTAGAAAGATATGAAAATTCATACTGCTTCAGACCAATGGTCCATCTAGCTCAGTAGTCTCTTCAACCGTGATTGCAAAAAGACACAAAAGACTAAACACAAGGTAAATATATAGAGTACTTGCACTAATACTTTCTCAGCTTCTGACTGCTTTCAGCAGAGATTTTCTGAGCATGCTTTTGTCTGTTTGTTAGCCAGAAATTGATCTTTCTTCCAAATGCTTCCAAGTTTCTTGTCTTCCAAATTTCTTTTCAAACCTATGCAATTTGCTTGCATTTACAATATCCTTCCCACAGACCCACTGGCTTGTATCACAATAACAATGATGATTAAAATGATGAAGTACTTTAATTTGTTTTGAATGAGCCTTCCGCTAAATTCTCATATTCCAGATTGTTATTCAAGATAGAAGGTATCAACTTTTTCCTACTTACCATACAATTCTAGATGTCTATATCTGGGCAATCACAATTAGATAGGATGAATCCCTGCATCACCTTCTATAACCACAAACTGAATAATTCTAATGATAATAATGATACATTATTAAGTATTATTGGCATGGACAGAAAACATTAAGTTGATTCTTTCCCCTGCTTGCAATCTTTCTTTTGCAGTTCTCTAAAGTTTGCAATAATTTACATATTAATAAGATTAGGTTTCTTACTTATTACCACAAATGATTTATATGCCAGGTTACTGTAAAAAAGTCAGGAAGAGCCATCTAATTTACACTAGTGTTGATCTTGTGCTGTTGAAAAGAACCCCGGGCATTTTTCATTGCATTTTATGTATTAAAAGGATCTAGGGCCCAGTCTATATAATAACAATAATCACTAAGTTATACTCTGCTAACCTTTCATTAAAGTAGCTGCACTACTGTCATACTACAAAATTGACTCATAACCTATATTACAAAGTAATTCAGTGCACATGCACTCTTACAGGCTCACTTTCCCTGAACAAAAAAATAAAAACATTTTGACTGTGCCTGAGGCACAGTAAATGTTTATGACTCCTGAAATATGTACCTACTATGGATGAAACCATAATTTGCATTTTGATTATCCTCTTGTATTAAAAAAAAATAAAAATATATGCAACCTTCTAATCTCTTGGTTTGTGTTATTTAACCAGCATGCATTTTCTTATAGCTGTCTTCACTGATAGGAACACAATTTCAGAAAATATTATCACACAATTTATTGATCTGAATAAATACGTTTTTACTTCTTGTCAAAGGAAATAAAATTTGGATAAGGTATATGTTGCTTGCTTCTGAGATAGAAAGTTGGGGCACTAAGCATGTGTGCTTTTTTGCATCACAAAACAAACACAAAATTCAGTTTTCTGTAAGCTCATAATTCTTGAAACTTCCTCTTTCTTGAAAACTGCTGAGTATCTTAGCATATTTCTATATCTTAAATTCACCCGTTCCTTTCATTTTTTAAAAGATAAATGAATACTAAAAACAAAGGGAGGCAATCACTTCTTTAAAAAAACTTCTTCTCTCAAAAAAAGTCCCCTGCATTGGTTGGTCATACAATTTATCTATGCATTCATCTAATATTTGTCTTTTCTAAATATTTATCATCAGTTCTTTGGACTGTCCACATCCATCAGTGATTTCTTTATTTGTCTCAGGTATTATTTCCATACACCTAAATTGTGCTCTTTTGTTTTCACCCTAATCTTTGGAATTGACAGTCCCAAGCAATCATCTCTTGACACAATTTAACTGTTTTACTACCAAGGTAAAATAAATGCTCACAAAAGGTAAAGGTAAACACCAAAAGCAGGTTTTTAAGTTTCACAGTGTTTTTGCTTTAGTAAATGATACAACACAAAAAGTTTGGAAGTATATCAAATAATTGCAGTTCTTCAGACCTCAAAAGTAGTTGTGATTGCAAAGCAGATGAAAGTCTGTCTCTTGGTTTAACAAAATCAAAACCAGATAGTAATAATAATAAGTGGTTTTCTTCTGTATAGATAATAAAATCTTTGAAACTAGCCGCAGTAACTTGAACACAAACTCATTACTTTTTGCAATTCTACTCACTACGGTTTTTCTTGGCTCATAGGCAGGTCCTTCAAACTGAAAAGGAAAATTATAGTTCAAGATCAAGTTTAAAAAAAAATATCTTGTGGAGTGTTACTGATTACATATATGTTTAAAAGTTGCAGCATATGCACAAAAGTGAAACAGGTGAATTATCCTTGTTTATCACCATCACCTTATTCCTGGATTTCTCATCAGGACTGTTTGGGAATTTTTTTTTTAAAATCTCTGGTAGTTGGAAGAAAATGAAAAGGCATGTAATCATTCTGAAAAGTCCTGAAAAGAAACAGTTTTACTGAAAATTAATAATATGTGTAAGGGACCACTCATAATTTCTCCTAAACAAAGCAGCCTGAAGAGACTTTTAATGATTCAAACCAGGCCTTCTGCTTAAGGAACTGATAAGGCTAATACCTGGTTATCTCTTGTGCTATTCATGGGAAAGAAAGACACTGGCACAGCCCTGTTTTCCGTCCCGTGAAGGACAAGCTGTTTCTTCGAAAAAGACTCTATGCCTAGTGTTGCCCCTTGCCTCATTATCCATGAAATGCATATTAAAGTTCACACCCATGCATATGCTAATGAAGATTATTGAGATCATGTTAAATATATACGACTATAGCTTTCATCTCCCCCCCCAAAATCATGCTGCACGTCATCTGGCGGGGCGGGGGGGGGAACTTGAGGCAAAACTGTCCCTAGGAGTGGGCGAACATAAAAGGGGGAAGACTTTCCCTGAAGAAAGAAGAAGAAGAAGGGGGAGGAAGAAAAAGAAGATTTATGACCTGTGAAGATTTTTCTCTGAAGAGACCCTGAAGAGCACTTCTGTGACCTGCATTGACTGGAGTGACACTGGAACCAGGAATGGTGATCTTTTTATCTCCCTCTCTCTCTCTCTCATTCTACCTCTCTCTCAGTCTCTCCTTTGATCTCTCCTTCTATATCCCTTTGCTTCTTTCCTTTCCTTTTTTTTTCTTTTCTCTTTCCTTTCAAAGAAGTAATGCAAGGCATACCGTACTGCTTGCTATCATTCATTGTATGTCTGTTATTAAGTATCGCTTGCCATAGTTTGCTGTATGCCTGTTGCTAATTAACACAATGCATACCTTACCACTTACCATAATTTGTTACATACCTAGCCAATTACTGTGGGCCTAGTTAAGACCTGGTTACTAACCTAATAAATGTTTGTATACGGACCTTGGGATTTGTCTCACCTTAGACTGTGCTGATGGGGATTCACGAATCTGAGTCACTTACCCCTCCTCCTTTCCGAGTGGGACGTGACATATAGTATTTTTAATGTACATGCAAGAGAGTTTGTATTTATATCTACTACTTCTAAACCTGCAAAACTAATGGACAGTTCTCTTTTTTATTGTATTATTTTGTTAGTGGGGTACTTTTTCCTGTAAGAGGATGAATGACTTCTGGCAATGCTTAAGCACATGACAGCTAGAGATGGCAATGACTGGATCTGGTTGGGTAGTTTCTTTAAGAATAAACAGAGGTGAAGTGCTTTTGTTAAGCTGTACAAGCTGAAGATGGGAATGTGTCAGCATTTTAGTTCAGAGAACTGTGATTTTGAGGAAAGTCCCCTAATTGTCCTCTCTTACTGTATGTTGCTGCAAATCACGTTCATTAGTGCATGTAAGCCAAGTTCCCTTCAGATGAAGTGAAGTGTGAACTCTGTTCCAGCCTGAATCAAGACATCATCACAGATCGACTGATTTGTTCTTTGGACAATCTTGAACCAACTATTCGGGCCAGAGAGCAGACAAAACTAACCCAAAGTAAAAACCCTAACATTGTAGATGCAGGGATCTTATATCAAACTTCTGTGATCTGGTGTTGTTTTACAAAGTTAATAGTTAATGTAGACACAGGCTGAGAATACAACATCTTCCAGTCAATCGGGGTGTAGTCCTTGTGTTTATTTCCCCATTTTGTCCACCCGCTCTTATCTACTATGTGCATATTTCTTTATTACAGCTGACAAACTCTTGTAGACTTAGACTACTTCCTAGTATTTCATTTCAGCCATTCCTTATTGGTCCTCTGAGGTGACATGAAGCCCTTTCATAATAAATAGCAATAACTAAATAAATAATATTAGTGTTAACAGGAAAAAATAGATTAGATTACTGATGTAGCATTTGGGCATGTGTTTAATAACCAAAAGTTCCACGCATCATTGCTGGAAACAAGTTATGCTTCTTTAACTGAAAAAAATCTGCTAAGTTCATTCAAATTTTCAGGAAAGAACACAAAAACTAGAATAAAATTACAATAACTGGATAACTGAGAACAAATTGCTTTGCTTGTCTGAAGTTGTCTGGGGGATATGGTTTGTTGTATCATTTTCAAGTGTAAGAACAGGATTCACAAGGCATACCACAGTTGTACTTCAAGGTATTTTGTAAAATCTTCTATTAAAATCCAAACTTTCAATGTAAGAAATTTGTAGCATCTGCATATTTCAAAGGAAAACAAACATATTCATCTAAGTTGCTAAAATCTACCCAAGCTTATACACTGCACAGCACAAAATTACTTCATATCAGCTTTTTGCATACAATGATAAAAGTTTTCATCAGCTAGCTCAAAACTGGTACATTTATATAGACTTTTCACATAAGCAGCTCTTCTTTTGCTTGTTTCACAGTGCAAGGTAGGCACTAGAGACTGGAAAGAAGTATTTCTGCTAGTGCACAAGGACTGAGAATCTATAGTTTAAATTTCACTTAAAAAATTTCTTCGAGGAGTCTAACTTCTATACTATAGTAAGGTTATTTATTGATCGGCTTTACTAATTCATAGGAATAATAATGAGTCTTGTCTTTCTCACTCTCCTTCATTCCCTTTTTAATTGTCACCATAATTTAACAAGATGTTCTGCTGTCAGAATTTAATTAAGCCTCTCAACAATGCCATCTGGTGGGGTTAAAACCAAATTATTTAGAGCTCGTGTCATATTCCTGACAACAACAGAGAATTATTCTCAGCAACCTCTTTCAAGTAAAAGGCCAAACAAATAAACAAATTTCATTCAATCAGCTTCACTAGTTTAGCAGTACTAATTACTGAAATAAGGTATACTAAAACCTGTATTTCCAAATTATCTAAACCAGAGCTGATTATATGCATAACTAATGCCCAGACTGACTCTTCCTGTTACCATTAACTTCCTACAGAATGACACCCATCATATCCTCCACTTACAGGAGGAGACACTTATATATCCCTTCTCCATATTCATATATGGTGGTTTTATGATGCTTATGTGACTGTTGTACTGGATTTTTTTAAAGGCTGTGTTGGTGCAGCAATATACCTAATTAACTAAACTTCACAGGTCTTCCTGGGGTTGTGTGCTCCTGAAGATCGCCACAACATCTATTTTAGTTTGTTGGGGGCTCTCTTTTGTGGTAAATTAACTAGTACTCTCCAAATATCATTTCAGGAACTGCTCCCTTAGAGCTTAATCCAGAAAAGCTATCACAATTGGCTACCTCAACTCCATAGAAGTCTCCAACTCTGTTTTGAAAACCTTGCACTTCAGATAATCCTAGTCACCTTCGTATCACACACTAACATACACCCTTAGACTCACTTCTCAGGGCTGGGATGCTGCTTTCATACCATTTACATTTTTTGCACTACCACTCCTCCCCAAACTAAGTGTAATAATACATTATTATAGATTCCACAGACGTACCATGTGGGATCAGAAAAGACCTATGCCAAGTGCTATGTAGAGTGAACACAGGCAGTCCATCCCAGAGAGAGCAATCTAGCAGTGCAGAAGCAAACCAATCTGGAATACTTGGCAAAATGAAGAGAAGTCCTATAGGGAGGAAAATCCCCTATCACTCCAAATGTAGCTTGCAAAGTCCCATTTCACAACTACTGAGGAACATGAGGGTACCATGAGGAACACAAAGGTATTGCTCTTAGAAGAAACAGAAAACCATATAATTCCATCAAGGATCTTACCTTATACAAGCTGGATGCAAAGAAGCCTTTAGGGACAGTTCTTCAAGCTTTGAGTCTTGCAGAAGAGCAAGAGCGAATAGTCAAGCTGACTGTGTGTTAACATCCATACTCATCTCTGGTTCAAAGATGTATGAAAAGTAGTTTGAGATAAAGTTTACAGGAACAGAAGTATTTTTTAAAAAAATAATTAAAAAAACTGAAAGCAACCCTATTATCTCACATCAAATTCCTGAGAGGGGCCTTGGTTCATTCAGTCAGCTGAAGAACAGTGAGGAAGGGAGTAAGTGATAAGATCTGGAGTGCATACAAAAGCTAATGCTTTACTGCATTCCCGTAATGGTAATAAAAATGCGAACAAGAAAAAATAGTTAAATTTTACATTGTATAAATCAGTGGTAAGTAACTGCTGATACTGTTCCAGTAGTGGTGCAGTAGTCTTCTGCACCACCACTCTTCAACCACCCCTTCTTTGTATTAGTGACCGAACGAGGCATGGCAGTGTTAGAATTGCCCTCCTGTTACCATTTAGAAGGAGAAAACTTGGTATTAACAAAGTGTGCATGAGCCAAACATGAAAAGGTGTGCCAAGCTGCAAACCTAGCAACCATGTACCAGGAATGCAGATCAGGCACCCATGAGAAAAACAATCTGAAAGTCATCTGACATTGTCTAAAAAAGTCCAGTATACTGCCAGATGACAGAAATGAAAGTGCTGAAAAGCAGTGTAGAGCATCAAAAATTCTTACTGTCAAAATATTGAGCAGATGCTAAAGTTTACAGATAAAATGAATACTGACACCATATAGGAATGTCTGGATCCCCTCAGGGAAGGTCTCCTAAAATGTAGACAAGTGACAGAAACTGATTGAGAAGCATCAATTAAACTTTTCACTGAACAAGGTTTAATTAGCATATAATAAACAGCTGTAGGGATGGTGTCTTGACCCATGAGAAATTTTTGCTGTCATCAGTTGAGAAAGACCAGAAGTACAGAATTTACTCTATGAGACCATATCTGAAACACAATGCTTATTACTCCTGCTATTGAAACAAGTCCAAAATACTAGGAAAGTTATGGTAGGAACCTAACTTGATCAGGCTTTTAAAAGGTATCTGTCAAAATGTTTTTGTTGTTGTTTTGGTAGGCACTCTTGAAAGAAAAAAGTGATTTAAAAAAAGTTGCATTTTAGTACATGGTAGAACACGTAACTTTAAAAAGTAGAGGAAACTGATAGAAGACAAGAATAAACTATAAAGGATCTTTTTCCTCTTATGTCCTCGCAGACTGATCTTTTGCTCCTAGCTTGATTTCAGCCTGCCAATTCAGTTTCTTTTTCCTATGTTGGGTTTTAGCCAGTCCCTTCTTGTTCCTACTAATTCTTTCTTTCTCACACTTTGACCTTTATTTGCAACAGTGTTTAAATCTTTGTTGTGCTGCACAGGTGGGACATCTCTTGTCCGCTGCCTTTTTAGAGCAATAGAATATACATTGTGTCACACAAATAAAACACCAGACACTGCAAAAAGTGACTGTTGGGTGTAAGGAAGAAATGCATAGTAGATCATGTGGTAGTGTCCTTGCTCCTACAAGACAACAGAAAAAATTCAAGTAGGTGCAGCTGCAGTCTGCCAGTCAACATCTGGTTGGACAGTTGCTGTCATGTGCCAGTCTTTTTGGCCTCAGGACCCTCTTTGAGGAATAAGAGTGGATGGGGAAATGCAGAATCTATCTTTGAAAGTGGATTTCTTTGCCAACCTATTATGGAGGTCTTCAAACTAAGCTTGTTGAGGGAAGTTGTACAAAGCTTAGAAAGCAGTGAGGAGATATGCTAGGGGAGGTTCTCTCACTTCCATTGAGAAAGCAATGTGACTGGGAACCCACTTTGAGTGACTGTACAGAAACAAATGCACCATGAGAAACAGACAGGAGGAATTTAAGAGTCTTTGGGTGATGTTAAAGGTATGACCCCACTAAGATTACAGAGATGTGGTAGCATAGGTTGCAGTACTGCAGAGCTGCAATGGGTCCAGGTCCTTCAGAAAGGACAGCTCAGAAAAGAGAGGATAGGAGTTGCATTCTGAACTCAGGAGAGGCTCAGATACACAGAGATCTGTTTCGTAACAGCTGGTTGACCAGCTAAGAGGTTTTTTGGGTGAGAATAAGAAGGGAGGTCAAGAAGGGATGAAGCTAACACGGAAAAACATCGAGATTACAAGGCCAAGTTTGGATGGAGGACTTCAAACACACCAATATTTTCTGAACAGCAATGTGGCTGGATACAAGCAATGCAGGAGATTTTTGGAGAGCACTAAAGACTGAATGGAGAGCAGTTCTGTAGGAGAAGTCAGGGTTTACACGAATCACTTGTAACTGTGAAGGACAATAGTATCCTGAGCTGTGTTACTAAGAGTATAACTAGCAGGTTAAGGGAAGACATCATTCCCCTTTCTTCTGCATATGTGAGAAATGTCTGGAGCACTGTCCAGTCTTGGCATCCACAGAGGAAAGACATTGAAATACTGGAGTGAGTCCAGCAGAGGACCACCAAGATGTCAGGGGCTGAAGCACGTGACCTAGGAGGGGAGGTTGATGGAGGTCAATGTGAATCATAGAATAGAATAATGGAATAGTTTGGTTTGGAAGGGACCTTTAAAGGTCATCTAGTCCAACCTCCCCTGCAACAAGCAGGGACATCTTCAACTATATCACATTGCTCAAAGCCCCACCCAGCCTGACCTTGAATGTTCCAATAAGATACTAGCAAAAAGAGTCTTTACAATGAGAGATATCAAACAGTAAAACAGGCTGTGAAGTCTTCATCCCTGGAGATGTCAAAAGGTTGACAGGACAAGTACCTATCAACAGCACTCAGATTTGAAATGAGCCCTGATTTTCTTGGGGTTTGCACTGATAGTCCCTAGAGCTCCCTTCCAACTGCAATTATTTTATGATTCTGTGATCTGTTAAAGAGCAAATCAGAGAGTCAGGTGAGCCTTGCTGAATGGTAGAGGCTGCCCCTTTCTGTTGGGAACAACTGGACTTGAAGAAAAGGTTCAAGGAGAGTCAACAGCCTGGAGCAGACAGAGCATACAGCAGACATACAGCAGATGAGGCTGCCACCTGCATCCCAAACATGCAGGGATGGTGGGATGTCATCCAGAGGGACCTGGATGAGCTAGAGAGGTGGGCCCGAGCAAACCTCAACAAGGCCAAGTGCAAGGTCCTACACTTGGGTCAGGACAACCCTCGTTATCAATACAGGCTGGGGGATGACGTGATAGAGAGCAGCCGTGCAGAAAAGGACTTGGGGATACTCATGGATGAAAAGCTGGACATGAGCCAACAATGTGTGCTTGCGGCCCAGAAGGCCAATCACATCCTGGGCTGCATCAAAAGAACCACAGCCAGCAGATCCAGAGAGGTGATTCTCCCCCTCTACTCTGCTCTCGTGAAACCTCACCTGGAGTACTATGTCCAGCTCTGGAGTCCTCAGCACAAGAAGGATGTGGACCTATTGGTGCAGGTCCAGAGGAGGGCCATGAAGATGATCAAAGGGCTGGAGCACCTCTCCTATGAAGAGAGGCTGAGAGAGCTGGGGTTGTTCAGCCTGGAGAAGAGAAGACTCCGGGGAGACCTTCCAGTACCTGAAGGGGGCCTATAAGAAAGCTGGGGAGGGGCTGTTTGCAAAGGTATGTAGTGATAGGATGAGGGGCAATTGTTTTAAACTAGAGCAGGGTAGGTTTAGGTTAGACATTGGAAAGAAGTTCTTTACAATGAGAATTGGCTGCCAGCCAGGAAGTGACTCTTTTCTTTGACATCAAGCCTAGAAGCAAGAACCTACTAGAAAGGACACTGCAGGAAGGGAACAGACTCACTAATGTTAAGCTAGTATCTTGGAATGGGATTATTTTAAAGAACAAATTATACAGGTTTAATTTATAATTTATAATATACTGTTATATTTGTTATAATAAAATAATTACTATAGTAAAATGTTTTGTGTTTATGTTTGGTTTTTTCTTCTTTTCTTTTTCTTTTTTATTTCTTTTTTTCTAAAATTTGTTTTAAGGGATAAAAATAGGAATTTCAAACAAATTGCTCTGAACAGTTTGGTATAATCTCCCATGCTGCAGTGCTTCAAAACTCAAAATCCCTTCAAAGGATTCAGTGAAACTGTATTGCAATATAATTGAAACTTACTGTATATTATACTAGACATAGAAAATAATATTATTTGGATGTTCATACAATACTTTTTTTGATTTCATAAGCACGAGTCTAAAGACATATTGCACAAAATCTGTTCCTGAATTTTGTAAGCTAAGACAAAATAAGCTAAAGTTAATAGGATTTTATTTCTCAAGTTGCATTTTGTGGGTTTTCCTCTTAAGAGGTGGTTGAGAAAACACATGAACACTAGAGGGCAGAGGCGGATAGCTTTTTAAATACGTTAAGACTAATTGGTTCTAGAAGTATTTTTTTGGTGGTATTTTAGCAATTTTGGACTGATAATTAATTCCTGAGCTAGCTACAGACTACAAAAGAATGAAAGACAGATTCAAATTCAAACATTCATTTAAATACCATTAACTAAGGTCTGTGAGTCAAAATAATATAAAATAATTACTAAGACCATAATTTAAATAATTGTAAAATTACTGATGTGACATGCAATCAGCAACAGAACAAGATGGTGAGATGAAAAAAATATGAGCATAATAAAGTATTTGTGAAAGGCAAAAGTAATACTAATTGTGGAAAAGGGAAAGTAATACTTCCTGATGTCCTGGGCAAAAAGAAATAAATAATAAAAAAGCATTGCTTCAGATTGTTATACTTACTGGAATAAAATACCGTGTTTTAAATTAAATATTTTGTGTATGACTTATTTCATAGCTTGTTAACAGAAGGGATACATAGTAATTGCATCTATGTAGCATATCCTTCCAAATATCTTAAGATTATTTTACTCTGTATAAATACAATAAAACTTACAGAAAGCTAAATATAAAGAAAATGACATTCAGTTCATTTAAACTTTTCCAAGGTAATACAGTGAGTTCTGGTATTTTTAAGAGCATAACATACAGGGTTTGCATCTCCTACTCCTATTAACTGCCAAATGCGTAAGTGCTTACCATTGTGTCTTGTTTGTTTTGTTAAATTTTCTCAGGTGCTAGACTGGGAAGAATGTAGCCTTTTAATTATATTTAAAAATGCACTTAGTTATCTTTTGTTAGCTCACTGATATCTTTTATAAAGTGTCTAGAAAAATACAAGAGACAATGCCAAAATATATTTTATAATAGTAAACATATGAGTATTTTTCTGCACTGCCATAATATTGTTATACACAGCTGAACAGTCTTTTGTTGGCTGAAATTCAGCTCAGTGATTAAAACATTAAAATATAGTCATCTGGCCCCCATTTCAATAGTCAGTGGAGAGCAGGGATTCAATTCAGTTACCTAAATGCAGACTGTTAACATTGTGTGAGAGATCTTAGACTATTTGAGAAATACAGCAGGGTTTTACAGCTATGATGGTCAAATCACGAGAGAGCTGCACCTTTTGGAAGGCACCTGGAGTCTACAAAGGATACGCTGGGTGACCATGCAAGTAACAGGATGAGCTCCAGTGTTACACCCAAAATCTTTATGAGTAAAGAGAAAACACACATTTCCTATATGTACAATCAAGAATTTATTGTTAATATAAATAAAATCTTAAGAGTCTAATCCTTATTAGTCCACATCTAATTGTTGTGTAAGAACAACAAATGATAGTTAATGCGGTTAAAACCATTACACACACACTTCTTTTATACCCCTCTTCCTGGTGTTATGCTCACCCTTCCCCTGCTCCTTTCAGTCCTAAGGATTTGGCTTCATTTGGGTGATGTGTGGGCAGCACTACAGTTTTTAGTCTCTGGAGTCCTTTGTCAAGAGGAATATGATGGTCATGTAGATGGTTCCTTATTCCTTTCTCTGGGATCCAGTTAGGATCATTCTTACATGCTTGCTAACACACTTTTACAGCTTTGCTCTTTCCTCATTGGTCTGCAGTTCTGTATTACTTCCAAATATCCTACGTTTGATGCCTTTTATCTATCTTAGATATTATTGTTTTATTCTCTTTGTTAGCCCTAAAACTAGTGTTTTTCCTGCTACTGCTCTGCATTTCTTTAACTGACCATGGGTGAGTTGTTAATAGCTGTGGGGTCTCCAGTGCCAAGCCTGTGCCCCACCACATGCATGAGCTCCTCTATACCACATTATGCGTCTCTGTCTCTGAAGGTTTCTGCCTCCGAAATTCACTGCCATCACACCAGGCCTGCCTTTCTCTGTATTAATGAGTCATTAATATCTCATTTTATATAGAAAAAGTTCTTCTTACTATCTGTACAGAACTACGGTTCACCACAGAGAGGTGCAGAAAGTAGAATAAATTAACCCTAGGCATCTGGTCAATTTGTCATCGTTTGGGCTGGGACGGCCACTAAAATGAATGACAGATGCTCTCCCCTACGTCTCCCTTCAGGGAGAGAAGGATAAGAGAGAAAGAGACTTATCAGTTGAAAAGAAACAAAACTACTTTAATGAAATATTAATAATAAAAAGAAAAGATAATTATATCAAAAAAAGAAAAATAAGTAAATATATACAATATAAACAAAACCAGTATTGAGCTCCCAGGATGACGATCACATCACTGGCAGGCACTGGAGAAATCCCAGACTGGACTCAGCGATGGATGGGAACTGGATTCCGGATTTGGAGTCAGGAATGCACAGATTGGGATCAAAGACAGACAAAGAGAGTCCTCCTTGGACACCAGCCACTGAAGGAAGAGAACTGACCCTTTAATCCCTCAGCTTTTATACTGAGCATGAAGCAGATGGGATGGAATGCTCCATTAGTCGGTTTTGGGTCACCTGGCCTGTCCACTACTCCCCACAGATGCAACTCCTCTACACTTTTCCGCTTCCAACCCTCCAACAGGGCAAATAACAAAGTTATCTGACCTTGGTAGTTATAGCGAAAAGTATAAGCAAGAGCCTCTCTGCATACCATTCCTTGGTATTAACTATAGACATCAGGTCTTATCTCTGCTAGAAGCAGACACTGTCTGGACAATACACCATTAATTTCAGAGAGTTCCATTACTTAGAAGAGGCTTAACTGAAAAGTAAAATTAATGAACAGAAAATTGGTTTTGTTTTACCTCAAACCAGGACATAATTAGAGAAATTGCTGTCACAGATAAATTAGGTAAACCAAAGCTGCAAGCAGGTCAATGAATGCTCAGAAAGAGCAGAACTGGCAAAAAAAGGGCCTTCCAAACTCAGTACAAAATTTGTGGCATGTTACTATCAACAAGCATACCATATTGCTGGTCTACATGGTTTCATCAGTCAATAAAATCTTGAAAGCTATGCAGCTTTACAGCTAATGAAATGTAGGACCTCACTTCAGCTGTCTCAACATCGGTGCCTAATGACATTTGAGGTGCCCTTGGGATTACCATTTGGCTTCCAGTTGCTGTTCTTGCAGGGTGCAGACGTCCCACAAGTCCTCTTTTTAAACATGTGCAGATGTTTTAGATGCTCTAGGACACCTCAAATACTGGACTGACCATCCAGAAAACTGAGCCCAGCCCAACTCTCTTTTATGATTTCAGAGTGAATTAACTACTCTCTAGGTTCTGCCGACAGTCCCAACCTGTTGTTGAAGTGGGATTTGAGGCATTTGATTCACTTGTGCACAGTCAAAGGCAAGAATCTTAAGCTCTGTGCTGCATACTATACTGAATACTTTTTTTTTTTAAATTACATTTTCTAAGAAGAAATTTTGTTTAAGCTTCACACACATACAAATGGATCAAAACGCCCCTGTTTAAATGGAAATGCAGGTTCTGGAATGAACACATCCTCACCCTGAAGCATCTAATTTAAGAGGGAGTATATTGTGACATATATTATACCACCAGATACAAATTTACATCCCAGCCTACGTATATCCTAGGCCCTCCTGCCTAGGTATCCACTGAGTGTCGTTCTACACTCTTAACTTTCATTAGATTATCTATAGCCATCATTTTACTCCTCTGTGTGCTTCAGTTTCTCTGCAGAAGCAAATTGTTACAAAAAGTGGGATTGTTATTAATTCCTCATGGTATACAGTCTTGATCATTAAAAATTCAACCTTTACCAGGAATACAACACTTGAGTTTTCCATGTCATCTAGAGATGTGTGACTGCAAATAGTGATGTTTTGATCAAAATATGGCAAATGATATTTTACTTAGTGATATTGTCCTTTTTTCAGGCTACAGTTTCATTATGTACCTCTGTAATATTTCTGAGGTCGGTGGGTCAAACTTTAAAGCGGAATTGCTTTCACTAATTAAAAGCTAGTCTACATCATCTGCTTATGGTCAGATCTACTGACCCAAAATGATGATCAAATGAGTTTGTTGTGATGCATGAATGAATTGAAATTACCAGCCCCTTTGTAACAAGGCATCTTGATATAGGATGGCAAATTGTGTTACCACACATCACCCAGAAAATTTGAGTCAATATGTGCCTAATTTTCCACAAACATAGAAGCTGAAAGAAAGCAGCTAGCTTTTCAAAGCAAATCCTGTCAAAGGAATTTTCTCTTCAGGTTGGAGGTCAGTGACAAGTGGTATTCCCCAAGGGTCAGTACTGGGTCCAGTCCTCTTCAATATATTCATCAATGACCTGGATGAGGGGATAGAGTGCACCCTCAGCAAGTTTGC
>VWZL01005301.1:190692-204683 GCA_013396915.1 Stercorarius parasiticus | reverse complement strand
GGAACAGGCTGCCCAGAGAGGTGGTGGAATCTCCATCTCTGGAGACATTCAAAACCCGCCTGGACGCATTCCTGTGCAATCTGCTCTAAGGTGACCCTGCTCTGGCAGGGGGTTTGGACTAGATGATGTCCAGAGGTCCCTTCCAACCCTACTGTTCTATGATTCTGTGATTCAGTGTTGAAAGTGAAATAATTTACATGAAATTAATGCTTGTGATTTTTAAATGGTCATTGTAGTTACAGGTCTATATTTTACGATATATGGCAAGGTCTAAAATTCTCAGCAATACTTCATAAAAATCATTAAATTCTCTCTTGTCATTGCATGCCTGTTGAGGTTACATGAGAAGAACCAAAAGAGATGCGTAACAAAAATATGTTCCATGCATTTATCCAACTACATATATTCCACTTTATTTCAGTGGAATCCCACTTTAATGAGAATAGCCTAGGACTCTTTCTATTGTCTTAAGAAGGAATGTTTTTGTTTGTTGTTATTTTTTTTTACATTCAGCTTTCATTTTGAGATCTAATATGCAAAATTATAATCAGATTGATTTGAATGAGAACAATGTGGATCTCATTTCATTTTCAAGGAAAACATAGTAGAATAGTTAAAAGATTTCCCAGTGTAATTAGTGGAATGCATAAACCTTCTTTACATCAGATCAGTTTACTAGAGAAAAATAGGTGTGCTAAAAATTTTATGACTGTTTTCTCTTTGCACTAAATATATCACTCTAGTTACAGGAACTCTTCCATTATTTATCAAATACGTACTAGTTCAATAGCATGGGTCTTTTTATACCTAAACTGTTATGACAGCAAATGGAAAGGCAGCAGAAATATTTAATTTACTTGCTTCTTTGCAAGCACTTTACAGGACAATGTTAAGCTTCTCCTAACAGTTGTCTAATGGTAACGTGACCCATGTCATCCATTGACCATAGAGAACTATTTTAGCTTAGGCTATGAGTATACTATATATAGTACAGGTCTGAAAAACCTATGTAGTTGTCATGTAACAACTATAGCCCTTACATTAGAGAAAGCTCAGTGTTTCACACTTCCACTAGGAGATGATGAGAAAGAAACAGGGAAGGAAAATAGTCAGTAAAAGAACCCCAAGAAGCTACCAAGATTTGAGTTCAACAAAGTAGCCCTTGTCTTATTGTCCCCACTGTTGGTTGTCCCCTCTACCTCAAGGACATTTAGACTGGGTTGGCCACCACACTTCCCCCACTGTTGACTTTCCCATTTTACTCAAACTGTTCAGGTGTACACAGGCTTAGGTGCCTGTAAATATGATTTTGCCATTTCTACTGTATTTACTTGACACTGCAGGGTCTCAGGATTTATCTGATATTGTCTTAGCCTGAGCTGGTTTTAGATTGTTTTAGCAGTGACAGACAGTAATTGCATAGCAGTCAGTGGACTGTGGACTATTGTCTGACTAGTTCTAGATTAGCTTGATGAATACCGTATTACACAGTAAAGTTCAGACAAATGTATATGGTCACTGAAAATAAATATTAGCCCTTTATGTTAATTGTGCCTGGGGAAACTATTATGTAACTTTAACTAACAGCTAGCAATTGAAGATGTTCAAACTTCACAGGGCAACCACTGGCTAAAGAGCAAGTAAGCAGAGCAAGTACTTTTTGTGTTAAGAAAACAAAAAAAAACCAACCTAAAAATAACCTAACAAGTCAAAGGAGGAAGGGACCCTTACCATCAGCCTCAACTCTTCCCAGTGAAGAATTCAGGACACTAATGATGCATCTTAACCTTTCTTGAGCAAGAATGAAGTCAAGGACCTTAAGACAAAGAGAAATGCTGGAAGAGTGAGCTTAAGAGCAGAAAAAAAAAAAAGGAAAAGATACCAGTTAGGTTTTTAATAACTAATTTAAACTATAATATTAATTAGGCTTCTTCTGTAATAATTAGATAATTTAGTCTATGACTGCTAGACCATTTACAATAAAACTGTTAATGTTTGCATTCACCACTGTCTCATAATACATATAGCTGTCATTACACCATAGAAGGCAATGAGGTTGGTCAAACAAATACTATTAATCAGTTTTATTATAACTGGACTAATGATAATAATTGTTTGACCAACTCCATTGACTTCTATGATGAAATGACTTACTATGTGAATGATGGGACAATGATGGATATACTTGACTTTGTTAAGATCTGTGACACCATCTTCTTCAACATTCTCATTTGTAAGATGAGGAATCATGGACTGAATAAATAAGCATAAAATTAGCTTTATACTCTGAGGTGTTTAAGTTATTGAGGTCCAGCTTTTGGCTGGTTACAAACAGAACGTCCCAGAAATATCTGCTGGCTTCCATATTGTTTAATAGTATCAGCAACCTGGATGGTGAGAAAGAATGGGCATTCAGCATATTTGCAGACCTTGCAGAAGGGTTAAACATGTTGAAAAGCGGAGTTTAAATCCACAGGGACTTGACAAAGAGAAACCTCCCAAAGTTTGAAAAGAAAAAATTCAAAGGTCTGCACCTGGGTAAGAAGTAAGCAAGTGCTTAGCCCACCCTTGGCAGAGTTTGAGAAGCAACTAGACAAGTAGCAGCCCCAGTGAAAATCATGTGGGATTCAGCAGCAGACTGAATAAGCCGACAGGGTTATCTAATAGCCAGTAATGCAAAGACAGTGAGCTACATTTGGAGAACCATGGCAAATAGAAAAGGGAAGTTAATATTGCAATATACTCAGGGTCTATCATTGGACCTGTCATATATAATATCTTTATCAATTACCTGGGAGACAATATGTAATTGTCCTGGTTTCAGCTGGGAGTTAACTTCTTTTTTCTAGTCATTGCTGTCTTTCAGATTTGGTATGAATGTCAATAATGCATATTGTTTTAGTTATTGCCACGTGATATTTATATTTTTCAAGGACTTTTTTCACCTTCTCACAGAAGCTGATAAGGAGCATAGATAGAACTATGGAATGGCCAATGGTACTATAGACATCATGCTCAGTATATAAAGGGATTAGCCAGGGGGAGGGGGATACTAGCAATGACTTCTTGGGAAGGTGCCAATTCACCAATTTAGCGGGTAGTGAGAATGACCTGTCTCTTGTATATTCTTTTACCATTATTATTATTGTTGTTGTTGTTGTTGTTGTTGTTGTTGTTGTTTTTCCTTTTCTGATATTGTTCTATTAAACTGCCTTTATCTCAACCCTCAAGTTTTTTTTCCCTTTCCTCCTTTTCTCTCTCTTCTCCCTGCCCTTCTGGAGGAAAGGGGAGAACTGCGTGAGCTGCTACGTGGTCCTAGCTGCCAGCTGGGGTTAAACCATGACAGTAATCATCCTCATCAAGTTTGTGGGCCCCAAACTGAGAAGGACCAGACAACACAGTTGCAGACAGGGCTGCCATTTTCAGGGTCCTAGACAGGCTGGGAGAATGGGCAACCTCATGAAAATCAGCAAAGAAAAATGCAAGGTCCTGCATCTTGATTGGACTAATCCCTTGCAACAGTACAGGCTGGCAACTGACTGCCTGATTGGAGAACAACTGTTGAAAAAAGACCTGCAGAAGAGGGGGCTAACTGGAGTCATCACCATGCTTTGGTAGTGATGATGGCTAGATGCCTACTGGGCTGTATCAACAGAAGCATAGCCAGTAGATCAGGAGAAATTATTATTCCCTTTTACTTAAAGATGATTAGAGCACGTATACAATACTGTGTCCAGTTTGGGGCCCACAGTACAAAGAAAGGCTTTGATCATCTGGAAGGTGTCTAGTTGAGGAACACCAGAATAGACAGTCCTGGAGCACTTGCCCTCTGAGGAGACACTTGTGGGAATGTGCTCAGGTGACCAAGAAGGCCAACGGCATCCTGGCCTCTATCAGGAATAGTGTGGTAAATAGGACTAGGGAAGTGATCGTCTCCCTGTGCTTGGCACTGGTGAGGCCCCACCTCAAATACTGTGTCCAGTTTTGGGCCCCTCACTACAGGAAAGACATTGAGATTCTGGAGCAAGTCCAAAGAAGGGCAATGAAGATGGTGAGGGGTCTAGAGAACAAGTCTTATTAGGAACGGCTGAGGGAACTGGGGTTGTTTAGCCTGAAGAAAACGAGGCTAAGGGAAGACCTTATCACTCTCTACAACTACCTGAAAGGAGGTTGTAGAGAGGTGGGGGTCAGTCTCTTCTCCCAAGTAACAGGTGATAGGACAAGAGGAAATGGCCTCAAGTTCCACCAGGGCAAGTTTAGATTGGATACTAGGAAAAAAATCTTCACCGAAAGGGTTACCAAATATTGGAACAGGCTGCTCAGGGAAATGGTGGAATTGCCACCCCTAGAGGTATGCAAAAGATAGGTAGATGCAGTGCTTAGCAACGTGGTTTAGTGATGGCTTTGTCAGTGTTAGGTTGATAGTTGGAATCCATGATCTGAAAGGTCCCTTTCAACCTACACAATTCAATGATTCTATGATCCTGTGAATGGGGTTTGTTCAGCCTGGAGAAGAATGGTTGTGGTGGGACCAAACAGCAGCCTGCACCCCCCTCCCAGTCATACCTATGGGGAGGTCAGCAAGGTGACAGAGACAGGCTTTTACTAGAAGGGCATGGTGGGAGGTTGAGAAACAGCAATAAATTTAAACAAGTGAGGTTTTAACTGGATATAAAGAAGAAAATGAATTGCTATGTGGATAATTAAACACTGGAGAAGCTTTCCCAGAGAGCCTGCACAGTCTCCAAAATTGAAGGTTTTCAAGACCTGACTGGATAAAGCCTGAACATCCTCATCTGATCTTAAAGTTGACCCTGTTTTGGATCAGAACAAGGGGTTGAACTCCCTTCCCATGTCAGTAGTTCCATCGCTATATGACCTGGCAGCATCTGTCAGGGAGCAGAAGGAATGGGCCTGCTCCCAAAGAGGATGAGCATGGAGCCAAGGTGACCCCAATGCAGGCCCTACCCTTACTGATGGGGTGCAGCCCCACAGCAACAGAGCAAGGTGGCCAAAGCAGGTCTCATCAACAGGTCTCATCAACATTCCAAAGATCCTTAGACAAGCACAAAGTGAAAATTCACAGCTAAAGTCAACCGAGGAAGTCAATTCAGGCACATCAAGGGGCAGAGTTGTGGACAGACACGCCTAGGACATAGCCCAGGTGGGCCCTAGGTACCCAGGCCTGAGCTGAAAGGAACTCCTGGGTCCACAGGCAGGGGATTCCAGGCAAGGCTGGCCTAAGGCAGCAAGGCATAATGAAGGCCTCAGGACCCTGACAATATAATGGAGTCTGTAGGTCAATATGGGAATATACATTATGTTATCTACAAGAGTTCTAGGGGGCAAATACCTCTTAAAAAAATACGTATGTACTTTTACAATTTTTAAAAACAGACATAAGATAACTTTTAGGATGCTGACTTATTTTAAAGAGTCGTGCTTCTGTTCATCATGTGCCTGCACAGTAATTTTTCCACACACTGAAAAAAATAGTTATCAAGTTTGCAAGAAATAACAGCAAGGTAAGAATGCAAGAGACCATGTGGTCCTCAAGCCCACCAGCTGGTAACCACATTGTAGAATCCATAAAGTGAGATCACTGTTGTGATTATGGTGATTCTGAATGCTTTTCCCAGAAGTAGAAGTAAAGAAATAGAATGGATAGTCTGAATGAATATACTCCAGTTACTAGAACACAGACCAGATCATGTTGCAGTCAAGACAGAAAACAATTCTTGTGGACTCAAAGTTCTGAAGCCCAAAGGGAAAATCAAGAGAGTCAGAAGAAAAGCAGATCTATTAGGGTAGACACCATCTGATTAAATATCTTCTATGTGTTTTAGTCTGAGAACACACAGCTGATCAAATAACTCACTAAGACAGCAAGAATGATTTTCTTTTCATCCTCATTCTATGTTGAATAAACATGTTCATTACTGGAAATAAAATAATTCTGTTTCATATATGATGGCATCTATTATGAAATGTTTCAACTTTCAAATAATTCAAGATGTGTACAGATTTTTACAACAAAATTAAATATCTGATGTGCTTGATTAGTTTCTAGCAGGTATAAGAAATACATCACAGTGAGCTAAAAATAGAAAAAGGAAGGAATATTGCTGGTGAGTTACCCTGATCATTCAGCAACAGTGGGTGTAACAGGATACTTAAAATAAAGCAAATAAACTTAAACTAGTGTTAATCTACTGTTGCATTTATTTGTTACTGTTGTTATTTATTAGAAAGAGAAGAGCTAACAGGTCATCAAAGGCTAATAACCGAAGAAATTTTTCTGAAATGTTGACATTTACAATATAATGAAATAAGAACAAATTGGAAAAGATTAAATCAGTGATAATGAACAACATAAGACAGATTTATATTTCACAATGTCTTTCTTACTGGAGAGTAAACACAATGCATTTGAAAGGCTGGCTTTATATTTCAACAGCCAAGTCTTATTTTATCATTTATGCTGTTGTAATATTACATCATGTAATTTACTAACATTTCAGAACATGTCAATGATTTAAGAGTTCATAGGTATACAGAAGTACATAATGATCATTTATCTGGCTTTGAGTTTTTTCCATAACCAGTGGTTTACCATGTTTCATTGATTATTCATATCTTGGAAGTATGAAATGAAATCTATTAATTTATAGGACATCTTAAGGTTTAGGCTGAAGCCGTCTTTAAAGATGCAAATTCCACATTCTTCCAATAGGTTGAACTTGTAAATCAACCAAAACCCAATTAGATTTTTTTTCAGCTAAGCCTGTAGAAATATCATTAAAAGTTTCACAAATTTCTTATCTACAAAAAGGGTCATTGTTAAAAACTATAGAGCCAGAAAAGATGCCTGATGATCCTTCTCTATCTCCTATTCCATTGTTCCTCATAAAAATCTGGAACCCACTGTCTAATCAGTGGATTACTTTAGACAGTGTTTTCTTCAACAATGGAAACCTCCTTTACATTGCAAGAACTTGTAACTAACATTGAATGGAAGTCTCAGTGGAAAAAAAATGCCAAAGATACATAAGTGCATCACTAGGACCAAAAAATGCAAACCTTTCTTTAAAACAAAAGTGCTATTTTAAAATCAAAGATGAAAAAAAAGTAATTGTATATGGTGTCACTAAATGTTGACTGTGCGTAATTTCCTCCTTTTGAAACCTAATATCCTAATCCATCTACATGGAGCACTTTTCATTGAAGGAACTACCACCTTGCAGATAATCTTACTCCCTAATAAGCCAACAAGCCTAACAGAAGCAAGGAAAGAACTTTCTGGTTTAGGTACACAAAACCTTGTTCTCTTCCATGAATTAAAGCAATTTAGATTTTACTATCCCTGACCAGGAAAACTGTAAACTGACAGTGTAACAAAATTTGGAAGGAAGGTTTCATTCTAAGGTTACAAGGAATTCAGAAAAGACATTCGTGGTCTTGTTTTATTGCTGGGTTGGTGTTTTTTTCACATTAGTTAAATAATCTTGTTATTTATATATGATCATTTCTTTCTTTGGGTGGTCATCTTTTGCAACCACAGGTATAATTAACTATCAATAACATTTGAGCTCCTTTACCCCACTCCACTATTGACACACAAATCAGAAACACACTTCAATACTTTTGTTACTTCGGACCAAAATAAATACAGAGATTAATCAAAGATTGCTTTAATTGTAATAAATCTAATTTTCATCATTGTTATGCTCATTCCTAGGTGGGTGGTTTTTAATATTTCAGTTTCATTATTTAATCTGCAGAAATGCAAGTGGAAAAATAAAAATAAATAAATAAATAAATAAATAAATAAATAAATAAATAAGAACACCTGGTAATGGTAACTGGGTGGAGTATTTCTAGCAAATATCGCCAGACTACTACTACATTGTATTATTGTAATTCTTAAAAACAATAATAAAATAATTATGAACATAAAATCACCAAAACTCAGATATGGAAGAGATAAGCAGAAGCATGTATACTTATACATGCCAAATGAAATTACTGATTCAGTGAAGCGAATGCCAAAATTTCCAATGATTTCAATAGCACCAAAATGTGAAAACATTCTAAACTGTGCTAGACAGTTGCATAGATATGTGTATATATTTCAACAGATAGGTTATTTCATGAAATATGATTATTATTTAAAATTGTAGAGAGAGTGACAATATCTGATGTTAATGTCAAGCTTCAATTCAGTCAAAGGCTTGTCATTCAGGTGCTGTGAGAAAGATGTTGAGTCCTGAAAACAAATTTAGCCTTGCTGTTCATGACAGGGTTCATCTATTTTCAATTTTCACATTCACGTGCTTATTATTTTTGGAATCACTAAAAATTAAGACGTTAAGAGGAATTGATTCCAGATGATCTTTACCACATCTCTTCTCTTAAGCTTGTCATGACTGCATAGATTTTACTGCTTTTACAGTAGCGGTATATTTCTTCAGATAGCTATTGCAATTTTGCCAAAGATACAGTCAGTAATGGAAACTGATTGTGATAGGAAACAAGTAAGTGCATAAGAAGCAGTTCCAAATAGCTTACAAGTTAAATAGAGAGAAGAAAAAGCTGCTACTCCTCAGCAATGCATAAATCATGTTTATAAGCTAAATATGTTACTTATTGCTCTCCCCAGCATTTCCAGTGGTATTTTCTTCACTTTTTCACATTATATTTGAACTGAAATAAATTTCTGATCTTTTCTTTGGTGATACTTTGTCCCTAATGTTTTGATATCCTGGATTAATCATCAGAGGGAACAAATAACGATTTTTTGTAAGTGGTTAAAATATAACAGTGTTAACTAAACATGAACTGGGAACTGTCTAAAGGCTGGTCAGGTTTGTACAGACATTTAAATGATTCTAAAATAGAATAGTTTAAATTCATGGTGAATAAATACTAGGAAGTTTAACTTTGGTGGATTATAGTTGCCACAAGAAAAAACAAAGACAACTTTAATTTTCTTCTTCTCCAGTAAGTTAAGCATGTGGTTTGAATACGTAAAAGTGATGTTCATATTCTTCAAAAAATACAAAAAAGTCTTGTAAAATTTACAAGACTGTCCACTGATGATATTTTAGTTCAGGCATACTGCCAGCAGAGGGTGATGTTGAACTATAAATCTAAAGCAATCTCGTGTGCCTTCACTGTAAATTCAGTCATCACCTGAATCTATGTACATTATTTTGCACAAGAAATATTACAAAACTTTCCATTTTGACAAATACTTAGTTAAAAGAAAACAAAGCCACTGTAAGGTTTTCAAATGTACTCTACGTATATTTTCAGAATAAATAAAGAAGGAAAAGTATCTCTGTTGAATTCCCACCCTTCCAACCCCAAAGACAAACATTTGTAAATGAGTCATAATAATATGATTGTATATTATCAACATAGATGTGTGTTAAACACGCGGACATATAATTAGTACCACAGTTTAAAAAGTCATTAAAGTTCTTACTACAACCTTTATTCTTTTCCTGTTGAATCATTTTCCTGATGTAAATTCTTATTCAATTACAAAGGAATTACAGATTATGGACGAGTGACTATATTTGCTACAGTTGTGTAAAATATGATGCAAAACTAATTATAATAGTTTTTTCATATAAACTGGGAAATAAGAAAGCAGTATTATTACTGTAGTTCTTATCAGCCCCCCATTATTTACTTGGTAAAGCAGTAGTCCGTAATATGAGATCATGGTCACAGGCACAAGACATCTTCACTCTGTGTCACCACCTGACTCTCAAGTCAACCGTACTGTAGTTTGAGGTTGAGATCCTTAACTACTTCACGCTAAGGATCTGCCAGTAACCTTGTACAGATTGATGTGTGCTCTTTACTAATGAACAAACAGATTTTTGCAGAATCCACATTTGTATCTCACTGATCTGTACTTAAGAACTGCTCCTCCATATCTTCTCTTTATGATGCAATGAGTAGGCATGCATTACACTGGATGAAGAAAACAAGTTTTACATACTCTAAGTATCTCTTAATATCATTCAGAACATTGGGTATCAGTGTTTTATGATTTGTTTTTTTCTTCCTTAGTAGGTCAAGTTTTACAGAACTGAAGATGAAAATGAAATTAAAATTGCAAGTTGGTACTGGGAAAGATGTAAGCATGTTTAATGGGAGCATATTAGCTAACACTAATTGGTCAATTACTCGCTTATATAATACTATTAAAAAAAATCCTGATATATGGATGCATTTCCAATAGCTCTGTAAGGTCAGCAAAAGCTTTGGTAGAAATTAATAGGTATTTTTGCTCTTCAGTGTTAGTCTTACTGAGCTTTTAGCAGCTAAATCTTAATCAACATTACCTGGCAAAAAAATGACACACAACTGGGCAACAAGAAGATAACACACAGCCAACACACTCCTTATCTTTACATTCATATGGACATACCTATGTATACAACTGTCTATATATAGATCTAATTTTTAATTACCCACATTACTTTATTTTGTTCTGCTCCTTAAATTTCAGACGTTATTGTTATTTACTGTAATTTATTTACTATCTATATAAATAATAAACAAATGCATTAATGTTCAAGCTCTTGAACAGTTGCTACTTCCATAACTAAAAAAGACATGCAAACACCAGCTATGAAATGTGATTCATATTTAGAGAAAATGAGCATAATGCTGACAGAGTCAAAAGAATAAAAAAAGTTAACTGAAACTGAAACACAGAAACAGTTAATGCAGAAGTTTGAAAACAAAGTGTGGCAGCATTGCAAGGATGGAAAAACACACTGTATTTTTTCCTACTTGCATCCACCGAGACAATAGAGATTGACCAATTCTAATTGTGGTGTTTTAATAAACTGGTGTAATGCATTTTAATGAAAGCACATCTGTTTAAACTTGAGATTAATGATTACTTAAAGAATGTGTGTTCACTCTGAATGGCTGTGAAAGATGATCAATACTTTGATAAGCATTGTACTGGCATCAGCCCCTTGATCTTCAATGCTTGCTTGTTTCTTGTTTTAAACAAACTAAACAATATAATTTTGCTTCAGTATTTCAGAATGATAATTAAATTGACAACTGAATCAATTTTGTCAATTTTAGGCAGAAGACCTGTGATCTTAAAGGTAGGTTATGTACGGATTTATGGTTTGGTCCATAATTTAGCTAGCAGGTCATTGAAAGTATCCAGTACTTCTAAACAGACACCCATTGATATGAGAAATCTTTTCTTTAAAATACCTTTAATAATAAAGTGTATTTCCACAATGATATATTAAATGTCACAGGAGTGTAAGGATTCTTTTTTTTTATAGAGCATGAGCTTTGATCATCTGTTTTGTAAACTGGCACAAGAAATATCAAGTAAAATAGCATTCATGGAATAATTTTTTTCTTAAAATTATATCTTTAAAAACTAGATTAGATCACTGCTTTCAGTTGTGAGGAGATCGCTGTCTATATTACCCCAGTCCATGTTACCCCAGGCCGTCCATAAATACTAGGAATGAACCATAGATGAGTCCAAGGTCTGTAAGTTTTAAAACTCTAATACTTTTAAAATGAACATTTAGTTATCATAGTTGGCATTAAATGAGCTTCTTAATTTATTGGAATTTCTCTAAGTTAATACCACATTGCTTGTTTACTATGAACTATAGTACATTAACATGGCATTTTAGAGATATACACTACATTTTGAGATAATTTAAGCATTATTTCCATTTCTCTCCATGGTAGAGAAACCATATGACAGTACATGACCTTGTGCAACACTAATTACATGCTAATTATAATTTTCTAAGGATTATTTTAAAGTGATGTGTCTTAAAATTCTGAACCCACCACATGGTGGATTTTCAAAGTATTTCACAGAATCACAGAATCACTGAAGTTTGAACGGATCTGCTTAGATTGTCTAGTCCACCCCGCCTGCCTCAGTTTGCCCAGGAACATGTCCAGTTCGGTTTTGTATATCTCTAAAGATGGAGACTATACAACTTCTCTGGGCAACCTGTTCCATGGTTTGATGGCCATCATCTCAGTGCTTGCACCATCAAAAAGTATTTTGTGAATCAACTCTCAACTGATGATAGACTGAGAACTTCAGTTCTAACAAAATCATGATCACTTTTTTGGTTTCTTTCTTTCTTTCTTTCTTTCTTTCTTTGTTTTTCTTTTCTCTTTCTTTTCTTTTCTCTTTTTCTCGTGTTTGTATGTCTGGCAGGATAAAATACGTTTGCTTTTTTTTTAAGGAGAAAGAATACTTTTAACACTATAATATTCATTAACCACAAACCAGAAAAATTTTGCAAGAAATAGACTAAGGATTTTTCTGCAGTAATACTACTGAATGCAATGACAAATTATGAGGTATTCTCTGTAGGTATAAATTCAAACATCACGCAAATTCGGCTGGAAAAAAATTATAGGCTTAGATAGTGATAATGATCAGGTTGATCATATGTCAGAGCTGAACAAGACAATGTTATATTTTCTCTCCTGTTGTGAGATTGACAACATTGTCTGTGAGAAGGAGGAGGCTATTTTGGCTCTTGAAATTAATGTAGTTCTGATGATAGATAACTTTTCTCATAAAACGGCTAGTTTCAGACTGCAGCTGCAGACATTGTCCACGCAATTGTCTCTCTAACTTTACCCTGTATAGTTTATGTCTTCACCCTGACCTTAATAGAAACTATATTTTATTAAACACCTGCAAGGAGATTATTGCAGGGAAACCATAATTTTGCACACTATCCTTTCATTTTATCTGATGCAGATAATCAAGATCTATTTTTGCTATTTTATAGAAAGAGATATACTCATTAGCTAATACCTAAAAACCTTCATTCATATGACAAGAATACTTTTTCCCTTCAAAATATAAATAACTTAAACACCAGAGCTATACACTGCATCTATATTTGCTTTGACAGCAGATGAAGAAAGGGAACTACACATTAATTATATCCACATACATGTTTGGAAATGTTTCACACATTTGGTCTTTTTCTAATTCTTTCAGGATATAAAGTCTACAAGAGATCACAGAGCAAACTACAATTTTGCATTCATATTAATGATATATTAAGGAACTTATCAAGATCTTAATAGATTCCATTTTTTGTTTTCCATGTAACTTTAAAAAGATCTATAGGTCTTCCCTGAAGTATGCAGAAGAAATTCATGTTGTAGAAAACTGAAAAGTACCTCATAGAATCCTAGAATCACAGAATGGTTAGAGTTGGAACGGACACTAAAGATCATCTAATTCCAATCCCCCTGCCATGGGAAGGGACACCTCCCACTAGACCAGGTTGCACAAAGCCTCATCCAGCCTGGCCTTGAACACCTCCAGGGATGGGGCATACACGACTTCTCTGGGCAACCTGTTCCACTATCTCCCCACCCTTACCATAAATAATTTCTTCCTAATATCTTCTCAAAATCTACCCTCTTTCAGTCTAAAACCATTATCCCCCATCCTATTGCTACATTTCCTGATAAAAAGTCCCTCCCCATCTTTCCTGTAGGACCCTTTAGGTGCTGGAAGGCTGCTACAAGGTCTCCCTGGAGCCTTCTCTTCCCCAGACTAAATGACCCCAACTCTCTCAGCCTGTCTTCATAGCACAGGTGCTCCAGCTCTCTGATCATCTTCGTGGCCCTCCTCTGGACTCACTCCAACATGTCCTTCTTATGTTGGAGGCTCCAGAGCTGAACACAGTACTCCAGGTGGGGTCTCATCAGAATGGAGTAGAGGGGCAGAATCATCTCCCTCGACCTACTGGCCACGCTTCTTTTGATGCAGCCCAGGATGTTGTTGGCTGTCTGGGCTGCAAGCACACAATGCCGGCTCATGTTGAGCTTCTCATCCACCAATATCCCCAAGTCTTCTCCTCAGAGATGCTCTGAATCCATTCTCCACCCAACCTGTGTTTGTGCTTGGGATTGCTGTGACCCAGGTGCAGGACCTT
>VWZL01005301.1:125614-190431 GCA_013396915.1 Stercorarius parasiticus | reverse complement strand
TGGCTGTCACAAATCATGTACTTATTTTCCATGTACCTTAGCAGAGTTTCCAGGAGGATCTGCTCCATGATCTTGCTGGGCACAGAGGTGAGACTGACTGGCCTGTAGTTTCCCAAAACTTCCATTTTTCCCTTTTTAAAAATGGGGGTTATGTTTCCCCTTTTCCAGTCAGTGTGAACTTCATGGGACTGCCATGACAAATATGATGGCTAGTGGCTTAGCATCTTCATCCACCAGTTCCCTCAAGACCCGTGGATGGATTTCATCAGGTCCCATGGACTCGTGCACCTTCAGGTTCCTTAGATGGTCTCAAACCCAATCTTCTCCTACAGTGGGCAGTTCCTGATTATCCCAGTCCCTGCCTTTGCCTTCTGCAACTTGGGCAGTGTGGCTACAGCACTTGCTGGTGAAGACTGAGACAAAAAAAGTCACTGAGTACCTCAGTCTTCTCCATATCCCAGGTAACCAGGTCACCTGTTTCCTTCTAGAGAGGGCAGACATTTTCCCTAGTCCTCCTTTTATCACTGATGTACTTATAGAAGCTTTTCTCGTTACCCTTGACATCCCTGGCCAGATTAACTGTATTTGGGCTTTAGCTTCCCTAACCTGATCCCTGGCTGCTCAGAGAATTTCTTTGTATTCCTCCTAGACTACCTGGCCTTGCTTCCACCCTCTGTAGGTTTCCTTTTTCTGTTTAAGTTTTTCAAAGAGCTCCTTGTTCGTCCATGTAGGCCTCCTGATGTTTTTGCCTGACTTTTTCTTTGTTGGGATGCATCATTCCTGAGCTTGGAGGAGGCAGTCGTTGAATATTAGCCAGCTTTATTCACCCCGTCTTTCCTCCAGGGCTTTATCCCATGGTACTAGACCAAGCAGATACCCAAAGGGCCAAAGTCTGCTCTCCTGAAGTCCAGGGTAATGAGCTTTCTGTGTCCCCTCCTCTCTGCCCTAAGGATCTTGAACTCCACCATCTCACGTTTGCTGCAGCCAAGGCTACCCTTGAGCTTCACATTCCCCACCATCCCCTCCTTGCTGGTGAAAGCAAGGTCCAGCATAGCACATCTCCTCATTGGCTCCTCTATCACTTGGAGAAAGAAGTTATCATCAATGCCTTTCAAGAACTTCCTAGACTGCTTGTGCCCTGCTGTGCTGTCCCTCCAACAGATATTGGGGTGGTTGAAGTCCCCCATGAGGACCAGGGCTTGTGAATGTGAGGCTGCTCCTATCTGTCTATAGAGGGCCTCATCAGCTCAGTCTTCCTGGTCAGGTGGCCTGAAGCAGACCCCCACTGTAACATCACCTGTCCCTGTCCTTCCATTAGCTCTGACCCATAAGCTCTCAGTCGGCTCCTCATCCATCCCCAGGTGGAGCACCATGCACTTCAGCTGGTTATCGGCATAGAGGGTAACACCCCCTCCTCGTCTTCCTGAGGAGCTTGTATCCTTCCATTCCAACACAGTTATAGGAGCCATCCCAACACGTCTCTATAATGTCAATAAGGTCATACCCCTGAAGGCATGCACACCTCTCTAACTCCTCCTGTTTATTGCCCATGCTACATGTGTTTGTATAGAGACACTGAAGTCATGCCCTTGATGAAGATGACTTACTGGCTGGAAGGGTTGGAATTCCTTGCTGCACTCCCAGTGCTCTCCTGCTGACCTGTGATCCTTCTCCAGGCTCTTGGTATCTATTGCTGGCATTGACATCATGCTGGTAGTAGAGGGACAGATTGAGGCTCCCCTTCCCCAGTAACTCTAGTTTAAAGCCCTCTTTACAAGCTTGGTAAACCTCTGATCCAAGATACTCTTCCCCTTCTCTGACAAGTGGATCCCATAAAGTCCCAGTAGACCAAGTTTCTCAAAGCGAGTCTATATGGTCTAAGTAGCCAAACCCCTGTCCATGGCAGCAGTCCTGTAGCCATTTGTTGATTTGCCAGATTTGACTGGCCCTTTCAACCCTTTTGACTCGGAGGAGTGACGAAAAAACTGCCTGCATCCCAGAGTCCCTGACTGCTGCTCGCAGGGATTTATAATCATTCTTGATATTCCTTAGACCGCTCCTGGCTGTATCACTGGTGTCCACATGAAACAACAGCAGCGGATAATAGTCAGAGGACTGTACTAGACTTGGTAGTCTCTCGGTGATATCCCTGATATGAGTTCCAAGTAAGCAGCACACCTCTCTAGAGAGTGCATCAGGTTGGCAAATGGGTGCCTACGTACCCTTCAGAAAAGAATAGCCTACTACTATCAACCGTTGCTTTTTCTGAGATTATTTTTTTTTTTATGTTCTGCATGTTTGCTGCCACTGATTTGTTAAATGTAGCATACACATGTCAGTTATGTGCATATTAGACTTCTGAATTATTTAAAATATCAATGGATGAACTAAGTTCAGTTTTGGCAAACATATGGTCATCATTTACACAAAAAAGCCTCTGAAAAAGAGAATTAGTTTGGGTACTAAATTCAGATATTTGTTTTTCTAATTAGGATGGATAATATGTAATAAAGGCACTCTAAACTGAAAATATGTCTCTTCCTGAGAGTCTATATCTCATTGTTTCAAAAACAAAACAAAACAACCCTACAACCTGAAAACAGAGGTGGAGAAATAACTTATATTTTTTCAGTCAGATTACACTGCACGTTGCACAGCACTTTGTATTAATTCACTATCCACGTTCTTTGTTATTAATTGGACTGAGATGATGACTACCATGCTGTAGGTGATTTAGATGAAAAAATCCATCCCTGATGTCATGCAGAATACCAGCCCCTAATACTGACTCAGTAGCTGTCCTACAGTGAAGCTCACACCTGCTCATGGTCTGTGACTCAGTGAAATCCATATGGCTTTGCACATTTGCCAGTCGGTGGTCTGTTGTAGTTAGATCTTTAAGTCAGATAAAGATTTAGGAAAAACAGTCAGAAAATTAATTCAGAAGCTACCCTTACTACGGGTTCTAAACAAAGCTGCTTTATCTATAAAATCTCATGTGAAAATGAGGCTGATTTAATTGAAAAAGTTAATTATAAAAGACTTTATATATAGGCAAGGTACGTAGCAGGTAGCGTGTAGGGCAATAGATTTTTGGAAGCAGAAATAATGTATATATTCCTGCTTATTGTATCTATCAGCGTCACTGAGGAAAGGTAAGGGTGTGCAACAATGTCACCACAACTGATGAGATGGACTCTCTCAATGAAGTCACTACTTTACCCTGTTCTCATCTTCTTCAATAGCAGAAAGAACAGAAAGTTCACTCTTCCTGACCTACTTTCTGCTTTTTTCTTTACTGGAAATATTCCCACTCTTGTCCTTATCCCTCACCCCTAAGGTTACTAAATTGAATTTTTCTTTCTTCATCCTAAAGAGGATTTTCTTCACTTTTACAGAGGGAAAAAGTCTGATTTTGCTGTACTAATGTTCTTCCTAGTCCATGTAAGAAACCCAGATTCACAAGATCTGAACCACAAAGGACAAAGATAAGATGCAGTTTGTTCTATACGAATAAAAATTCTTACTCTCACCTCAAAAGTGAATTCAAAGGTTCATTTGGTCTGCAGTATCTGACTGCATAAAAACAAAACAGGAGTCCACATCTGTCTAAATAAAAAAAAAAATGAAATAATATAAGCCCATTCTTATTTTGGAAATAAAACAGAACATAACCTAATGAGTCTGATGTTAGAGCTGAAGTTGCACCATCAAAATTACAGCTAAGCAGTAATTATATATACATATATATACACATATATATACACACATAATATAGCATGCTGAACTGATCAAAAAACAGCTTTCAAGGCTTTTCAACACCTTTTATGCACCTGAGGCATACATTTTTTAAGCAGAAGTCTGACATTCCTTCTGCAAAAATGGGCTTACACATAGCTATGCACTTTCTTCAATAGAGAGAAATCCCCTGGAAACTTTTAACATATCTTTTGAATTCAGGAAACTGTATACTTTTTTACTCTGTCCATTGCATTTTTCTTCTACCTAATGTGTTTATTTCTACAGTGACTAACATTATCCTCACATTTGTAAAAGCTGTTTTCTAAAAATAAGTGGCTATTTGAGAATAGAAGCCAAAAATGAAATCAGTGGCAGATGTAGGTTTGTGTGCTCTTCCCACTTTGACATAAAGGCTGAAATGGGTTCTAAATCTGGTAGATTTAATTTCTTTAATGGGTTCTATTTGCTCTGTGATAATAGTGTGAATAGAAACAAGAAGTATGGCTACATGACAGAATGCAAAGCTAAGAAAACATATTCAAGGAGTTAGCTGCTCATAAGAGTGTCTGAGGATTTAGATGCAGGGATTAACTGAATAATGCTGGCCTACTCAATACATTATTTTCCTTTTCATGCATTTTTAACCAAATAAAAGTATTCCAGCATGGACAACAGAGCACAGATCTGTCACACGTTTCCTGAGTTGTATCTGTAGTCAGGTATATTCAGATTTCTTTTATATCCTGTGTGCTTCCTATTAGAGCCCAATTCTCTGGCAGTCTTTGCTCTTCCATACAGCAACTGCACTGGAGAAGGGTAACTTTACCTATAGGTTTTTTGGAAGCAGAGAAGAGCCAAAATAAAGAGATTTTTTTCCCAGTTCTACCACTTTCTGAAAAGCCTGACTACTCAGATATTGTGCAAAAGAGGAACATGACCCCTGTGAATTTAGAGACAGGGAGCTTTATTGTACCTCTGTGTTGTGGGTTAACCCTGTACGCAACTAAGCACCACAGAGCAGTTTGCTCAATCCCCCTACCCACAGTAGGATAGGGGAGAGAATAGAAAGAGCAAAAGCAAGAAAACTCATGGGGCAAGACACAGATAGTTCAATAAACAAAGGAAAGAGGAAGAAAAAGAAATAAATTAAATACTAAAATTATCCAAAGGCAACCAACAATCACCTCATGCAAAGAGACCAATGCCCATCCTGTCTTCGAGCAACAGCTACTTTCCAAAAAATGACTGTCCCCTCAGTTTTTATTGCTGAGCATTATACTATATGAATCAAATATCCCTTTGGTTATTCTGGGTCAGCTGTATTGGTTATGTGCCTTCCTAACTTCTTGCCCACCGCCAACCCACCCACGGTGGGGCAGAGTTCAAAAAATAGGAAACCTTTACATCGTACAAGTACTATTCAGCAATAGTCAAAACACTGATGTGTTATCAACACTGTTTTAGTCACAAATCCAAAACACAGCACCATATGGATTGCTGTGAAGAAAATCAACTCCATCCCAGCCAGACCCCGTATACACTGTTGGCTGCCAACCACAGAAAACTATTTGGGGTAGGATTTATCTCAGCCACTGCAGATGCCTAAAAATTACTTCTCCAAGTCTAAGCTAAGCTCTAGATATCTCAATGAATTATAGGGACTTCCAGAGTAATGCATTCCAAAGATTGGCATCCTAAGGTATACAAGACAAATTATTGTTGATTTGTCCATGTGTTAAAAAATGGACAATAATTTGATGAACTTGGACTTAACTAACAAATTTTTAAACTGAAAATCAGCTCACATCAATCCTGTATTGGGAATTTAAAGTGGTGAGAGGCCTGCTTCCAGCTGTTGAGATTTACTACTGTCTTGAACACTACCCATGACTTTATAGATCCAAAGAGTGTTCATTCTTTGACCTGTGCTCAACTGCTTCGGTTCCTATATTACATATTTAAAGCTGGAGTTCAGAACACAGGACAATGCCTCTGTAAAGGATATGCATTATCAGAAAGAAGATGAAATCATCTTCAAAGCAGAGCTTAAATATTAATTCATTAGTGCATTAGACTTGTGCTGGGTGTGTGAATTTTACTGAGTATGTATATAGTGTCCTCAAGAGAAACTAATTGAATGCTATGGCTATTTGAAATCTAGTGATTTTTCAAACTTGATTGACTACTGAAGAGTTTACTTTTCAGGGGTTTTTCCAAGTTGCCTGATACGATCTACGTTAGCTGGATTTCTGTGGAACAGAAGTAGCATGTAATGTACAATTAGGTTAGGCACAAGCATGCATTATCATAAATAAGTTTAGGCATAGTCAGCATGTAGAAACTCATTTGTGTTTAATAGGACACTAATGTTAAATATCAATGCATTATTCATAGCCAAAGGAAAGCAATCAATTTTACACAGCAGTTTCAATGTTTCATTATTCAGACTTACGGAAAGACTAAGCATAGTAATTTTTTAACACTGAAAAAATAAATGTAAACATATGTAAATTATGTCATATCCTTTGTTTTGATCATTGATTACTGCACACCCAGTGATTATTTTTTCCTTCCTTTCCTTTTCCTTTTCCTTTTCCTTTTCCTTTTCCTTTTCCTTTTCCTTTTCCTTTTCCTTTTCCTTTTCCTTTTCCTTTGAAGGGTTTATAACATATTAGTATATCTGCACTGTTGTGTGCTAGCAGTAAACTTTTTAAACTATTGACAGATGAATCTAAAATTAGCAGTTCATCTGGAACCATGAACATCTTGGGTTGTAATTTGAAAAAGAACATCATAAGTACATTGCAAATTCATACAGCATGTGTGTGTGTGTATTTCGCTACTCACCATCTTAGGAACAGAAGACCAAGCAATTTTGTTTTTAAAAGAATGCAGTACAGAAGATAGAAATATTTCACTACTTACTTCAAAAGCTTTACACAATTCCTATATATATGGGCTGCACCAATTTTAAGTATTGATTTTTCTTTCAAGGATTTTATGAGAGCTAGGCATTCAACTACTGTCAGACATGAAAGTCAGAAAATCTGACTGTACTTCAATTGAAATATTTGTAATTACAATGTGACGCTGAGTGCTGAAAGGTGTAGTTGGTGACTAATTGGCTGACTGTATCATATTGTGAAAAAAGAAGTAAGTGGAACTTATTGACATAAACTGACAAGGATATTTAAAATTTAGATTTTATTCAAATATACCTTAAATGATACTGACTGGAAGTCCAGACAAATCAAAAGAAGTCAATCCCAAAGAAATCTAGGGAAATTCTGTTGCTTTTATACTGGGTTTTTGCTTCTACATGGACAAAAGGCAGTTTTCCCTATTTGGCTCTAAAAAGTTTCAGCTGGCTATGTGGTCATGGAGAGAACCACTTCACTCTAAAACTACAGCAATTTAAGGTCAATACACAATAATGCTTCTTGTGTTGCAAAAGTTACTAAGAAAAGGGAGCACAGGCAGATTAATAGAGAGGTTTTTAGGTTGCTAGCATGCTGTACAATGCCAAACTATGACTCAATATTTTTTTCGGTTCTTGGGTCATTGGCAAGAAGAGTACATTTGAAAAAATATGGATCTGATTCATCATAACTGAAGACTACAAGTACTCAGGTGACTTTTTTTCTCTATAGACCAGTCACCTCTACGTATATTTTGAATTGACATTAAAATATTATGAAGGTCAGGAGAAGAGATAAGGAACCATGGTGCTAAGGACAGTGGGATAAAATTTGTTGTTCTAGTTCACATCAGCAGGAAATTCAAAGGACCATGTAACTTTTTATCTTGAAAACGAAATATAAAAAATATTAGCTTCAATATACCTTTCTTGAAAATAGTTTACTTCAGGGAATGTGATTTTTGCATGATGATGGTTATCAATGCATATAACATTATATATGTATGTATACATGTATGTTAGGTATGCCTGTATGGGTCTAAATTTATTTAGTTACTTAGAAGCTGCACTAGGATAATAGAAAGTTGTTCTTTTAACCTCATCGTTTTCTTGTAAATTGAAGATCTTTTTCAAAATATTTTTCAGAGAATTGCCTCTTAATAAAGGTCATATAAAAATTAAACAAAATATTTACTTACAGAATAGCCATTAGGCTTGCATATCACTTTTACAGGGGAATCCTGATCTTTGTTTACATAATTGCAATGTGTTCATGACTGCAAAAAGCCACACAAGTACTGTGTTCAGAGCAGAAAATGTTGAGTAAGACCTATCCCAATGCAAAAAAAACATGTGATAGTTCTGTGAGGGAAATAGGTGTTGTGTATCTAAATTAAATAAATGGATGGCTACAAAATAAACCCCTCTGTTTCCTAATGCCAATCTTTATTATTTCTTTCATGTGCACTTGATGGTTGTGAACCTTATAGTTCAAGAAAACCTTTCTTAATTTCCTTTGTCATGGGAGACAAGGGTTCTGCATTGTCTTTACAGTAGGCACTGGTAGTTTCCATAATTGTAGCTATGCTGTAATATTCTTGTTTGGTTGGTTGGTTTGTTTGTGTGTAAATATGAGTATGTTCTATGTTCCCTAATTCTATTCAAGATTTATCCTTGGTGGCTGTCTCTCCATTTGGAATTTTCATATATACTATATATATGAGTTTCAACAGAGTTGCTCAGTCTGCTCTCTCAGGTACTACATCTCTCAGACGCTACTTAGTTGTTCCAGAAGAAGACTTCCTCTCGGTATAGTGTCTTAAGCTCTCAGACCAGTACTTACAGACAGTTCAAACAGTTGGTGTTGCAAGAAATATAGGGGAAGAGTTGCCGATGTGGACTAGCAGCTTCTTGCAGGTAGGGCAGGATACATTATTTGGCTCATACATCTTGTGTGGAATTAATGGCTCCTTATGTGCACACTGAGAAGCGGCGATGAGTTGTGAATGAGGGGGGAGGGCAGCTTTACCTTCCACTGAAATAGCAAATGCCGATTCATATTCCTCCTGTTATTTTTGAACACTGAATTTACAAATAAATAAGTAGGGTACCATGAAAATTAACATTTTGAAGACTAATCTGTAAATTGTAAACCTAATTTCCACATGTGAAATTCATATGCTGTATGCAGAAAATATTCCTCCAAGTAATCTAGAAGTGGTACCAGTAAGTTCTAACTGAAGGGTGTGAAAAAATTTTCCTCTGTTTCATAAAAGCGTCCCTGTAGTCTTCAGAATTTTCCTGAATAGAGGGAATGTATTGCTAAGAAGAAAAAAAACCCAACAGATTCCAAAAGAGCCTTCCTGGGTATCTTCTGGTCATACCAAAATTTACAAATTATGTAATTCAGGCTCAAGTGTTTCCTCTTATATGTATACAGCTAAAGAAACCCACACAGCTTACCTTATAATAGAGAATTTAATAAAACATGGAACACAATATTAGAACATCCTCTTCTAAGGATTTTACACAAGGCCTACATACTTAATAGCATTAAAACTTCTATCTCTACATGTATATGTTGATAAGAAAGAAAAATCACTAGCTGGGGGAGAATTATGCACAATATGTGTATAGTTAGAGAGGTATGGTCTCATTTCTGATCTATGGATATGATGTACTTTTGTGTAGAGGTAAAGAGGAATGACATAAGAGCTTAAGGCCTTTTTTGGAAGTAAGTAAACCTGACAGTTTTAGATTTTATTTATACAGCTTCAGAAATTTTAAAATTGTCAGAGCAATTGGTAAAGGTGAATGTTTAAAGTGCAAGATAAAAACTCCGTGTCAGTTCAACACTGTCCATGCAGATGCACTTGCAAAATCACATTCTTTATAATAAACTGCTTAATGATTCATAAAATTGTGGTAGAAAAACAATCATTAGCCATATTTTTATAAACCTCGTAAATATACAGTTTGTGGAATGAAAAACATTATTGATAAACATTCTTGCTGCTTTTTAATTGTGTACAGTCAGAAAATGCTCCCCTATTTTTAGTAGGTGATTTCTGGAATATTTTTGTGATCAGGTTTTACTCCTGTGGATGTTAACTGAAAAGCAAAGAGCTATGTTGTATTCACTTCTGATACGAGTATCTGTATATACAGATATTCTCCGTCTCAAACAATCAACCACAAGTTGAAGTGTGAGCACCTGTAAAATGTTCAGTTAAAATTAGAGAGAATCTGACTTACAATTCAGAAATGCAAAATGAATAAAGAATGTAATGATTTATTTGGCAGGACACAGGTAGCTGAGAATCTTTGAGCCTTAACAGTAAAATGTCTCCAAGTCAAGACAGAGTGGCAAGATTCCTTAAAAGCAGCAAAATGCAATTAAATAAGTGATGTGTTGAAATGAAAGGAAATCAAATTGTTGCTGTTTCTTATGAGTATTTTGTCTCTTTTTATTATTTTGCAAAATTACATACTTCATCTGCAGAAAATTAAGTACTAAAGAACTCATCCTAATAAGCCAAGACATATATATATGCCTATATATATGTGTGTGTGTGTATGTGTATATTTATATATGTGTGTATGTATATATACGACAAGATCTTGATAGCCTTCATCACATGGAACAGTACATCACAATATCTCTTCAAAGGCCACGTGGAGAGCTATCAGCACAAAAGACATTACTGGAATCTGACTGGTATTGAGGATGTAATAAACAATCTGTAAAGTAATCCCAGACACAATAAGAAAACCAAAATGGTATACTCTACATGGTAAATAGACTGAAGCATCAGATCTGTTGCTGCTCACCAAAAGGTTTTCTGTCTCTGTGGCAGTGGGATGAACAAGGACATAACATTTGCAGTGTATCAAACCATCCCATGCAGTGCAGGAGGGATGAGGAAAACATTCCTTGCGTGGAATAAACATTTTACCATAGCCTTACTGTATCTGCTAATTAGTTGTTTATGAGCATGAAGAAAACAATACCTTAAGCATGATAGATGCCTTTAAGAGTACACTCCCCTTAACTCTCCCTCACCAGACTGTTTTTTATCGAAGCAATATTTCATGCAAATACTCTACAGTCTCACATGGATAGATACCAACACATTATGCTAACATCTGTAAAACAGACAATTACAACCAACCCAGTTTTCTTCCTAAAGAACAAGATGGACAGTTTAAAAAGGACTGGTGGCAATTATTGTCCAAGTATAAGCACTAATATTCTATAATTTATTTTTTTCAGAAATAAAGTATGCAAAACTGTACATACTCATCCCTACCCCAGTCACATTGGGTGGACTGGATTGAGAGCTGTACTGTCATTTATGTCTTTGAACAATCCTGCATTTCATTGTAATAAGCATATTTTCCAGAGTACAAGGTTTCCCTTGTGATGTGTTTTTTTCGAGTGTATTTGGGCTGGAATGCTTTCAGTTTCAACAGCAAGCATTTGCAGATATAAACTAAATGCAAGATCTGCCCAAGAGAACAAACTGCAAGAGCTGCAGTGGATGTTTACTGTTTTGCAAAATCAGCCTTTAACAGACCTTAAGTAATCTAGAAGATATTTAGCTGAATTTTACTTTCCAAGGTTCACTTAGATAAGGGAAAAAGGAGGTGAGAGAAATTGCAGGAGGAGGAGCTGATCCGTCTCAAGGTGGAGCTGTATCTTGTATTAAATGACACTGGCAGATTAAAGCTCTCTGGTGGGGAAGGGCTTAAAGGCTGAGTCAAAAGCCAAGAAGTCTCTTTATTTACGCCTACCTCCCAGCCCCTGGCAATCTGACTAATAACAAACTGAGCTAACAAGAAAGACTAGAAAGAGCAGAGAGAACATAGAAGCAGCTTGATCTAAAAATCTGACAAACCAAGTGATCAAGTCAAGCTCTGCTGAACATCTTGTTTGTTTACTGCATCCAAATGCTTGCAAACAGTTAACTATATGCAGAAAAGCCAGCATAGCTGTGAAGTATGCTGTGAATTTTAATTGAGGAAAAAGGACAACTGCTTACAGGATGGTCTAACGTGCACGCTGTCTGGAAGATTTTTCTCGTCAACTGAACGCTTTGTACTTTGTCTTCTGAACAAGGATTTTAACTTTATGGAGCTGTAGTATTACATATATGCAGCAGAGTGAAACTCAGAAGAAAGTGTGCATTTTTCACGGGGAAAAATTACATTGCATTGAAACAGCTGCTGCAACTGTGCATTACTGAGCGTTTCAGGGAGTGTTACTGCTGTACAGGTAAGAAAGATTCCAGTTAGTTAATTAGCTTCATATATAATAAATTGATTTCTCAGTATCAGTTGAATTTATTTTTCTGCATGACTTTGTATAACTTTTATGTTAAATTATAGCAGTTTATACTGTATTTCAAATTCTCTGCCAGGTTCATTTATTCAAACTGCCAACTGCTTGGAATGTGTGTATTAAAGAAACACTGATTTGAGATCCCTTGAGGGGGGAGAAATGGGCGCTTGTTTTTATTTTCTGAAGAACAAGAACGGTCTTAAATGCATCAACTGACTATGATTCCCATCAGAATCTAATAGGTAATTGAGAAGGGTTTTAGAAATTACCAGTTCTTAGGCAGTGCTTTGAGGCTTTGAAATTCTTCAACAAGCATTTTTATAGCTGAATTAAAACAAACAAACAAACAAAACACCGAGTAAAATGAAACAAGCTAATTCAATGTTTTAAAAGCATATTATTGATTATTACTTGTCAAGCATGTGATGCCTTTGCTATAAAGTGACTACTTCTGAAAGTATTCAACTTTGCCTCGCAGAAAGGACTGTGGCAGTTTTTAGTCTTTCAGAATTCATATTGCAAAAAGCTTAGGTACTTTATGCAGTTAGTGACTTACATGAAAGCAGATCAAGCCAAGAAACAAAAGTTAACCATGAGGACTTTGCTGAAAAGCCTCACCACATGAAAGAGAAAAAGGTCATCTTTTAGTCAAGTCTTTTAAATTAAATTTTATTTTATTGTGAATTATTTCAGTTAAATGTTGATCATTGGTTACTTGAAAGCAGTTTTTTTTTTTTTTATTTTACAATAGTAGCCCACTGAGAGCTTCATTACATATTCCTGAGTGTTCAGACACAGAAAAAAAAAAAAGGAAAAGGAAAAGGAAAAAAGAATGCAACTCCTATTAATTTTTGTTCTGTGTATATGTGTGTGTGAGAGTTCTTGCACTGTTGCCCACAGAAGTATGATGATGATTAAAATGAGAGTGTTTTCCAATTGGTTACAAATGTTGTTACTTTCATCTCTGAGAAGAGGGCTTTCATTTCTATAACCTAATTTCTCAATATGCACTAGAATGCAACATGCTTTTCAGATTTATTTATTTTTTTTCACTTAATTTTGCTCAGGGACTTTATAAGTGCAGTTTGAATTTGATGCAGATTGAAGCTGGAATTCCTACAGAGAAAAAGTGTACAGAAATAAAGTCTAATTAGTCATACAGTAGGTTTGAAGCTGGCATCTATGTCAAGAGCCTGCATTTTTTACCTGGGGTCACTGGAAAGGATATTGATGCATGTAAAGTATGAATAAATCTCTAGCATTATATGGTCCTAGGATTACTCTGCCTACTTCAAAATTACATCTTGACATGTTGTGTCTCAACCAATACTTTCTGGGAAAACAAATTTAAAGATGTATATATTAAACATAGGCATCTGGAGTTCAAGGAGTGTTAGAGGAGACAACAAAATTATTTGTTCTACTGAAAGGAAAATAAAAGGTCACTTTTTCTCACACTGTGAATTGCACTTACTATTTCTAACCTCATACATCTCCTCCCACTTATCAGGAACTAATAATGGAGAAAAAAATAATTCACTGCACACATTTGCTGTTGTTCCTTTTATGTGTGTGTAATACTCATATCACAGTATTTAAGTGCCTGCATGTATAAATCTTCACAATCTGTTTCAAGGGAAGCCTTGAGTAAAGGGTATTGCTGGTTACAAAGGTACATGATAATTGAAATATGTATTAATGAGAATCCAGATCATATTGCCACACTAAAAGAATGTTCATGCATGTTAATTGAACAGATTCTTCTAAAGCATTCTAAGCTTTCAGAAATTAACACTTCAGCTGGTTAATTGTGTAGTGACATTCTGTACTTCATGTTTCAATAGCTTACTTTGAAAGATCAAGTGACCTTTATTAGATGGATTACTTAAACCTGCTTAGTTTGGTCCCAGAATAAATAGTGCACCCAAAAAAATTTCTTGTGTTTTAAATCATCCATTCCATTGTAACATTTTTTTTTTTCTTTTAGGAGATGTGCAAATAATTAATTAAAGATTATAAACACAGAGAAGTCATTCCATCTCATCTATCAAAAAATACCATTGTTTTTGCTAATTAGACTGCCTTGATAGAAACAAACGTAGGATTTTCAAATGAACAGTGTAGCATAAATTAATTCAAACCAGTAACAAACGCTTGATTTCAAGGTGTAAATTTTGCTGGTGACTCCATAGTTATAGTGTAATGATGCATTTATCAGGTATTGCAAAGTTCAAGACCAGCTTGACAGCTGATAATTTAACTTATATAACATACGGATGATACTCGTGATCATTTTTAACTTGTAAACCAGAGTTAGTTCCATGTACATTTCAGAATTTTTGTGGTAATTAATGTTTATAATAATTGGAAGAAGTCTAATAATTAATCACAAAAAAAGTGTTTGCCCCTTGCCTACCTGTTTCTTCGGACATGTACTGTGTTGTCAGTTCTTTTTTATTTTAATTGTGTACACAATTATTTTATGTGTATATTATATACAAACATATTACACTACTATGTGCTGTGTTCCCACTTTCATTAAATATCCACAAACTATAACATAAGCATTAAAATGTAAGTAAAGAAAAAAAAAATTAAAAATTGTCTACTTCCTTTTCCGTTCAGGGGTACAAGGCTTGCAAAGGAAATACCTTATGATTTACATACATAATGCAGAAACAAAGGAGAGATTCCCTGTATCCTGCCTGAATGGGCTTTTGCTCACAAGACATTGTTGAACCAAACCAAATCTTACTTCTTCTCTTCAGCAGCTGAAGTCAAGCTTAGCAAGGTACTCCTAAAATTTGCAGTGCTATATGGTGACATAAAGCAATGATCCAAACCATTGTATTACCCTTAATATAAATTGCTCAGGGTTGTAACTTATTACTGCTGTCTACTGGCAAAACATTCTATATGATATGTAAATAAAGACGACAAGTTCCTGATTATCTCCTACTTTGGTGTATCAGAGTGAAAGTACTGAAACACTCCCCGTATGACTGTGTTCATTGATTCAGTACATTAAACTAAACATATTTTTCTCTGCTTAGAGAATCATTCATATTTTTTGCATGATATAATATTTTTTGAAAGGTGAGGCAGCTGATTACAAGTACTAGGAATGGTTATTGCTCCCCTGCGCCCCAGGAAAAAAAAAACAAAACAAACCCTGTGAAATCATAACTCCATTACTTTTCGTTTTTCCTTTTTTTTTTCTTTTTTTTTTATAGAATCTACTGGGCAAGATGAAGCTCTGGATTTTTATTCTATATTCAGTTGTGGTTGCATCTGATCCTTTCCAGTCACAGCCTTCTTTTTCTTCAGTCAGAGGATCTTGTCAGAGTTTGTGTTCCTGTGAAGAAAAGGATGATACCATGATTATAAACTGCGAAGAAAGAGGCATCAAGACGGTATCAGAAATAAGTGTCCCACCATCACGGCCTTTCCATCTTAATCTGTTAAACAATGGCCTGACTATGTTAAATGTGAATGATTTTGCTGGCCTTGTTAATGCTATCTCTCTACACCTTGGATTTAATAATATTGCAGATATTGAGCCTGGGGCTTTCAATGGTCTCAGCCTTCTTAAGCAACTTCATATCAATCACAATTCTTTAGAAACACTTAAAGAAGATACATTTAATGGATTGGAAAATTTGGAGTTTCTTCAGGCAGACAACAATTTCATCACAGTAATTGAAGCAAGTGCCTTCAGCAAGCTCAACAGGCTTAAAGTGCTTATTTTGAATGATAATGCCATTGAATATCTTCCTCCGAACATATTTCGGTTTGTGCCATTGACCCATTTAGATCTTCGTGGAAACCAGTTACATACACTGCCCTATGTTGGCTTTTTGGAACACATTGGTAGAATACTAGACCTTCAGTTGGAAGATAATAAATGGGCCTGTAACTGTGATTTGCTGCAGCTGAAGATATGGCTAGAAAACATGCCTCCTCAGTCAATAATAGGTGACGTTGTATGCAATAGTCCTCCTGTTATCAAAGGCAGCATCTTAAGTCGGTTGAAAAAAGAATCACTTTGTCCCACTCATCCTGTCAATGAACTTGAAGATCCTTCAGGGTCACTGCCCTTGGTTGTAACCACCTCTATCAGTGATAGTCACCTTTCAACTAAGGTGATTCCTATCCTGAAAGCTCCTACTAAAGAACCAAGTTTAATGCTTCATACTTCAAAGCCTACTACTCAGTTTCCAGGAATCTATTGTCCCATCCCCTGTCACTGCACCAGCCATATGCTCTCAGGAGTTCTCATGCACTGCCAGGAGCGAAATATTGAAAGCTTGTCTGATTTAGGACCACCTCCTCCAAATCCTAAAAAGCTTATTCTAGCTGGAAATATTATTCAGACATTACTGAAATCAGATCTTGTGGACTATGCTAGCCTGGAAATGCTTCATCTGGGGAATAATCGCATTGAAATCCTTGAGGAAGGATCCTTTTTGAATCTGACTAGACTGCAGAAATTATATCTCAATGGCAATCATCTTACAAAGCTAAGTCAGAATCTCTTCCTTGGCCTTCAGCACCTTGAATACTTGTACCTTGAATATAATGCCATCAAACAAGTTTTGCCAGGGACATTTAGTGCAATGCCAAAACTTAAGGTCCTCTACTTAAATAACAACCTTCTGCAGACTTTGCCACCCCATATCTTTTCAGGTGTTCCACTTGCCAGATTAAATCTGAAAACAAACCAATTTACTCATTTGCCTGTAAGCAATGTCTTGGATGAACTGGATATGCTGGTACAAATTGAACTTGAAGACAACCCCTGGGACTGTACCTGTGATGCAGTTGGGCTGCAAAAATGGATACAAAAACTGAGTAAAAACACAATGATGGGTGATATTTTTTGTAAATCTCCAGGACATCTAGCAAAAAAAGAACTGAAATCTCTGAACAGTGAAGTCTTGTGTCCAGGTTTAATAAACAGCCCAGCCCTACCAACTCATGCCAGTTTTGTAGTTGTGACAACTTCTTCTGCTACTACCAACACTGCAGACACCATCCTGCAGTCACTCACAGATGCTGTCCCACTTTCTGTTCTAATATTAGGACTTCTAATTGTGTTTATATCTATTGTATTTTGTGCAGCAGGAATAGTTGTTCTTGTTCTGCATCGGCGACGAAGATGCAAAAAGAAACAAGCAGATGAACAAATGAGGGATAGCAGCCCAGTTCACCTTCAGTACAGCATGTATGGGCATAAAACAACACACCACACAATGGAGCACCCAGCTGCAACTCTCTATGAGCAACGTATGGTTACTCCCATGGTTCAGGTCTACCACAGCCCATCCTTCAGCCCCAAGCATTCTGAGCAACAGGAGGAGGGAAATGAAAAAGAAGCTAATGATTCCAAACATCTCCGACGAAGTCTCCTGGAAAGAGAGAACAGTTCACCTCTTACAGGTTCAAATGTCAAATATAAGGCTACAGATCAATCTGCTGAATTTCTGTCTTTTCAGGATGCCAGCTGCTTTTATAGAAACATTATTGAAAAAGAGAGAGAACTGCAGCAACTAGGGATCACGGAGTACCTAAGAAAAAATATTGTCCAACTCCAGCCTGACATGGAAGTTCATTATCCTGGAACACACGAGGAGCTGAAGCTAATGGAGACACTCATGTACTCCAGGCCAAGAAAGGTTTTTCTAGAACAAACAAAAAATGAGTATTTTGAACTCAAAGCTAACTTACATGCTGAGCCTGACTACCTGGAAGTCCTGGAGCAGCAGACATGAAGTGACAATACGTTGGACTGGGGATGAATATCTGTAATTCTATTTTAAGTTGGAACCGTTGTAAATAAAAGTGCCTTATAATTACATGTCAACAGTCAGAACTTAAGCACAGCAGTAATCCTAGCAAAAAAAAACTCAGGGATCACTGTGGGAAGCCATGGGGTTGTGTGCAGGCAATATGTCTCACCCCAAGTTAAACATGAACTTTGTGTGATTGAACTGTGGGAGGAAGATTGCATATTGCAATATTACTCAACACTTTACAAAGGTGTGTATGGCACTCTCCATTCTGTACCCAACCTATGGAAAACATTTGTTACCTTTACTCTCTCATTTTTCCCTCAGTTTAATTAGGTTTCTTTTGAAAAAACATCTGTGTTTGTAGTTACACGATTAGAGTGTATTTGTTAGGTTAGTACATGCACTGCATACATGACCATTGTCTGCAGACACATCTAACGTACCCATATAACAAATATGAAAGGAGTTGAAATGTTGTCATACTAAATGTCAGTTAAAAAAAAAAAAAGAAAAGAAAAAAAAATTGTGTATGCACCCAGAGCCTGCAAATATTTAAGTATTTTACATGGAACTTCATCATGTGCATTCTGTATCAGTATGTGGAAGGAAAAACATGTAACTATGTTTACCCAACATCTTCAATAAGAAGAAAAAAGCAAGCCTTTTGCTACTTTCCCTGATAGCTTTACCTAAGTTTGGACAATCTTTTCTTGAGCTGCTGCTATAAAATATTGTGCATCACTGGTCTTTCAACTCATAATCCTGGGCAATTTGAAAAGCTACTGAGAATCAGCTGTAAATATATTACTGTGTTTAATAAGTTTGGGGTTTTTTATATCTATATCTCTCTCTATATATAAATATCTTCTGTGCTGGCTTTAAATATTCTTGGAGGAAATGAGTTTGTTGTGGCTAGGAACTTCCAAGTTCAAATACAGGTCCTTTCCCACCCTACTCAAAAGCAACTCCCAGACAGAATAACTGCAACAAATCACACACATGTGGAACAATATTAGTATTTAGTTGTTTGTACAAAAAAATGTTATATTTTCCAAAATTAGAAGAAATTTAAATGTTGTGGGAAAAATAGGTAAGAAAAAAAAAGTAGAACACTGCAGGTTTATTTTTGCAATGAATTCTAGCTAGATTTATATTTACTATTTATTCCGTATAATTTTGTATTTTTTTTCAACTCACAAGAAACGAAAAAGCTTATTCCTGACTGCCTTTCAAGCAAATCAAGGAACTGCTCTCTATCAATGAAAAAGAAATAAAGAGGTTTTTAAATGTCTTTTTCTTAAAGGTCACTTTTTAAAGAAGGCAGCAAATTTTGCATGCATAATTTAGAACTGTTTGGGAATTAAACATAACTCTTCTCACTCTTGTCATGTGGACAGAAGCATCTTCTTCAGAGTGCAGTAAGGCCATTCAATTTCTGTGCATGTGTGACAGTGCCAAAACAATTCTGACCTGCATTTATCTTCCTCTAAGCAAATCTTTTGTAAACTGACTATGCATGAACTTTTTTTTTCTAATTTCTATTTGTATAGCAAAAGATCAGCTTAATTACTACATGTCTACATATGTATGCTAAAGTTAGCATTGAAGTCTTGATAAATTCCAAGTAAAACATTATATTCTTTAGTTGAGCTTACTGTTGATGTCTTACCTATTTGTATATATATAAATGCGAGTTCTTCATGTTCTTTGTATGTAAGATTCTGACAGAAAATTTTCCTACACTACATGTGAAAGTCAGATTCTCAGTTCTTTCAAATTTGCATAGAGATAATGACTTTGAAGGTGCTATCCTAATTTCTGTAATTTGAGGATCTGACCACGTTTTGTCTGTTAACAAATCATCTTCCTTATTAATGTTTTTGAGGTGTCATCACTTTGCTACGGAAGTCAAACTTCTTGGCTTTCAAAAATCAAAATGTCACTTATTAGAGAATGACTATCATTTCCTCTTTCTATGACCGAGAATAATTTAGTTTAGAAAACCTATGTATTTAGGAGGATTAAGACGAGTAAATCTGGTGACAACATATTTGTTTCATTGCTATCTTTATTCCAGAGAAGTAAAGATAATGAGAAGTGTTACTTATGCATGTAAGGGTGAGATAAAAGGGAAAATGCAGTTACATTACCTTCACATTAACTTAGGTATGTAATGTTATTTTAGCTGTCCTTGCTTATTCAAGACGTGAATGGGCTTCATGGAAATGCCATAGAACCCATGGAAACCCATGCCCTGATCTGGAGGAGCAACTGGAGCCTGGATGAGATGACTTAGAGCATCAAAATGACACTGGATGTCTAGATTTAAACAAATTAATTTCACACAGAAAAAAAAAAACCTAAGTAGCTTTATTATTTGAAATAATTAAGATCCAATGAAAAATTTAATTCAGTCAATGCAAGTGACCCTAGAAAGCTTGGAATAACGAATCAGACCTGCTAATATTGCTGCTTTTTGAAGCTCAGAGATCTCAAATAATGCAGAGAAAAAAACCCACAAAAACAAACCACTCAAAACACCCAACAAAAATGTACATAGTACTTGATAACAGAGTTTAGTATTTCAGCATCTTTCATTTCAGTAGTTATTTCCTTTAGTAACAAATGGGTGTAAAAATAATACCCTGCGATTGGTAAGATACAGGGAAATGTTGATGCAGGCCCTCAGGCTTAGATTTAAGAGAAGTAGTAAAGACAATTGCCACATGCACAGATGTCACTTTACTTAGCTGCTAACAGTTACTTGGCAGAATGTTGAGGACAACTGTGTAGTAAAACATTCTTCTTCATTGCAGTCTCAAAGCATCAGAAAAAAGTGAGCTAAATTCATGTCAAAGAAACTCAGTTACATAGCTATATCAGAGCATCACTCATCAGAATTAAAGAGAGTTTTAGCTTTTAGCTTTCCCTCAGCAGGCAGATTCACATCATTCATTTATATAAGGGCAACTGCACTCTGTGGCAGTCTGTAACACTCTAAGTGGTATTGCAGGATCCGGGAATCACTCAAATATGGCACTTGTCATCCACGTTCCTATCATCTGTCCCTACTGGACTGCCATGTAGTGAAAGTTTGTATGATGAGGAGAGCGGGCTCTACCTATACCCTTATCTCTTCATAACATTCTCAGACAGTGATTTTCCAGTTATAAGGAAACTTTATATTGCCATAACAAAAAGGGATAAGAATTTGGCCTTACATGATTATTCTTCATCTAAAGAATATCAACATCTGCTGATAAAAAATAAATCATGATATAGGGAAGGTATCACATACAAAGAAAGCAGGATGCAATATCTGTTCCTAAAAGTTCCTTGGGACATTTTCATTAAAACAATTAGAAATGTGTCCTTAATGTTACTGGTGTTTGCAAAAATTTGGGAAGGGTAATCAGAATTTTTTTTGTTAAAACCATATTCTGGTATTTATTTATTTTTATTTTCCATTGACAGGCACAGTTAAGTGGTTTTATATGTTTCACTTAGCTAGAATAGCGGAGGCTGGAAGGCAAAGCATGTTTGACAGTTTGCAACAAAGTGGATCCATTTTTCTTCTGTCAGCATGATAGTTTAATTGAGTGCGAGAAGCACACTGGTGTACGTGGCAGCTATGTCATTGTTGTTAGGGCACCTCAAGGTAACCAACACTACCTTTTTTCCCCTCACAACTGGGTGAAGAAAATATATCAAATAACACTATAGATCTGTTCCCTAAATAAACAGAAATTAAAGCAATTTACAGCACTTTTTTATTTTAAACTGGTTTTGTATTTTCAACTTCATAAAAGCCAAATGTATTTTTTTTTCTTCCTGCTACAGTTATTTTTCACACAGGCTTTTAGTATTGATATTCAAATATATTACCTGCAGTGATGCCTCTCCAGGCTTCTGAACAGGAAAAAACAATCCCCCATCTCAAAACCTGCAAATTTACATGTAAATTAGCAGATTTGCCTTTTCAGAAATGGTCCAATACTTTCACACGTTCTTCTCCATTAGAATGACAGATCAACCTTTCTGTAAACAAATTCCAGATTGAAATTGAGTTTATATTTTTTTGTCAGTGATGTGTCAAATCTACCAAGGCTTGAATCCAAGCCTTTTTCACCTGCCATCATCGTTTCTCTGATTGGTATCTGAGGATCAGGTTTTGGCTCCTTTTTGCATGACAAAGAAGTCCTCAGTATGACCCCAAAAAACAGATGTTTACAATGTGCTACTTATCTACCTACATAGAGATTACTAATTGTATAGTATACTAAACTGAAGAGGTAAATTTGACTGGGATGGCAAACCATCTTACAAAGATCCATTTCTGGTGTGTTAATAAAAAAAAAGTATTTACCACAAATAAAACATTATTTCACAGGACAAAGTGATAGTGGCATGGGAAAAATAGAGACTGAATCTCAAACTCATTATCAGAAGCAATTCTGGATTATCATTCTGAGGACGCCATTGTCTACAGCATTATACTTCATCAGCTGCACCAACACAATGGGCAAGTTTCACATAGATGCACTGAAATCATCATGAGGGGAAAAAAACAATCAAGCGCTTTTAACTCAAAAGATCAACTGAGAAATTTGCGGAAGATTCAGGCACATTTCTCTTCTCTTGTGCTCCCCAACACAGCATACCTTCATTTCCATTAATGATTTTCCATCTTGGACAAATTCTGCTTAGCCATAGACAGCTCTCTGGCAGTACAATTTTCTGTTGCAATTGAAACGACTCCTTGGAGAGGTTTTGCAGTGTGTGCATTTCCTTCAATGGTCAGTTCCTCTAGGACTTGATGTTTGTTGCACAATGTTGGATTTGAGACAGGGAAGATGGATCTATTACTGATCTTGTATAAGTCAAAAGATCTGTCCCTTTTTGATTTTCTGAAGTTTATGATATTCTTGATCTTGTTCAAGGAGTTGGTATCAAATCCTTTTTTTCTTTGAAACAGAAGTGAACCGTAGCTGGAACCAATGTGGGGAAGTTAATCCCCATACTGAAAAGATATAGCATGGCATTTTCTTTCCTGCACATCTCCTAACAGTCAGCTTTGGCTTTTTACACAACAGAACAAATTCTTGAGAGCCACAGTCTAATGGAAAGCAGCTAACCTTGAGGAAGAAAGTAAAATGCCAGATGCTGCTCAGCTCCATGAAAGCAAGATGCGATCAAGAGATTTTTTTTTTTTTTAATTCAGCTACATCAAGATGGAGTGCAAGTACATGTGCACAGCACATTTCATAAAACATTTAGCAAAGTTTTGTGTTTTAAGACATCTACTTCAAAATACTCACAGTGTGTTTCTCCTATTACTACTGGAAGGACTACTACTATTACTTTAAGTTCATGCAATGGAATGATGGAAAACAGAAAAGAAGAAACAACTTGGTTTCATATTTCAAGGAGAAATGGTATTTATTGCAACTTCAGCTGTTTGCCTTTGTAGATTAATTCACCCAGATTACTTCATTTTGAAAGAAATTGTTTTAGAAGATAAGAAATTTTTAAATCTTCCAGTTGTTTAATTAATTACCAAATAAACTGTAGAAGAATAGATAATTAGTTGTTCAAACAGAAAGAAGTCTGAAGCCTTTTTACATATGCAGAAATACTATGGAATGCTAGCATGAACTTGCACTTTAAAATAAACTATACAATTTATTTAGTTAGCTCATAAAAGTTAGTATTATTTTTAGTTTTAAATTGAGCCATCTCAGCATTTTTGCATTTTTTAAAATTCAAAGCAAACATAACACTTCAACAATGACACATATTTGGGTTAAATACATATTAAATGGTTCCATACAAAGACATATTAAAAAAAAAATAGTACTGTCAAATATAATCTGATACTCCCCCTATCTTTCCCTGCTGAAACTGCCTAGTGTGCTGTGCAGAAAAAATGTACATTTTCTGGGCAAGGAGACAAAACAAGAAGATGAATTCTTTTGTAACTTTGTTATATGCATTTTTTGAGAAGTAGAATATTATGGATTCCCATCCCTGTGATGGATTATGTGCACACAGTTCATATGAAATGTAATTACCTAAGAAGTTCAGACTTAAAGCAATTAAATGCACGATATTCTTAACAGATGGGATTGACCTAAGTAGTAGTCTATGCAATCATGTTCTTTTGTAAGGTTGTAAGGTTGTTGCAACTTCACTGTTTAAAAAACTCTTGTGTGTCAAATATCCTTTGAATATATCTGCAAAATCAGACCCCAAAGATCCTCTCAAATCTTTATGAAACTTGATAAAATGAAAGACTCCAGGCTGCCAATTCTGGGCTAGTTTATGGGCATCCAGACACCCTGGATCTTTGGGTACTTGGAGTGAAAGTACAGTGAAAAACCTCTAAGGTCATGTGTTATAGAGGACGAGTTTTTGAGCAACGATTAAAGATTTAGATTGTTCTTTTCATCTGGCCTGAGGCATTCAATATCCCACACCCTTGTATCATATGATTTAAGGATGAATGTAAAACAATAATAAATCAGAAATGTAGCATTTAAATTATAGCATTCAAAAAAGGTAAATGCTTCCATGAGATATCATGAAGTGAAGATTAAGATACGGAGACTTTAACTGCCTCAGGTGTTACCTAAGTGTCTTTAAGTAATATATAACTTCAGGAGAGATGGGGGGAGGTGGCATTGCCATCTATTGACCACTCATGCATTCAGATTTCCTGAAATGAAATGCTGTGCTGAGGATAGCTATATTCATGCTGCCATACATGATATTACAAAGTCTGAATCATGTTCTATAGATTCTAAAGTAATTGTTATTATAGACTGAAATCTATCACTGTTTTGAGCACTGAAGCATCATCTGAAGTCAACTGGACTTCCTGTAGGCTCAGACTTCTTGATTAGTTTTATACATAAAAATGACCACAGAATAAACAGAAACTTTATTATTTTCCTGTATATAAGGAATTTTGTAAAGAAAATTATGCCTTCTGAATTTTTGATTCATGTCCTGATCCAAGGGCCATTAAGGCCAAGGAATGATGTCTTTTGGATCTGGAGTTATGCATCATCATCTTAGAAGTCCATGGTTTTGTCTGCAGAGCTGTATATATTAAAAAAAAAAAAAAAAGAAAAGTGTGCAAAAACTTAAGGATGTTGCTGCACCAAGTCTTGCATGCAGCCAGCATGAATTGGAAGTAGACAAGACCAGTGACTGTTCTTAACTATAACGCCTAAGCACGTTAACGTCACAAAAATTATTCTGAAGATTCCCATGACACTGTCCCCTGAAAAGGTGAAACGTATGTGTCTGTTTTTTCCCCGCTTTTTTCCTAAAAGATAAGTATGTGAAGATCACAACATAGGTTACAAGGGTCACTATCAATAGTAAACACCTGAAAGATATTTGGATAATAATAAAACTTTCTTCACTAGGATAGGTAGTGCAGCACTGACATACGTGACCCAAAATATCTGTGGAACCTTAGTCCCCAGGAGATTTACAGGACTTGGCTGTACAAAGTCACAGCTGGTCTAGAGGAAGGAATAGTCCTGCTTGAAGCAGGAGTTTGGACTAGACAGCCCCAGAGGTCCCTTTCAGCCAAAATATCTGTGTTTATAATACGATTCTGCAGAAGATTTTTGAGGACAAAGTAGAAGAGGCTTTCTCTTCTATGCATAAGCTTCCTGAATATGCAGTTAAGGAAAAAGTCAATACTCACCATATACTGTCATGAAATAAAAGCATTTCAACGAAGTTCTTTAAGACATAGAGAAGCAGTAAGATCGATGCTGCATCAAATTAAACATTACTTCTCTGATGTTGGTCAGAATGCATGTGTATTGTGGTTACCTAAGTTTATTGTTAAAAGTTTTTGTTTGGTTGGTTGTTTTTTTTTTTAACATGACAGGTGATTTCAAATTTCTAAATAAAATGCTGAAACTATCTGAAACACTTGAAGAGTGATCCATTTCTGTACTAGTTGAATTAATAAACCTTGTTTTCTTGACATACTGGTGTTGTAATTCTTCACACATTTCAAAGGTAACGATAATCTAACTTTTTCAAAAGATCTTCCAGGCTTTAACAGTTCTTACTTTATATATCCTATTTGTCAGAAGACCAAATTATTATGCAGTATATGATTAACGTATATTTTAAATTAAAAATATTTTTTACATAAAATGCTACTTTGAAACTTTCAGATTATGAAACAACAGTTGGAGCAAGGTGCTTCTCTAAATGTAACTAATTTAATCAAATCAGGATCTATTTCGTATAAATAGATTCTGACTGTTAAAAATTGTATGACAATTTGCTTAGCTCTACACTCAGGGATTTGGGGGGGCTGGTTTTTTTTTTATTTGTTTATGATGCTTCTAGCAAAAGTAACCCCATGGAGAACTTTTGATACTGCTAAAAAAAAAAAAAGCATCTAGTATAGGTAAGCAGCATTTAGAGTGACTATACCTAAGAAATTATCCTAAAAAGATTCTTTTCAGTTTGTTTGTGCTATTCCCTGGGTGATTTATTGTTTCCTCAGCTTAATTTGCCACTTCGCTAGGATCAGATTTGCAACCATATCAATGGAATTTTTAAACAATATGAAATTCCTAGGCTTTGATGATTGAAATAAGCATACTTTTTTCCAATAAATACATTATCACAGATGTGTTTGTTGGTAGTTTATTACACATTGATTATAACCACCTCAGTTAATTGTCTTGGATTTTACCACCTTCCTTTGGGTCATGAACCACTGCAGATAATACTGTATCACTTTCTAAGAATGACAACTCTTTAAGAAAGATGAATATTAAAAAACAGTAATTCCTTTACATGTAACATGAGTATTCAATGGGACTACTCAAAAAGATTCATTTATCCACATATGTTTTCTCAAATGGAGAGAAATGAGATCTCTTTGGTTTTAGTTGGACTTTGAATTATCTCAGAAAATAGATCAGACCACTTTTCAACTTTCAAATCCTATGTTTTCTTAGAGTGTGTTGTTAAGGAAAAGAAGGTATGGGCAATATTAATGCTGAACAGTGGAAAGAATATCTGACGTCTCTTTGTTTGAAGTGCAGTGATTCATGGTAGTGTTAATTAGCAATCTGTCTTTTCACAGTCCTCCTTATACGGTATGATATCTATTACTTGGGACCATATACTTCCATGCAGATTTAGAGGAAAAATGCACACAGTGGTACTTTCTTTTTTTTTATACTCTTCTCTAGGAATGTACTTTAGTCATTCTTATTCATCCACTAAATGGATCTTTTATTTGACCTAGGATGGCTGTTAGTAAGTTACAAATATGTACATGTGTAGGATCACTGTGGAAGCAAATTTTCACAGACATAAATATAACAAGAAGTGCTTTCTTGGCTTTTTGTATGGAATCTTTTTAAATAGAATTTCCAAATAATTTCCATTCTTTTGATGGTTTTGTAGTATATTAATCTTGCAAACTAAAGCTCTGAAAAGTAGTACAAACCTGGATGTGTTTCTACCGGAGCAATTATTTAGCCACCTAAGGAGGAAGTGAAAAATTCAGATTTTTAAAATAATCACAGAGAATAATCTATAAAATGTAATGAAACATCTGCTACTTTGAGATTAAACACAGACATAAGAGTTCAAAAGCTTTTTTCAGAAATTGACACAAAAACGCTCCTTACTCCTACAATTTGAAAGTAGAAAATTAGATATAAGTAATGTAATTCACTGATAGTAATGTCAATCAAATATGTGATTGTTTTCTACCTACATATGACAATGAACTCCCACAAAGATTTGAAAATTTTCTTCCCATATAAAAAGTTTTGTCAGACAAGTAATACCTAAGCAGGTGAAAATTACTTATTTAATGCACAGGTATTCATAATATTCTGTGCGTACTGCAGTGACTACTTCATCTCACTTCTAATAGAAAGATCCAAGAGAGGACAGAAAAGTATAACCAGTGCTTTAATCAAAACAAGTATGTAAAAAAACCCGAAATAACCCACAAAGAAATAAATCAATAAGAAGAATAAAAAAGCTTAAAGAAAGAAGATAAAAACATTGCAAGTATTGATCCATTGTTCTCTGCATAGCCTGTCATATATTTCTCTTAAACTTCTGATTTGCTTCTTGATCTTCACTGGACAATGGTACAGTCTCTATCCTGGGCTTTTAAAAGAAAACAGATGTCTAAGGTCCTAATAAACTTACTAGTGTATAACTCATTACTTGGGTTCTTTTCTCTTTTGGGGTAAAAACATCACAATACAAACAAGTAAAGCAATATTTATAGAGGAGGGGAAAAGAAAAGGAACTACAACCAATTACAGCTCAAGTTGGCTGGGAATTTTCCATCAAAGTACAGCTTGATTGAAAAAATGTGTTTTCAAAACCCCCAGTGTTTCACACAGGAAGACTTTCTTGCCAAAAATAACACCTAATTTTTTGAGTTGAACACAGTTGTCAATAATGAAACATTTCAGTGAGGCAGACTGTTCTATTTTGACATTACCCACCTCTAATCTTTCATAAAACCCTATGGAAATTGTGAGAGGTGAGCTTATGATTTTATTTTATGTTTTTCTGCTGAAAAAGTTTATTCATTGAGCAATACTTTCCATTTTATCTTTACAACTTTCCATCTAGCTTGACTGCTGGAAAGCCTAGCCACACAAAAATAATAGGAATGTGGGAAATACAGACTGCAAGAAGAGAGAGTATTATGGCAGTTATGATACGAGTTTCAATGGCTGTAACAGGCAAAATTGGATCAGGCAAAATTTAATGGAATGTTTCCCTTTAGGAATTATATACTTTTTTCCTTTTTTTTCACCCTTTTTTTTTCTTTCTTTCTTTCTTAAGTTGGAAATACTTATGAACAGCTTTTCATAAATATTTTTCTATTTTGCTTTCTGTTTTGGTGCAAGCTTAAAGAAAGCTGAAGTTCAAACTTTTCTGTTTGACCAACAGTGTGTGAAACCACTTGTGTACTATAGTAAGATTATCAGTTCTCATGAACGTAATATAAGAATACAAATTACTAGTTTTGGATGCCAGACTCTTTAAAATGCATGCCTGTCTAAGATCACCCATATCAACCGACCGCCAGGCCTGCAAGCCACTGCAGTAGCTGCTCTTGGGTTAGTAGCAGGTGATTATTCCAACCTGCTAAAGGAGATCATGAAGGAGATGACTTGCAGCATGTCCTTAATGTTCACATGATAGATATAAGAGCTAGACCACTGATTCCCACAGCTTGGAACAGCTTCTAGTGGCAGAGCAAAATCTTTCACTGCAATTCCCTTCTACCTAGTTTAGAGAAAATTTCATGGGCATAAGAACAAGTAAGATGATAATTACTGAGAAGGTCTAATTTTGTTTTTATTAGGAAAATATAAAGTCAGTTCCTGTGTAAGAGCTTTCAGTTTTGTTCTTTTTTTTTTTCCCTGTGGTTTTGGGTTTGTTTGGTTTTCTTTTTTTTTTCTTTTATCCTTTTTTAAGTATCATCTAAGTCATATCCTTTTTTAAGTATCTAAGTCAGTATGTACTTTTCCTTGATATGAGGGAATGATAACCATCATGACAACTCAGTGATTTATCTGTAATTTATTATTGGCCTTTTGTACAAAGACAGTACGGAAACGTGCACCAGTATACTTTCAGTAGTCGAATTATCAAAGGATTTAAAATCATGTAAAAATGGGCATTCAAGAGGATATTTCAAAGATCTGAGAGGAAATGATTTCATAATCTCAAGAAAGACTTTCTACTTTAGCACTTGTCTCTTGTAGAGAATACCAGTACTTTCTATACCACTTAGAAAAAACAATGGAAAATCACAGGTTAAAAACCACTGAACTAAGCATTGTAATGTTTGGTTGTCTATTTTTTTAAGAACAGCTGCTGTGGACCATAAAAATGTTTGGTTGTCTATTTTTTTAAGAATAGCTGCTGTGGACCATAAAAAAGGAAGCTGTTGTATTAATGTTGCATAATTTTTTCTTCATTCCCATTTGAACATCGGCCTCTGACCAAGTCTTCAGCTTTACCTGTGAGACATTTACTAAAGATAATCCTTTTTCCTGCTGCTGGCATCAAAACAGGAAAAAAGAGCTGAGGGGAAATAAAGAAGCTGCTCTGCTAGCATCTATCTGCTGCGGATGTATGTGTGTTTCTCTACCTATTTACCTATCAATCTTTCTTAAGCCGTGGATATACTGATGGATCAGTTTTTCTACTCCAGCAACCATTACACATGCTTGTCAATCATTCCTAGTAAACATGCATTGGAATACCTAAGTTGTCTGGCCCATCAACAGGTTAAGCTTCAAATTCAGGAAATTTGATAAGGAATTCTGTCTTTGGTAACAGGTTTGGATTGTCTATATAAAAGAAACATGTGACAGTTATCAAATATTTTCTTCACAGTTGGTAATGCATGTTAGGTGCATAATCAAAAATTAAATTCCCCTAAAATTATTACAGGGTGTGTTGGAGCATCCATAGATCCAGAGAGCTATGCCCCCCCCAGCTACTGACACTAGGGCCCCCACTTGCTTTGATAATAAACCTAACTTTGTTATAAGTGAGCATTTTCTGCATTAGATAATGTAGACCTTTGGACACTTAAAATATTAATTGGAATAACAATAAATTCTCAGCTCCATGATTACGAGGTGTTCCCCTTGGCCATAACAAAATTTGAGTAGACACTGAGAAAACTTTCTGGTGAAGAGACAGCCAGGTAGACATCAATAGAATTAAGTAATAAAATGCAGAAACAAAAAGTAAGGTTTAAGCACTGAGGTGGCATTTAGGCAGACTGACTTTTATACTATACCTTAAACCAATTTCTCATCAGCAAAACTGAGCGGGAATTGAAAATGTTATAATCATCACCATCAATTTTAATTCAAAGAGCACAATTTACAATAATCTCTCTGCATGAACATTAGTCCATAAGGCATACAGATTTTTTCTTTTGCATTTTTATTTATTTTCATTTATTGTTTCATTTATTAAAAAATGTGGATTTGCTACAGTGGTATTTTTTCTTGAACTAATGTTTGATGGTTTCCGATTTTTTCCAGACAAGAATCCTGTTCACATTATACATCCTGCTTTTTAAGTTATCAAGTTGATTTTTAAGAAATAAAACCTCTGTATTTCCCCATAGCCTATACTGTTTGTCTACATTTTCTCCTAGAACCTCATTTTCCAAACAATGGCAAGACTACACTTTGTGTTATTCAAATAAAGAGATACTTCTGTTCATACATAGAGTGGAATGCCTCATATATGTTGAGGTACAATGGAAACAAAGGTAATCCTTCTAAGAGGAGGCTGTGCAAGGGTTAAATTACAAGAAAGAAAAAATACCTAAGGGCTCTCTGTTCTGGAAATTTAAACTTCTAAACAGGGAAAGTTTTAACAAAAATAAATAAAAAAATATTACAGCATTAATGAGAAATGGCTGAACTTCATCATTTATGAATAGGACTTTTTAATACTATTATGTTTTACTTCCATGTGAGCATCTTAGACATTAAATCCTTCTTCCCTGACCTCTTAAATGTCTGTAATCACCCAGAAATCTATGAATGCTTTGTGGTTAGTATAGAATATGAGTGCATAGTGCTATATATTCGTATACATGCACTATACTGATGCAGAAAACCCATAGGGGATAGAACTTGAGCAAATGTAGGACCAAAGCCTGACATTTTAATATATGAAAGGAAGTATTCAAAATTTGCTATTCCTGAAGTACAATAATTGAGAGTTTAAGTAGTAAATTTAGTAAATTTCATTTATTAATAATATTTTACCATAACACTAGTCATATTCTTATTCATTCATACTAGCAAAGACATTGTAGAGACTGCATTTCCCTTTAATAAATAAGTATTTTATCAAAAACTGCCTTTATTTAAAATTGATTTTTTAATATACATGGAAAAAAAAAAGTCCCTGAAATGAGAGCATGAGTCTCTTATTTTCTTTCACCTCTCTATAGTGATTATGTCCACATGAATGCGGGAGAGAGAAGGAAAAAAATATTTATTTGTCTTTGGTGTTTGCTCCTCTTCACTTGCAGAGCTGAATAGGAAAAACAAAGGGGCAATAAACTTACTTTGGGTTCTTCTTTATTTTACAAGACCTTTGATAATGCCAACCTAAATGACCAAAGCTGTAAAAGCACTGCTTATTCCTTTTTCTAAACGTCTCCAGAGAGATTTTCTTACAGATTACGNAAAGGCTTCTTAACTGTCAGTCTTGTTAGCTTACTGTGGAATCTGACAGGCAAATGACATTTTTTCTGGTTTACAGAAAAGATCTCATTGTAAGGTTTGAATTCAGAGTTCTAATAACAAGAATTTAACTCAGTCTCCCAGAGTTGTGTCAGCTGTGCAGTATCAGTGAACAAATTGTAGCTTCATGGTCTTCAGTAATCATAATGTCATTTGCAGACTGAAAATTAAATTAAGTAGCTTAACTCTAAGATGTGATTTCTTATTTATTTCAGTCAAAATTCAGTAATTACCAAAATTCACTCTTGCACTGCTTAAAATCTGTATGTTTGTATTTACCCTGGCATATAACATACTATTTGTGTAACTGGCCCTTTGTGTATGTGAAAGAGAATGACATTCATGCTCCATGACAGAATCTGGATTTTTCAGTAAAGAATCACAGACATTTTTCATGTAAGTTATAGAAAAGCTTAAGGTAGGACAAAGCAGCTACACAGTGCTGAACCATTTGTTTGAGTATGTACACATTTACTCTGTAATAACAACAAAGAACATGGTTTTGCTGTTAATTTACTTATTTGAAGAAAAGACAAACAGATGTTTGAAAGAAAGAAAAGATCACAGACAAAGATCACCGTCTAAAATATATATGCATGTATATATAGACATACAGGAGCATGAATGCATGCATACATGTTACTTATAAATAAAAAAATCCTTGTATCCCTTGGTAAAGTATTAGGGACTTTTTGGTTGAAATAGAACAAGAAGATATCCAAATACCAGCAGAAAAAAATTATTAGATAGAAATTTTGCAAAAATTGACATTTCATAGTGGTTCATGAACTGACCATGATTAAAGAAGACTACTTTCGCAAAGAAAACAGATGTGCAAAAAATAGTAATACTTCCTGTTTATTTAAAACCAGAAAGGCCTCAGCTTAATTCCTATTGTAAAGTTTTTGCATCATACATTAAGAACGATTTAGAACAGCTGTAAAAAAGACCAGACAACATCAAAAAGATGATCAATGTCTAGAAAACATAATTTATATGAAAAGATTGACTGAACTGTTTATCCTAAGGAAGTTAAAGCCATGGAAGGAGCAAGGTGACATTCTTTTTAATACCTCAAAATATGGTGAAAAGAGGAAAGGAATAATTTCTAAGATTCAAAAATAATAATGGTCTTAAAATTTAATGGGGGAAAATCAGGTTAGAGGTAGCTAAAAGAAAACACCCATGGAACTTTATAATAAAGGTGTCAGAACATTTAAATATACTGTCTGAGAGCTTGTTAAATCTCTGTTATGAGGGTCTTTAAATGAAACTGGACAAGCATCTGTCAAGAATATTTTGAGTACAGTTAATGCATCCTTGGAGCAGGGGCCTCACTTCAGCTCTAGGTTTCTAAACCTAAGAAGGTTTATGTTTTTACATAGCTTACAATTATAATAATTTCTGCATTTTAAGACACACAGGGCCAGGAAAAAAATACAAGTCCTTTTTTTCTTGTGTCATTGTGACTAAATGTATATAATATAATTTAAATTCTAACATCTGGACCGGGAGAGACAGTATCATAGGTCAAGTACTATATGTGCATAGTATATTATTACCGCCATTACAGGAGGGGAGAATTCATGTCTTTCTCATGGGAGAAGATTTTAATCCACTATGCAGGACATTTTGGACTCTTTGAAACTCTTTGAAACACTTACGAAAGCAAGAGAGAAAATTAATTAGCAGGTGTATTGTGCTCCATTCAATGTTTTCACAGAGTTGTTAAACTAGAGTGTTGTTTATAGTGTTCAGTGCTAGCTGGCTTTTTTAAGCCTCAGAGGGTCCCCTGACAAATGAGAAGTTGTAGCTAGGACTTGTGCTGCATAGAAACATATTTGTTTGTACTATAATTACTGTCTCTTCTTTAATTAAAAACCCCTTGTTTCAGAAGTTCTGTCTTTTTATATATAATGACATTCCCTTTATCTACCACTACCCAGAGGAGCACTGATTTCTTATCAGATAAGGCATCATGTTAATTTGTGCTTCATGAAGAATTCATTGAAATAATCTATTCTAGAAATGGAAATATCAAGGGTAACTCTGAAAAGGTCTAAATCCATAAAAAAGTAACTGAAATTACTTTGTCTGAGGTCTTTGTGAGTGGTCGGAATTATCTTTTGGGTATGTTAGGGTTTTTTTACCTCAATCATAGTCATTCCCTCATTGCTTTGAAAACATTTTAGAAACCACAACTGTCAAGTTCAAATAGTTCTTCCATGCTTATTTTGCTGGCACTGAGTTTATGATGTTTGTGGTATTTGGCTTTAATCATTAGATATTTGGGCCACCATAGAAGAGTTTTTCCTGTAAAGGCTCATTTTTGCAAATGGTTTCATTTTCTGTTATACATAAATATAAAGGAGTGGTTTATCACTGTAAGGATGCTTGAGTTAATGACTTTGTGTCATTAACATATTCTTCTTCTTTGAAAGGAAACATATTTAAAAGTGATGGATGCTAAAGGTTATGTATTCAGTTTAGAAGAAATCTTGTGATAATCAGCAGTATTTTGTCCCAAAAGGAAGAAAACTCTCATACAGAGCATATTTATTGGAATGGAAATATAAAGCTTTGATGTAACTCTCTTTAGAAAGTGAAAAAGAGGCTAAACCAGACACAGTGGTTTGTACAGACTGCGTGTTTCCAAATCTTTTTGACATTCTGTCTAGAAGAATCAACCAGGCAACCAAGGGGATTGAGAGGAGACTTCCTAAGTGATTTTAAAAAGTAATACACTTTCTTAATTCATCAACTGTTATTAAATTAGTGTGCTCCCTCAACTGTCACCTCGGGTTTCATTCAAACACAATTCTACAGTTAAATCTAACCACAGGGCATGTATTTGCAAAACCATCTAAAATGTATCTTTTCTTTTGCAGATGTTCTCTGCATATTGTTCCACACTACAATTTCTTTGTAATGATTGCAGAACAGCAATACTGTTAAGAGATAACATTTAATACCATAAGTTACCTCTTTAGCTTAGAAATCATCTAGTATATCAAACAGATGAACAAGTCTTTCTCCTTCAAAACAAGTGCTATTATAACAACTTTCTCTCTGAATGGAAACGTGTGAAGAGTACATTTAAAGAAATTTCTATGGGTGTGTGTAAAATGTGTAAAATATGCCCAAGCATTTATGTGTATATCCATACACATACACATCCACACACAGTTTTGTCCCTGATGCCTTTTTAAACATACCACATCTATACCATAGTCCCCACCTCCATTCTCCTTCAGGTCACGTCTGAAAGCCCATTTGCCATTATGCGGTGAAAAGATTTTAGGCCTGTCCTGTCACTTTTGTGTTTCTGATGAGTAAGCGTCCCATTTTTTTGTGGATTTAAACATTTATACTTTGAAGGAAGTCAGTTAACATACAGGCCACTGGACAGACAAGACTCTTCCTCTCCCTGTTTTTTTCTCATTCTCAAGAACCACCTGTGTGATCTAGGAAACCTTATCAGATAAGGGATAGGAGATTCAATGTTTGCATCTACCAGTTCTCCTAGTTACTTTTCATTTGTATACAATGCAGTGTTCTGTAAATAACATTAGTCTATATCCCATCACTTGTTATGTTTTATTTCCGGGGCAAAATTTAGAGATAATTGTTTAAAGAAAAGTTCCTAACTTCAGATTACCATTATTTTCATCCTCTGGCAGGAGATGAAGAAATGGATGGAAACCTGTCTAAACACTATTAGGGATGTCGGGCCTCCGGGGAGTGGGGCATGAATTTTGGCAGCCCAACAGAGATGAGATTGCCACAGCTCCATGCCCCCATGTTAACCACTAGCACAGCTCAGTATGTATTCCTAGCAGGTACATGCACACACAAAACCACACATACAACACATACACGTGTGTATATGTGTATATACACACACACACAGAGCCAACAGAAACAGGCACACTCGACACCCAAACAAACACAAACAGCACCAATGACCTCATCCATTTCCCTTTCTGGCTGATTATGGTCAATAGGTCTTGGTGGGAAATATATATGTGCATGTATACATACGTGCAATGTGGAACTTTCCTGCAGCTGGGGTCAGACCCTCGGTCTGCTTAGCAGCTGCCCGTCAATCACAGCAGGCACCTGGACATACAAGGCACTGAGGCCACAGCTGGTGCAGAACCACACACATGCCAGATCCTCCAGTAGTTGGCCATGGACACTCAGCCAATCCTATACCTCATCCTGAATCTTCCCCAGGTGCCTCACCCCTACACACATACATGTATACAGAATAAAACATGTCTCACAGTTGAGCCCCCAGACCCGTGTCTCTGCAGCAGCTGGATTGGACACCCCTGGTCCCTCCAGCAGCCATCTTACCCTTGGAGATACGCATACACCCCTGTCTCCCTGGCCACTTCACCTTCTTGCTAGCTAGACCACCTCGATTTTTGCTAGTGCTCACACATTTGTTCACACATGTACACTCGCTCCAGTCCCTGACACCACAGACACACTGGCCCTTATGACCTGAAGTCCCACTTCAGTTGTTGGCACTTTAAATCATCTGCATCCTTCCCTTTCCCCGCCTTTGGGTCTTCACCTAAACATCCCATAGCATTGTGTAATCCCAAAATGCTCTTCCCCTATATCCCATACTGTGTCTCATACCTCTATGCAGTGAATGCCCTCAGTCTCAAAGGTGTTCTGGAGAGCTGTTCCCCTTGACTCTATGTAATCCATTAGTGGGTTGTTACATCAGAATTATTTGTTTATAATTGGCTCTATAAATTCTATTTCAGTGCCCAGAGGTTAATATTTACCTATAATCCCTGCAAAACTCACAGTGCTTCAGATATAAATATTATGATTCTTGTGAAGAGAAAGGCAGGAATACATCCCTCATTTTACAATTGACAAAAGAAAGAGCTGTAAAATGGGATTCATCCCAGGCTCTTTTTGTGGTCATGAGAGACACATTGTCTCTTCACAATGTAGACATTTGAAGTAAATCAATGAATCTGCTCTAAAAAAAAGTTTTTCTCTATTGATTACAATGGGTCACCAGGTGATGTAGACACCTTTATCATAGCTGCCTAAAGCTGAATGTGAGGGAACCCTCTGTGAGAGCTGTTAGGATTTTTCCAAGTTCATAGATGTCTTGCAAAGGGAATGTCAGTGCAGGTCCCTCAGGTCTTATTTGTAGAAATACTTTCCTGATAAAAAGAATTGTCCTGATAGTCTATAAATATAGAATTTATAGAATTTGGAGGGGAAAGACTGAGTGTGTATGACTGGGAGATAAAAAGTCTTTCTATGGTTTTATGGTCACTTGAATTTATTCATTTCCTCCATGTAATTATTCATACCTCTGATTAGTCATTAAGTCACTGGCTTCCCAACTAATTGATCAAATGTCTTTTATTGCTATTTATATTTAAAGGAAAAATAAAGAGAAAGTAGTGGCCTTAAAAAGATCCATAAATTAAGCTGTTCAAACTTATTTTGAATTTTTTTTCTTTCCTAGAAATGAATCAGAGATTCAAGACTTCCCTCTCCTTAATTACCATTGTACATTTTCCTTTCTATATGAATTATCTACAAAATTTGATAGTTGTTCAAATCATTTCTATTTAGCATGTTTTTAAACTAAAATTGTAAAATATTGAATGGGAATATCCCTATTAAGTCTGCATTTGCCTCTCATCTTGTTAATGTAGATATAGGAAAATAAGTTATTCATCAAAATCCAAGTGTTTCTTTGGCTTAATTCTGTACAGCTTTTCATCAAGTGTAATTATTTTTGTGTATGTACACAGAGTACGAAATAATTTTAAACAAATATCTATCATCCAATTTGCATGACTGCACAATGACCTAGAAAACAAAGAATCAGGACTGTGATGTTTATGAGATTCCTTTCCCAAATATAAAGCATTTTGGAAGACTGACTTTTTGTATAACTGGGGGTTTGGTTTTTTTCTAAATACAGACTTCATGTGTTAAATCAAAACCTTAAAATATTGAATATAATATTTTACAACTTTTACAAAATAATTTCAGGCAAAATATCTTCCATGAAAACAATATAGCATATATTACCTCATAATTATAATCTGAGTTAAACAGTTAAGGATGGCTTGATGTATAAAGCTCAGATAAATTATTGAGCTTGTCTTAACTCATGAGACTCTTATTTTAAGAATAACGAAACTCAGTATTTTATCTTAAAGCTTTAAGTGCCTTAATATCTTAATCCCAACTGATTACAGCTTTGGAGAAGAGGAATGTGTGTATATATATATAACTCCAAGCTCTTCTGTCTCTCCACAAGCTACATTACTACACTTCATGTAGCTGTTGTATTACATGTAATAGGTAAGATTTGATTCTTGTTTAAGCATAATAAAAAACGGAAAATAGAAAACACAGACCTCTTTATTAAAAAAAATTAAGGGCAAGAAAAAAACCTGTGACATAGAGTAAAAGTAGCAATGCTACTAAAAAGGCCTGTAACCTAGAACCATATATTTAAATGAATTATCCATACCAGGAGCATATAAATAGCAAATTATTAGAATTTGTGTTTATTAGAAATGTTGTATGATTTTCTCCTTTTGGTATGTTATTATCCCAGCTACCTATGCAGGGAAGGTAATCTATCACATTTGCATAACAGGGCAAATCATGCATTTATATTTATGATACTGTAACCACTTTCACTAATTTAGGGAAGATCATAAAACAAAACCACAAGCAAAACCCCTCACAGAAGTAAAGTGAGGCCAAATGGAGGGGAAAAGTGTATAAAGCATCTGTTTTCCTCTCTTTGTGTAGGACTACATTTCTTACTCTTCAGAACAGTTCCATGGCTAAGGCCAGGTGAGGAAAAGTGAGCCAGACAGAGCTGGAAGGAAAAAAACTATACAAAATGAGCTATGTACCTGCTCTCAAAGTTGTGACTGATCCATAGGAAAATCATTGCATAGTAATTGGCACCTGAAGCTTTATACATTTACAGTAAGTTATCTGAACTTCTCTAAATGAAAACACAGAGGAAAGACTAGGGGCTGTGAACCAAGAACAGCAAAGTTACTAATGCTTCAGTGGCTGAAGGTGGGCTGCAGGGCATGATACGGGGACATGTACCCCCCACCTCATAGTGTTGTCTATGCTTCAGTAGGCAGGGCGTGTGTAACTTCGAAAAGCAGTTTGAGATATTTTACAATGTTATGTAATTCTGTTTAATCTACAGGCTTTCATCCATCAAATCATTTGTTGTTTTTGCTTCTTTCATACCTATCAAGATTCCAAGCTTCTTCCTGCAGACTTTACCAGCTGCAAAATCAACAGTTATCTGTGCTGAGACATAGATGCCCATATTAAAAAGTAAATGCCTTTTTTATTCTGCAGAATATACAAAATAACTTAATCACATCTCCCAACTTATTAATATATGGACAGTGATGCATCTTTTTCCCCCCAAGAATGACTGCAGTGGTCATTTGTGTTTAGAAATAAATACTGCATTTTAGTCACAGAAAGAATTCATTCATTACTGGTTTGTATATACAGGCAAAATAATGATATTTACAGTAGTTTTTCTATAGACATTAGGAACTTTAACAAATGTTACACCACAACAGAGTGAACTTATAAGTTTAACTTTTACATAAATATGTATAATATAACATTGAATATGTATTCAATTGCATTTATATAAATGCATATTATAAATGTTACAAGCTTCATAAATAGCTATACTTGAGGTTCTGGAATTCTCAGCAAAGTTACTATTAAAAAAATCCTTTAATTAGTGTTAAAGCTAAAATTGAAAATAGAATAGAGCAAAAGGAAATTACATAAGAAAGACTTTTTCTGAGTTTTCCACACCAACTGCATTTAAGTAACATGCATTTCAAATAAAAAGCCATCTAAGTTAAAAATAAAATTCTGAATCTGTACAATAACCTGAATTGGCATTGACATGGATGAACAACAGTAAAATGTATATGGATTATTTTTGATTACTAGAATGATAGTTATGTGCAAATAATTTTCACTATAAGATTGCATCTTTTTGTTGTGTGCACTGTGTAGCAAGATTCCCCTACAGGTATCTCATTCTAATAATTCCCAAGCTTTCATGTCGTACTTTTCACTGGTGCACTTCAGGAAAATGCATAACATGTTATATCAAATCTCTTTTTAGTGATAGGCATGACTACACCATTTCTATTTTATAACTACATGATGTGATTTGCTTAAGGGGCGTCAAAAAGGCAGGGGCCATTCTGCTTTAACATCCGCCGGATGATTGAATAAAACAGAAAAAAAGTTGAATTATGGATTGAAGTGTGTACTAGAATTTGAATTCATGTATTCAGAAAATTTCTGCTCTGGACTCAGCTTTAAAAGGTAAAAAGGCCAAATCATAAGAAGGTTGAGTTGTTTTCTTTGCAGCACTGTCAAACTTTACTTAAGAGGATGGGCTTAATCATCTTGTGGGCACGGACTCATAATTTGAAATGGATTAATTCTCTAAAAGTTAGCTATTTAACCTACATAAACTTTCCTGGATATTTTCCAAAGTCAGTGGAGAGTGATAAGCCCTCTAGCACATTCTTGAATGGTGGAATGAATTAAACCTACATATTATGCCTGGCTTTTGAAGGCTTATACATAGTAAAATGACCCTTATCTTTTTTGATCCACCACTCAGCTGTATCCAACTCTTTCTAGCATATGCTGTGGTAGTTATATGCATTTGTATAGTACATGTAAAACTATGAGTGAGTTTTAAAAGGAATATTGGTGCCCCTCCGCTTGGAATTATCCTTGGAAGAGTACTGAGGACCCTCTGTTAGAAACCAAGGCGCTCTTCACAGCACACATGGAGAGGAAGAAGCCTGAAAATGAGATCCAAAGTTACCAGCACATTGATATAGCCAGTGGTCAAGTGCTAAGCAGCAGTATCTCTCTTATATCTGATGCCACATTGGAGATTGCTAATTCTAGAGTGAAAATAGATATGTGAAACCACTTTTTCAAAAAAAACACTGGTACTTTTTGAAAAAAACTTGTTAACTCTGGTCTCACCTGTGTCACAGAAAATCAATTCTGAATGTATCTTACTTGCTATGGGAATTCATATTACATATGCTGCGCTGGCCAATGACAAGATAACAGATGCTCTCCCCACCTCTCACTCCAAGGAGAGAAAAAAGAGAGATAAAGAGATTTATGATTTTAGAAAAAAACTAAACTAATGAAATATTAATAATAAAATAAAAAAAGGAAATAATGGAATAGATACAATATATACAAAACCATATCAACCTCCCAGGGAGATGTCACTGTCAGACACTGGGGAAGCTCCAATCTCGACTCAGTGACAAATGGGAACTGGAACACACTGACTGGGATCAAAAGGCCAGTGAGCTGACAGGGTCCTTCTCAGACATCAACCACTGAAAAAAGAAAGAGAGCCACTAAAAAGAGCCAACCTTATTCCCCCTTGATCACTCACCTTTTATACTGAGCATGGCAGATGGGATGGAATACTCTGTTGGTCAGTTTTTGTCACCTGACCTGTCCATGCCTCCCCACAGGTGCAACCCCCTCCATGGGGTAAACAACGAAGTCAACTGACCCTGGTTGCCACAGCAACAAGTATCAGCAAGAGCCTCTCTCCTCACTAAACAGAAAGTTGGCTCTGCTCCACCCCAAACCAGAACAATTTGCTATCTTTGTAGAAGTGTCATAGCTCCAAATTTAGAAAGCTTTTACAAGTCTAGCAAGCTTTACTCTCCTCCTGCTAAAGATGTGCTATTAAGAGTAAATAAATTTAACTTACCTGATTAAGAAGATTCAAAAGCCAACAGGGTGTTTTATGAAAGGAGACTGAAGGAGATAGGTGGGTTTTATTTCTTTGCTCACAGTCTTGTTGACAGTTGCTTATATTAAATTTCATTAGAAAGTAAAACTAATATAAATTATTGGAACAGGGATGGGAAATCAAGGTTTTTCATCTCTGCTTAAATGTCATAACTCTAAGCTAAAAAGACATGTTTACATTTCCTTTCTTTTCCTGGCCCAGTAAATCTTGACATATTCTGCTAATACAACAGGTTCTTTAGAGAGGAGGAAAGCGTTACCACCCTTTCTTCTATCCAACTGACAGCCTCCAGTTTAGTGCTTAAGTGACTGTCATGAGGATTAGAAACGTACATTTGCAATCCTTCATGCATGGAGGGAAACTGAACTTCAGGTTTTCATTGTACGAAAAAATACTTCAACCTGTCAGGTTTGTTTAAAGGCACTTTAGAATCTTTCATCAAAAGCATTTTAGAAGTATACAGCTGCCCCAGCTACATTTTGTGTGTTATATTATTTCTTAAGTTGTTTTTTTCGGTAGGAATTAGGGAGATCCGACACTGTTCAGGATTTCTAAGCTGGAAAAATTTAGTAATAGTAACTGTAGGGACTGATTTAGTAGAATCTTCTTTCACTTCAGTGACAGACGAGTAGGCATTACAATTTTAGATTTAGATAACTACCTTCTGTTTAAGTCTTTATTATCATATGGTTTTTCTTCCATTTCCAAAGAAAGGCAGACCTATCTCTAAGAGTAGAGAGAACTTGTGGTTTTATAAGGCTACATAATTTTACCACTTCACAACAAGGAGGCTTTGTTTTTGAAAACAGCATTCACCAGAGAAGTAAATGCAACTCACATAAAAAAAATAATTACATTTGCTTTTCCATTTGCCTCAGGAAGAAGTGAACAAGATCTTGATTGTGTTTTGGTTTTGATAGTGTGTGATTTTTTAAAAGGTTGATTGCAACAAAGATTGAAGGACAATGAAGGTGGTGAAAGATCTAGAGAACAAGTCTTATGAGGAGCAGCTGAGGGAACTGGAGTTGTTTAGCCTGGAGAAAAGGAGGCTCAAGGGAGACCTTATTGCTCTCTACAACTACCTGAAAGGAAGTTGTAGAAAAGTCGGTCTCTTTTCCCAAGCAACAAGCAATAGGACAAGAGGAAATGGCCTCAAGTTGTACCAGTGGAGGTTTAGGATGGATATTAGGAAAAATTTCTTCACTGAAAGGGTTGTCAAACATTGTAACAGGCTGTCCTAGGAAGCGGTGGAGTCGCCACTCCGGAGCTATTTAAAAGATGGGTAGACGTGGTGCTTAGAGACATGGTTTAGTGATAGACATGGCAGTGTTAAGTTTACAGTTGGACTCGATGATCTTAAAGGTCTTTTCCAACCAAAACGATTTTATGAGGCTATGATTATTTTTTGTGCTTTTTGGATAGACATGTATTGGAAGCCATTCAGAGCTATACTAAGCCAGACAGAACTCAGGGAAAGATTGTGGTCCAGGGACAGGTGGGTGAAAGTAACTGAACTGTGTCACCACATCTTGCAGTCTACGCGCCTTCAGTTCCTTGGTTTGAAGTATTGCAATTGTAATTGTCTTGGGAGAGAGTCAGAGAAGATCTCCTATTGGTTGTTCCCCTCAATCCATGATGTAGAGACAGGAAATAAGAAAAGTTTTCCTGAAAGTCAATATGTAGAAAATGAGAGAAAAGCTACTGTGGAAAAAGAAAATCAAACGTGATAATTTAATGGGAAGGGTCCCAATACATTTGAATATCAGTTCTAGATAATTCATGGAGCTAGTAATTAGGAGATTTAAAATACCTTCCCACGTATGTGTGACCTTGAGCAAATTACTTAATGTTACTTAATATTATTACAATTCCTGTTTGGTAAATGAGAATATTATTAGACCCTTAAATTTCCTTCCCTTCCCCTTCTGCTTCCCCTTTCCTGCTTCTTTTCCTCCTTCCTCTTCCTGATAATTATATTATTTTATCCCTTTTGGTCTGTATGAGTTTGTACAGAATTTATTAAAGGGACAGATGTTCACAGATCTGTTGTAGACCTAGATGCTACCATAATGTGAGTAATATTAATCTTCTTGATAAATACCATAATTCCGTCTCACTGCACCTGGAAGATTTGACTGCCTCAAATCTCTCTGACGCTTTCTTTTACGTCTTTTAGTTTACAATGTAGTAATTAATTTTGTATATATCTTTTTAGAGCTTTTGTATATTCTCTATTTTCTGTCATTTCAAAATACATGTATAAAACACAGAGCTTTCCCTAAAACAGTGCTAAAGTCCTCTTCAAAGCTTTACAGACCTTTGATTGAACTGTATTTGAGTTGTTAATGAGACTCATAAACAGCTACTTCTGTATAATTTTCTTTTGTCAATTTAGTGACTACAGCACAATAAAAATGTTCGCATCCAGCTTGCTGTTATATTCATACATTAGCTACTGAGAACTCTCTAAAAAGTACAAAATGGTAAACTGTCAGTGTTAGAGATCCACATTTAAAAAACAAAGCACTTTAGATGTACCTGCAAAATGTGCAAATGCAATTTCAACATAAGTACATTCAAATAGCATTCAACACATTCTTCTACGCACATTTTAAATTAATATCTCTTTTTCTGATCTGTAAGACTCTTGGAAAATGCAATTGTGCTTCTTTCTAAACACTGCTCAGCTACCACCTTGAACTGCTGTAACTGCTTTGCATGAGAGACTGGTTGAGCCGTGCAGTTCTGCCTCTGGGCTTCCTGGAGCTCAGAAGACATTTCTACACCAGCCTGGGCTCCTCATGGTCTGACCTCCTACGGCCAGTTCCTACAACGCAGAACCAGATGAGTTTCCTGCAAGGACTTGCTTGCCTGAGGAAAATGGAGATGGAAAAACACAGGCATTTGAGCCTGATCCAAAGCCTGCTGAAGTCAAGATACGTTTAAAAAATGGACTGCATTTGGCTTTGTCTGAGCTGTTGTGATTTGATCTTTTTCTGACCAATGTCAGTGATAGCTGTATCTGTTTCAAAAGACAACTATTCATTTGTACAGACACAATATATGTGTCTGTACTTACTGCTGATAGCAACAACAGATTCAAAAAATAAAGGCAAAAGAATAAATGATGCAAAAAAAAATGCAAATATTGTCAACATGTACATAAAATTTCTTGTTCTGTACAAAAATAGAATTGCTTAATAAGAAAATATTGACTAAAAAGTAAAAATAAGCAACACTTTTATGTGGAAATGCAATAGAAAATGTGAAGCATTTAGGAAAAGGAGTATGTCACATCTAATAATGAAAATGCTTAAACTTAAGTGCTCCTACTTAAAGTTAGGTGCAAATCCTTCTTGAATTGTCTCTGATGTATTCAACAAAATAAACCAGACTGTGAATATGTTGAAGCTAACCAGATCTGTTCCTTACCTTAGAAATGTTTAATTAATGTTGACAGTCTTGCCCTGGGTGGTTAAAACTTGAAAAGTACAGCAAAATACAATCTGATCTTGGAATATAGCTGTTTTCTGTTTTCAAGATGAGCATATTTTGCTCAAAGAACACTTATTTGTTACATTGAATTGAAGAGCTGAAATCTTTTGTTGGAGAAGGTTTAATTAATACAGGTGATTAAATTAAATTAATAGAAATTTAATTTAATTTAATAGAAATTAAAATAATAGAAACAAGTCAGATACCCTGGAAAAGCTATTTTAGAAGTCCTGAATTACCAGCTACAGATTACCACCTAGGTACAGATTACCACATAGATCCAAACTTTACCAAGACGTTACTTAACTTCTTTTTTATAGCTAATTTCATAAATTCTTTTAAGGAAAACTGCAGTGATATGATGGAAAAATGGCAGTCATCATTATGTACCCACAGGGTACCCACTGAAAAGAAAGACTGAATATCCAAGCTGGTAACACTTTTTCTTTTCCAGATCAATATTAAAATTCTCATAAAATGATGTAGATTTAACATAACTACCTGGAGACAGAAAAAAAACCATGTTTTGGGCCAAGGCCATGATATTAACATTATTTAATGAAAAAGATTGTATTATAGCTTTGGTGCAGTTACTGAACGTCCCAACCTCAGGACGAGGAAGGAGCAGCAGAGAATAACTGTTATGGATTGACTGCAATCCCCATCCCCCATCCCCCCACAATGCTCACGCTCCAGTCTTTGTCTTGACCCACAAGCTTTTTCATCTTATTTTCTTCCCCTCTCCTGTTAAGCAGGGGAGTGAGAGAGTGATTGGGTGGAGGTCTGGCAGCCCGCCAAGGTCAACCCACCACACAGACCACGGCTTAAATCTAAAATAGCAAAGACATAACTATGTGTTACACAAGTGCTAGTTTCAATCTGAAGCACTTGAGGATAAACCTCTGATGTCTCCACATGGCTTCGGTATGTTTAATTTTTGAGTGAAGAACCTTGTTCTCCAGGGGTGTCGATACAGCACTTTCAATTTAAAAATAGCCAAAATAGAATGACACAATGGTTTTATAGAGGTGTATATCAGAATAAAAAACGCCTTTCTGGAGCATCTGCTCCAAATGAAGGTATTTCACATTTAAAACACAGGCGATGGCAGTTTTACCAGATTCAGAATCTGAATTCCCTTTTATTCCATCGCATGAAGATTCACCACTCCAGAGTGCACTACGGCAAGAAAAAGTACTGTTGATTATGCAGTTTTGTGAGAACATTAGCTTTCTGAGTTCTTGTTTTCTTTCTAAGAAAAAAAAAAAAGATTCATTATCTAGATGTGTATTTAAAATACTGGAAAGCAGAACAGCCAGGCAGAGAAGGACTTTTCCTAATTTGGTAACAAGTACATTACACAGAATTGTTAAGAAACTCTTGAACCAAGACTCCAGATCGTCATCCATTTTCTACTAGATAATAAAACACTTGAGACTGGAGATAAGTCTGGAAATGCCTGATGTGGCAATTTCTTGTTCTTTCATATATTTTGCCACGTAGTACAATATATACTCTGTGTTCAGTGCCCAAACACCTTCATAGTGCTTGAGGAGAGTTACAGACTTAAAGTAATTCATGAATCCAGGCTGCTGAACTAAGCAGTGTAAATTTGCTAGCAGAAAATGCTGAGGAGAGCTGCAGGTCTTATGCATCATTTCTTAAAGAGAGGCACTTTATTCTGGTCTGGAAAAAAGCTTCTCTCTCCATTTAGGATTCATGATCCATCTCCTGATGTTGAGGACCTTCAGCGCACACACACAAAAACCTCTCAGAAGTTGCGATATACTTAGCCTCCTTGTCCAATACTTTCTAGCTTAATGGTCAGAGAGCATATTTTGATGCCATAAGGCTTTTGTTGAAATCCTTCTTTTGCCTGAGGTGATTTAACCTGTATAATCTATGAAGATATAGATAGGCTATATTCTGTCTGTGCTCTTACTATTGTCTAGTTTGGACAACATTTTAATTATTGAATGAGACTGGATTAGAGCTTGAGTGCAAAATATTAGTGTGTCTTTTCTTGTTGCAGAAGTCTAGAACAGGCTGTTTATATTGTGCTATAATCCCATTAAAATAAGTATCCAGTTTATTCCCTCCAAGAATGCATATAAGAAAGAATGGGTTGTTAATGCAACTGAAGTAAAACAATAAGTAATTCTAAACTGATTATGGCACATATTCTTGAGGGGTATATTTTGAAGCTGTTAGCTATTTTTGAGTTTTTACAAATGAGTTATGTTAAGTCCACTGTATCTGGTAATGAGTAACTGAGGATAGTGAGATTACAGACATGAATATGTGCTTTTTTTAAGTGCTTTTCAATTTGCAGGAGGAGGGCCTTGTAGTACATAAAGATAACAGGCATGATGCCCATGTACTGGAGTGATAACGGTTCATATGTTAATAATTACCATTGTTAGATAAATATTCACCAAGATACCTTGTAATACATACAACTTTCCATTTAATTATATGAAATGCTGCTTTGAGGTTGCTATTACAAAATATATTAATATTTTTTTAAAAATTCTGTCTTAAGAGGTCCTTGTCTAGAAACATTTTCAAAAGAACTGTGTCTCATGTATACCAAAGGCTTCTTAGTTGAACAAGACTTGTATTTGAAAGTCATAAAAAATTCCTGTCTAATCAGACATAGTCTAAACCAATGTCAGATAATCAAAATAATTCCTTTTGGTTAAGTAATTTTTTAATTCTATTTTTTTTACTTTGGTACTATAAATGTTATTTTTTTAAAAACAGAAAATACCTCTGTTCACTGTCTGTCCAATTATTTTTTTCTAATTAAAGACAAAAATTAAAAACTTCAATGAAAACTAATAATGTATCCAAAGCAAATACCAACATGCTGTGAGATCCAGAAATTACATTTGACATAGTGTGTAAAAATCGAAACTCCGGAGGGTTTGATGCCATTTGACTTTCTAAGCCAGGCAGGACTAAATCTATTCAGTATCTAGTAGGGTGACCTTAGAAGGTTGCTTTGGGCAGATTTCATTTACCCTAATTTTAGAAAACTGAAAGCTGAATATCTGATTCTAAGTTGATTCCCAGAGGCTTCCTTTGCAGACAAGATAAAGGTATATTTGGATAGTAACTTTTCTAGTCCTGAAAAAAAGGTGTCTTAATATTACCAAAATGGTTGCACTCTGACTTAAATGAATGTAATGAAAGCCAGAGATGACTTGACTAGATTTAGTGTCAAACTTTGAGGTGTCAAATATGAGTTCAAAATAAAGTCACTCTAATGGCCAAAGAAAATAAATAATATAGTGTTTTGTCCTCCTGTTAAATAATAATACTACATGCATACAAAGAAAAGCTTTGAATTGCATGGCAAAATCAGCCTATATGTGCTCAAAGACAATATATTTTTCCAAATGCTACTTTTCTGGTAAAAATCATGAAAATTAATAAATAAAATTAAATGTCATTAAAAATATTTGCATTTTTGATGCAGAGGAAGGTTCCTTACACTTAAGTTTTGAACTTTTACCATGAAGCAGCAATGATTTTGTCATGCAAACTCTTTTTTCCTCTTATATACAGTTATAGCCTGTGTTCATGAAATATTTCAGTGATTTTTCTTAAGGGGAATGGAGGTAATTCATCATGGCTGTCACATGGAAATGGTATCTATAGAGAAAAGTACCTGTCTAAGGAATCTATGCTAAAGAATATTTAAGGAACACAAGCCAATATGGCCTAATGAGAAAAGCTAATGATTAATTTTGAGCCTTTATTTTAATTAAAAAGAAAAGAATTTCTATAGAAAAGTAATTTTTTCTCAAGAATTTTTCAATTAAAGGAAACAAAAATTATTTTAAAAATCATGTTTGACAAATAGTTCTTCCAATATTTTTCTATCATACATGTTAGAAATGATGATGTGCTGATATTACGTACCACCAAAGACCAGCTGTCTTTCATCTTTACTGTGTTTGGAGTAATCCTGGGATTCATTCATATACTCTTAAAGATTAGCTTCTGGATGATATAGAAAAAGACATTGCACATACACAGTTTTCACTAAATAAAATACTAATATGCCTAAGATTTGAAACACAATATATTCTATATTCTATCTCACAGCAGATGTGACTGCATGGATTTACTTGTGGCTTTAGATTAAATTATCCTTATTACAAATTCAAATACAGCAAAATAGAGCTTATCTAAAATACAATTTTCTAATATCCTACAGTCAAAAAAAGCTTATGTCTTTTAAATATCTGTAATGTGGCATTACTGAAAAATAGCTTTTTGTAATTATAACTTCACCTTTTATAATTTGCATAGTGCCTGCTCTGAAAAATGGCATTTGATCATACTCATGGGTTACTCATACAGAAGGTTAAACTTATCATTTTGCATCTAACCTTCAGTTATCTATTCAGATGACAAAGATAAGAATAGTTTCTATTTTTAGGTGGCATTTATGCTCTCAGCACCCATGCACAAAGGTATTTAATTTCTGACAAAATGTCTACTTAAAAGTTAGCAATACATATGTAAAAATACAAATATGAAGTATACTATAGAACATTGTATCTTAGAGGGTATTTATATAGCTCTACCTTTCATCATTAATCTTTTCCCAAATAAGAATTTATTTATTTATTTATTTATTCTTTTACAGGACATTGATTCTTTTTGCTGCAGCACTTTCATCTTTCATTTATAAAGAAAGGCTACATGTATAATCCTTTAGAGTGCTTTCAGAATTCCAGAAAAAAAAGACCCTTCTGTTCTTAAAAGAGCGCCATGGAATGTTTGTCCTTGTTCTTCGCATTGACACAGATGTCAGCTTGTAGCCACCTCTATTTAATTTTAACAAGTTTTGCTTCTTATTTAGCGGGGGGAGTGTTGGAATAAACCATAAGCTGAATCACTGCCATTAAAGAAGAAATCTAACACACAATAGAAATCTCTTATAAAAGGAGATCTCACTGAGGGAAAAAGATTTTTTTTCATGAAGAAAAGATAATGCAAAGCTTTAATCTTTATAAAGGCTTTCTATGGATATGAAAGTGTGTTACATTTTGTGTTGCTTTTTGTACTGAGACTGGCAGGTGGCTGGAAGAGGACTCAGGAGAGGTTAACATCTGTCTTTTCATAGCTTGAAGAATTCAGGTTTCATCTTTAACTCATTTTAACTCTTAGAATGCTGAAAGTATTAGGATTTTCCCAGTCCTTTTCCACATTACAGCACTACAAATTATTTATATGAACTGTGGTCCTTATCTGAGACCAATTTCTAATGAGAAACATCTGCCTGGCAATCGGTCACCAGCGATGTTCCTCAGGGGCCAATTCTAGGGCTAATTCTGTTCAATATATTTATCAATGATCTGGCTGCAGGGGTTGAATGCACCATTAACAAGTTTGCTGATGATATCAAATTGGGAGGTGCTGTTGACTCCCTCAGAGGACAAGATGCCTTGCAGGGAGATTTAGATAGGTTGTAGCGCTGGGCTACGATTAAAGGGATAAAATTTAACAAGTCAAAATGCTGTATTCCACACCTAGGATGGAGTAATGCCAGGCACCAGTGTAAATCGGGAGAGGAGTGGCTGGAGAGCAGTCCCACAGAAAGGCATCTGTGGGTGCTGGTCAACAGCAGGCTAAGTACGAGTCAGTAGTGTGCCCTAGCAGCCAAGAGGGCAAACCACATCCTGGGGTGCATTAAACACAGCATCACCACCCGTTCAAAAGAGGTGATTATCCCACTGTATTCGTCGTTGGTGCAGCCTCACCTTGAGTACTGTGTGCAGTTCTGGGATTCACAATTTAAGAAGAAGGTACTGGAATGTGTCCAGAGGAGGGCAACAAAGCTGTTGAAAGGGCTGTAAGGAATGGCCTATGAGGAGCAGCTAAGTACTCCGAGGAGGCAAAGTGGAAGAGCGAGGTGCTGAGCTCTTCTTCCTAGGATCCAGTGGTAGGATGCATGGGAATATTTCAAAGCTGCACCAAGGGAGGCTTAAAGTGGACATTAGGAATCATTTCTTTACTAAGAGGGTGGTCAAACACTGGAACAGGTTTCCTAGAGAGTTGGTTGATACCCCATGCCTGTCAATGTTTAAGAAGTCGTTGGGACAAATGCCCTTAATAATACGCTTCAACTTTTGGTCAGGCAGTTGGACTAGAGGTTCATTGTAGGTCTCTTCATTCTAAAAATGTTCTATTCTATATATAAACTATATGCATAGTGTATTTACTATATACTATACAACATATGTATATACACTATACTATACCATATGTATTTTATGTATGTGTGTAATTGTGTAGCAAAATGTGACAGAAGGTAGTCCTTATGGTCTTGGACTGCATCAAATGATATTAAGAACCGTTCCTCCTAACATCCAATTTGCTGCTGTTTGCACAGTATTTAAATCTTAATTATGGAGTGGATAATATTGGCCATAAATAAAAGCTAAAGGTAATAGGCAGCGGTGTATGCTTTAACTTCCTCAGTCTAAAACTACAGGAGCATGAACAAGGAGAGGACTGCAGAAGTAATGCTCTTTTCTGTAGTCTCTTGTACTGCGGTAATATGAACCATGATGCTGAGCTGGATGGATCACTGATTTAGGGCAGTAGTGGCCATTCTTTGTGTTCGTCTATTCTTATTGGACTTCCTGCAAAGATGACTAAGCATGTCAATGAGTTACTAGATCAAACCCTTTTGATCATATTTGCAGGACGATATATAGTTTCTCCTTTTTCCCAGAAGGTATGAATATGCCCAAATCCTATGATACTGTGTCATAATGATGCAAACACACATTAGCGGTCAGATCCTAATTAGAATAGGTATTTAAAATCCTGTGCTTTTTGAAATGAAGGAATCATGTGAAAATTATTGTTAATCCTGCTTCAGTATAAATTTTATGGACATGGGATACAGAATAAAATTACACATGAAAATAATTATTTACATCTATAAAAACAGCCACATTGCAGAAATAAATGGTGAATGCCATTAATTTACTGTATTCCACTTGAGCCTTGACTTTTTTAAAAATTAATTCTACAGTGTGTACAAAGCTAAGGATATGCCTAGTCTACTACCTAAAAACCAGCAAGGGGCCTATCTCTGGTCCAAGGCCAAATGACACCAAAAATCTCACATCTATATTGCTTAGAGATAGCCTAAGCATTATGTCTTGTAGACATATCTGACTTGTAAAAAGATAGTTGGAGCAGCCTGGAACATAGACAGCAAATATGTAATCAGCTAAGCAGTGAAAATAATCAGACATGCAGTTCTTCAGTTTGTTTCCTGGCTATGCTTTATTTACTACTGCAGGCGTAGACCAAGGAATTACTTATTTCATAGTACTTAAAGAAGGAAGGCAGTCATTGGAAGACTTATTTCTAGGCCAGAGGTAGTGTCTGGGTATAAACACTAAAGCAATGAAGTCCAGACCCCCATCTTAGTCACCAGAGTATACATCAGTTTTCCTGTTTAAAAATTACAAAATTTCCTGTCTCTGGTCTTATTTTGTTTTTCTCAGACTCAGTCCAATAACCTTATATCTTTGCTCCTGCCTTAGCTTATTTTCATCCCCCGTTTTGTGCCATGGGTTATGCAAAATTATGTAAAGTAACTTTGATCCTTATAGAGATTCTGCAACACAAAGGAATTATTGGTGGGTGTTAACAATCAGTTACTTCCTACCTTTATCTCAAACGAGATGGAAACACATTGCAGCACAGTACAGCTCATAAGACTCTAAAACTCCCAGCAATGGGTGTCACAGAAGAGAAGATGGAGTTCCACTGCTACATGGAAATACTAATTCATGACAACTCCATGGAGGCCGTTGTGAGACTAGACAGTGAATGCAAAGACTACTTCTCCTCAGTAGCAGTGGGAAATGAGATTCCAGTAGTTACGAATCCTCCCATCCCTCAAATCCATAAAAGTTTCATCAGCATAGAAAGGAAAAAAAATCAATGTGAGTGTTTCACTCTTCCAGAAACTACAGTTTCACATTTAACTTCAACTAGATGGCAAGACAAGTGAACTTGTTATGAAGAGTAAACTAGAAAAGAGCCATCTGAAGTAAAAAACAATTAAATGGAAACTCTTCTCTCACAAGGGATACCCTTCCATTTTGTATTTTACAGTCACTGGCTACAAGATAACATAAAAAATCTCATATTTGAAAGATTCTGCTTTTAATTGTACTGAATTTTCTTAGTTCTGCTCCTTTAAAAGAAGGCAGACATGTATACGTAAGCATCTAAGAAAGAAGTAGGGAGCAGGAAAAAAGTCTGAGACATAGAACAGTACTGAACTGATTAAAACAAAATCTGTCTAAAGTGGGATTCTGACAGTAAACCATTACTGGACGTCCTATTTACCTTACAGCCCTTTAATGTAGGATAATGTTCTTCATGACAATATTGATATTCAAATCAGTACAATGTGTTTTAGGGTACAGTAAGATCAAAACCTAAATATATTCTAAAGCTTCATCCAGTTATATTAAGTTTTTCTCCAGACTGACAATCTGGTTTTAAATTAGTTTTTCTTCAACTCATAAGAAACCATGTATTTATTCCTAAAAAGTTGAGTATGTCTCTTCTTTCCCCGGAAATATTTGCTGCATTATTTTACTACATGATGAGACATAATTTAGAAAATATAGTTGCCAACAGTTAAGAGGAACTTTTAATGACTCATAAGGAGGTCATTAATAGACTATAAAGTTAAAAGTTTCTCTTAATTGTTGTGCAAAAGATTATGGTTCCTCCATTGATTCTTCATTCACGTAGATGGGAGGCATGATCATCACATAGAGGACCATTTTAAAAAAAGAACAATTTCTATCTTTCTCAGCAGAAAATTAAATGAAATTTTTCTTTGTATGTTAGACCTGTAAGATTCTAAATCGTCTATATCATCTAAATGAGCTATACCATGTTTGTTTTGAACTACATCATACATGCTACCTCTGAATTTTACTTCAATAGGGCAATCTGCATACTTGAGCTATAACTCATAAAGTTGTCTTCTTGCGTTAAGTCTTTATACACTGTGTTCCTTATTTGTATGAAGAAAGTGGTATATAACATGATGTTCATGTCTATTTGCATTATCTTTTTGAATCATGACACAAGTATATCCATAAGGATGTTAGACCAGTCAGCATGGGAAAAATGGAAGGGCAAGAAATATGTGAAACAGATGTCACTTCAGAAATACTTTATTCTATCCTCTAAAAGATGCAATAAAATTGAAGTACCAAATGTTTACAAATTCTACAGTTTCTTTAAATGCTGTTCTCTAAAATATAATTGCATGCCAGCAAATAAAGGAGCAGTTGGGAGTCTTAGATTTAGTCCTCTCAATATGAATCTGGTTAGCAGCAGTATTTTCTTGAGAAAATAAACATAAACTTCAAAAGAAGTTGGCTTTTGAAATTAGATGCTGTCACACAATATCATGCTTGGGAGACAAATGTTTGATGACCAACACATCTGTTCTCTCTTCAAGTGGCAAAATACCTACAGTCCCTGTAATAAAGACATCATCATTTACCAAAAGTAACAGTATGGGCTCTCTGATTCTAGGGCAGATTCTAAGACAAACTCAAATGACTCAAATGACTCTCTGATTCTAAGACAAACATAAATGAGTGTAAAAATGTGTGCTCGCTGTCAAGATATGTCCAGAATGGGTGATACACAATATTCCAGAGAATTTACAATATGCCAATAAGTAGTGCATTTTTTTTTATTATTATTATTATTTCTTTTGAGAACTTGAAATTCTCAACCCCTGAATTTGGTCTCAGGTGGATAAAAAAGCCTGACAAAATTCTACTGCTTGGAGGAAACTAAGAATAAACTTTTGTAGACTATTATCAGTGTCACTGATATTATTACAGTAATTTTACTGTCTTGTGCAGCAGTACAACAGTTTAATTGTCTTGCAGAGATGTTGGAACAGGTGTATTCCTTAACCTTAAAACTCCTTGGCACATAAACCTCTTCACGATTAGAAATGAAAAGCAAGACTGATTAATCACATCCCAATAATGCAAGGATTAAAAAAGAAAAAAAAATCTAGAGGGAAATCTTAGTAAGAGACTTGTTAATTGTAAGATTCAGTGTGCAGATTTCAAGTTATGATAATTAAGAGGAAAAGGAGCACGTCACCATCAATGATCCTGCTTTTTCTATCTGACACAGGAAATTTCACAAGAAAGGTCAGTACTCTACAGTAGCTGAAGGAATGAAAGGCTTCCAAAATTATACAGTGGGGTAAGAAGAACACTGAGTTACTAGAACTTTGTCTGACAGCAACTTAAAATAACTGTTTGATGTAAGCTATGTGTTTCAAATGTGTTAAAGAGGAACTTAAAAACAAAAAAGAAAGACAGAAGTATTTCTGAAAAAAAAAGGTCTTATCTAAAAAGAGAGGTTATCTTCAAATACATTTTTAAACACTGAAGCAATACCTTAACTGATCTAAACACACAAATATTTTTTAATAATTTCTAAGAAAGTGATTTTTTTATGCTGGTATAAGGATACTCCTCTCACTTCTTGACATAATTGTATCTATTTCAAGTCATCTTTGATGAAAATCCTGTCTCTAGAATAAAAGTTCAGGCTCTAACTGTGCAAAACGTGTGACTTGATTAACAAGTGTCATCATATTCTACAAGGCATTAAACGTATCATAAATATCACCACCTTTACAGAAAGCCTATGACAAGTTGTGAGTTTTGGACCTGGTATATCATTTATCTACTTAGAAAGTTATCTGTTCACCTTAAAATTAATTTAATTTATATAGAAATTTTAGGTTCTCTACTGTTCTTTCACTGAGTAGACCCTGAGAAATAATTTAGACAATGCAAAAGTGCCCCCAGGTTCATTACTCAGTTATATGTAATTAGTTTGGAGAGCATGGCACATTTATCTGAATATTGTTTTCTATCTGAAGAGTGTTAGGTTATATGAGAAAAGCTTTTCTGCATGCCACAAAGTAGCAGAGAGACAATGACAGGTGGAGGATCCCACTAGGAGCCCACTAGGACACTTCCAAGCCCATCACATGAGCCATTATCCCACCAAAGGCCCATCTCCACAAGCCCAAAGCAGCACAGTCAGACAAAAGTAAGCAGGAACCCAAATTAAGGACTCAGAGGAAGGGACACCACATTCAGGCCCTTCCCAGGGCTGTCCCAGGGTACCCTCCACCACAATGTCCAGGCTTGAAACCAATCAAAATAAGCAGCTCTCCAGAGCACCTTTGGGACTGAGGGAATTCACTGCCTAAGGTTATGGGACACATTATGGGATGAAGGGGAAGAACATTTTGGGATTGCACAATGTTTACTACAGGATGCTTAGGGGAGGAACAAAAGTTGGGGAAAGGGAAGGACACAGATGATTTCAGGAGGAAAAAATGTGGGAAAACAGAGAGGTAAGGTGGTAAAAAGGGGTGGTCCTGCATAAACAGTTGGCTGGTCAGTATGCTCACCTGGCCTATGCACTGCATGGTCTTATGGACAAACCATTAAACTTAAAGCTATGTTTACGTGAGTATGCTACTGAGTTTTCAGTCCTAATCTCAGGCTCAAACATGAGATGTAAATTACTTTTTAGCATTTTCTTAGGTACTAAACCCATCCGTAGGCTCTCTGTCTAAGTCTGGAGTTACTATCAAAAACTATGTAGGTTAGAAAGCTACAGTTTACCAGCTCTTGGTTATGGGAACCATCTAGTAATTAACTGTGACAGCTCATTAAGTCTCTGTTAGAGCAAGACAAAACAAGCAAGATTAAACCACTAAAACAAGTCATACAAATGACTACCAGTTAGTTTTTCCTGCAGGTGACTAGTTCTGACAGTCAGTTTTCAGTCAACTGGAATCTGAGTTTAGACAGGTTAAAGGAGCTAAAAATATCTTTAAGCTGCCTTTCAATTGCAAATTTCCAGACAAGAGCAATGTGTTAGCACAGCTGAACTATGATGACACTGGCACAAATAATAGAGGGCTGGCCAGGAACTACATTTTAACACAGTATTGATCCTTCTTTCACTTCTCCCCCACCCCACAGAAAGACTCTGTTGAATTAGCAAATGTTCTCAAAAGTTGTACGTGTTTTGTATTTATATGTTCATACAGTTCCCACCAAGACCACTCATACATAAAGTATGTGCCTACAGTTTAAGGCATTTATACTAATACAAGGTATTAGCATTACATTATTAACTTTTAATTGTTAGAAAACAATAGAAAACCAGACTAAAGCCTAGTCATACACCAGGGTGTGGTAATAGATATGCTACTGTACTGATTTGAGCTCAATGAATTAACTTCTGTATTACAGACTTCCAAATCTAATTTTTCCACTTTATTTAGGGAACAGAAGACTTCACCAAATAGAAATTCAAGGTATTACTGTAGTGCAAGATAAGATAAAGGTAAAGATGAACATAAAGATGACAGTCAGAAAGAAAAGAAAAAGAGAAAGAAAAAAAGAAAAATAAGAAAAAATAATTATGAATGTTTTTATACAAAATCAGGAAAATAATAAGAGAGGAGTCTGCTTATAGAAATGTTATCAGTTTAAGCAATGTGTTATTGGTTTTTTTGCACATATAAAATGTTTATGGGAAATAACTGTGCTTGGGGGTTTTATTGTTTTGTGGGTTTTTTTTAAAAAGTATATCTCCAGGTAAGTTGAAATTTACATTTTTAAGGAAGGTGTTAGTTGAAACTCTATCTTGAAAATCAAGATAGTTTTTTAATATTGGTGTTTGAGGGAAAACAGTAGAAAATGTGGTCTTCCATTCCACTTTTCTAAAGGTATTTTACAGTTTGTATAGTATGTCACTTGCTGGTTGCCTTCAAAGATCTGTGTTTTCGGTATTCACATCTATTTTGGCTTGGTAAAAAAGGAATAATCATCTGGCTTGTAGCCAAATGGAATACAACTTTTAGTCTGTGGGTTTTTTTCTGGGGGGTGTTGTGTTTTGGTTTTTTTTTGTTTTGTTTTTTAAATAGAAGCAGGTCTGATGAAATCATTAAAAGCATCTCTGAGGGAGGTGTAGGGGATAGGTTTTTGCATATGCCACTTCTCAAAAAATCTAATTAGCTTATTCCTTAATTTTAACCTTAGTGAATCTGGGATTTTAAAGCTTATATGGAACCTGCTAAACAGAACAGAGTGAGCTAAAAAAAAAATTAAGCACAAAATTTCTAATTATCTGTCTTGCTTCGCAAATTTTCTGATACAGTTCTAGCCCTTTCTGAAGCACTGCCTAGACACAGTGCCGAGATGAGATCAAGGTTTTTTTCCTATCGACAATATGGTTTACCTGCCTTTACTTCTCCACAGCTCTTCAATTTTATCCAGAATGTTCTACATTTTGCAGCATATCATATGTTCTTTAGCTACTTTACCTCCCCAAATGTATGTGATACAGACCCATTCTCAACTTTATCCATTCTGGTTATCTGCAAGGTAGCCTTTGCACTATTTTAAACACTTGTATTAAAAAAGCAATATCAGGATTTTCTAGTGATCATTGTTTGAATTGTAGTATCAGCTCTTTGAATGCCATATATAGTATACATCTGACCAACATGTGTAGTTACAGTGTAAGAAACATACAATGACTTTGTGTTTTTGAGACTGGAAGAAGTTGTTTTGCAAGTTTCAACCTGTAGCTGGAAACAAATAACAAGGAATCAGGTTATAATAGGAAGTAGAAAGATAGCCCCAAACTGACCCAATGACAGAGCAGAAAGGGACCACCATCTGTCAAGGTCTATTCGATTCTCTCAAATTTACAGGACAATGTACTCTGATTTAAACTTTAGTTCACAAACTTGTTAAGAAACATAATAAACAACCATGACAAACAGGAGCTCAATCCCCTTTTGCCCAGACTAGTTATCACATTAATCGCTTATTCACTGTTCAAGTCATAAGATTTCATAACTTATAACCCATAGGTCTTAGTATTGTGCACCTATGAGCAAAAGAAAATAATTAATTACCTAGCTGAAGGTGAGAGTGCTCATCCTCCCTCCTCCATCACAGTGCGGGCGTCCCCTGAATCACACCGGGAAGCATGACAGCCTCAGCAGTCCGGCTGCTGTTGGATCCGCTTCAAAGGCTTTTTGGGTAAATTGATCTTTTTTGCTGTCTAGATTGGAGGTTTGGTCTACACCATTTCCGTAAATTGGTGGATTCTGAGGAAACTGCCAGACAGAAGATAATGGCTGCTGGAAACAGCAATTTGCAAGTGGTCATGGCTGCATCATAGCCCTTCAGATCGTCCTGGACACCTCACCTGCCTACCCAGTGCTTTCGTTTTGACCTAACGGTGCTGCTCCCAGCATACATCAGGCCTTAGCTTGAGCTAATTTAGCCAAAATCCAAGCAGGAGCTGAGTGAATAGTCAGACCACCACAAATATCATACTTCCTGCACTGAACCACTGGAGACATTAAAAATACTTTGTGTCAACACACCACCTCTCTGAGGAACACTGGTGTCATCATGCTTAGGATCCCTGGGAATATTAGAGGAGTGAATATAGCACCAAAGAAAAGGGCAAATATTAGTTTTACTCTATTCCAGAGTAATACTTTTTTCTAGATTATTAATTTTCTGTATTAAGTTGGACTGTACAACTTAGTATTATTGTAACTGGACTCATGATAACTGTTATAATTGTATTAGGTTTTTAAAATTCTACCTGAGAATTTTAATAATAATAAATTGCTTCCATGTACAAGATGTGTTAAATTTTTGCCTATGTAAAAAATACAATTATTTTCATTGCAAGAAGGCAATAAAAGTAGATAGTTCCATCTTCTTTTCCACCAGTGAGAGCAAAGGTCTAAAAGACCTCAACTAGAAAAAGTAAGCTGTCTAGAATCAAGATTAGTCAGACTCTTTGACTAATAAAGAGACTAGTAAAGAGACTTCAACAGTTTTATTGCTCTGAGTTGATCCTGATCTCCGTGTTTATTGCTCACTTCCTAGTGGATGTAGCAAATTCATTCTTTGGAGACAGGCTGCTGCAATCACAGCTGTTCTCCATTTCATGCAGTGTGTTAAAAGCAGGATTTTGGGGTCTTTTTTTAGTAATCTGATTTCTTACATAAACAGAGTTTATGACACCGCTCCATTTGTCTGTATATCTTTGTGATCACTTCCCTCACCAGTAAATTTTCAACTCTCCATGAAATTTCAACCACACTTGAGAAAGCAGTAAAGATCTCAAAGATGCAAGTTTCCTAAAAGTTGACAGAATTGTGCAAAATTTTACTACCTGTCCTAGTCACCATGGGTTTTTTTTTTTTTTGAAGGCTGTATTTGTAATATATGCCAATAAGCTGTAATTTCTTACAATTTACAGATTTGAGCAGAGATGCCAAATTGACATCCTGCCGAGGACAGTATCAAGGCTTCTGCAGTCTCTGGTTCTAATCTTTGACACCACTCCTGTTTAGAGTTCTTTATTTTTTGCCTAGTAATTTTTTTTTCCTTGATACTGTGATGAAAATCTAAGATTTCTTAGAGGATTTAGTCTTATTACTACAAAGACATTCTGTGCCATCTGACACCCAGTGAACATTATCAATTTTTACTTTGTCTCTTAAGATGGGTCAGAATGAAGAAAGTATTGCATCTTAAGATATGTTTAACACAGCATTAAGCAAAATAATTGATTGTACTGCCATAACATATGTTAAGAAAATGTTAAATGTGTACTTAAAAAGCAAAGATCCATATGGAGCTGTTATTACTGTTTCTGACAAAAGTTAACTCTGCAGATCAAGGACAGAAAATAGGCCTTCAGCTTGGACTCTTTCCTCCCCCATAACACTCAGCCATCACAAAGACATTCAGTTTTGAGGGTGGGAATATCGCAATCTTTAAATGCTTTCACTTGATCTTACATGGTTGAAGAAAATGAGATTTTTGCCATTGATTTCAATGGGCACCGATGTGCACCAACTGCAGAGAAATAAGTTAGCTAAGTTTTCCAGCCAAAACAGAAGTGTCACCTTCCTAATTCTGCCACCACAACAGCTTTCCACTTTGTATATATTTCATAAGTGGAAAGAATAAGACTATAGAAGTTGGCTGCTTCTGAAGTCTTGACATGTGCAAAACTCATTTATGGCTTTTTCCCAGCATGTCATGGCAAAATTCTCTTTATATTCAGTATGATTTTTGGCATAAGTTCCAAACAAACAGAAGTATGAATAAACCCAAAAGAATAACAATAATATTTTGTAACTGGATACATATATGAACTCTGCAATTGAGAATTCATTATATGCCAATGGTCATAAAACAGCCAAAAGTTAGCCTTGCATTTCCTCTAATGCATGAGTCAATAAAACATTATTCCACCTTTTCTTCATTATAGGCTCCATTCTGATCCTTAGGATAGTGGTTTCTACTACCTCATTCAGACAATCATCTAAAGATGTTCAACAGAGCTATTTCTGTTTCAAAGGGGATAATGAATTTAGAGTTAACCCTGGCCTTGTTGCATATCTGAGAGAAAAGATATTTAATTTTTGAAGCAAGTGTATAAAAATAACATTGCTATGTTGATTTAGAAGCAGTTACAAACAGCTGCTTTTATTTTTCTCATCTGCCTGTACTGTCTTATCTTTGCTTTGTATATTTTGTGTAAAATATACTTTCATTAAATTCATTGCAACATCTCAGGATTATTGACTGATTTATCGTGAATTCATATGAAAAAGAAAACCAATATCAGTAGTGGTAGAGTAGCGAACAGTATGTGCAATTTGATTACCGTTTTAGGTCTTGACTTGAGTGTATTTGTTAACAACCATTTTACTACTCGGTATTCCTTGTTTTCCATGCTGACAGCCAGTCACAGAATTTGTCCGCTCACTTCTGTTTCCTAATTAGATTAGTTAAATCTCTCTGAAAAACTGGCAATATGCCATACCCTGTGATTTTAATATGAATTCACTGTTGGGTATCCTTCTTTATCTTCAGCCCCACTGATCTATGCATCTCATCTCTTCATTACACCTTGGGCCATCACCGGAGGTGAAATTTCTTTAAGACTCTCCATCATACCAATGTCATTCTTACTTGCCATTTATTTGAAAACCACTGAACAATTTGATACCTAAGTGCTTCTCTAAATGTGAAGACTTAGACTGCTGCTATAATTAACTTTCTATAAGCCTCTTTGAACAGATTTGCTTTTCTGCAAGTATCTGTTTTAAAGGACAGTCCCGAATCATAAGGGGTGACCCTTCCAAGACAGCCAAAAGTAGATAATTATCATTCTACAGATTTTTATTGCCTTTTGTAAAATGTTGGACACACGTCTTTAAAAGTGTAGTATTCCTTGAAATATTGCTGTATTACTTGTAGGAAGACCCACAAATGTGACCTTCCAGGGAATATAAGCTACCAGAATTGTTGTTCCATGTTCATTTAATGTGGAGTTTATTATGAGTTGTATTAGAAACACTACTGTATTTGGTTTACCTGGCAAGGTTTGGGGAGGGTGGCGTATGTGTGTGTGCAGTGGGGGTGGCCTCTTTGGGAAGAAAGAGGGTAAGGACCACAGTAAGGTCCAGCCAGCTCCAATGGACCCACCGCAGGGCACAGCTGAGCCCCTCAGCCGAGACGATGGAACCTTGGGGAAAACATATTTAAGAAAGGACAGAAAATGCCACGCAGACACAGGAGGAGGGAAAGCAAAAGTAAGAAACAGCCCTGTGAACACCAAGGTCAGAGAAGGAGGAGGGGGAAAAGGTGCTCCAGGCACCAGAGCAGAGATTCCCCTACAGCTTGGGGACAGAAACCACAATGGAGCTAGCATTTCCCTGCAGTCTGTGGAGAGGACCATGGTGGAGGAAATAATTCCTTGCACCCTGTGAAGAAGACTATGGTAGAGCAGGTATTCCCTTGGAACAGCCCACAGTGGAGAAGATAATCACTTTGGCCTGTGGAGAACTCCACACAGGAGGAGATGGATATTTCCCAAAGGAAATGTAGCCATGGAGAGCCCACACTGGAGCAGATATTTCTCCTGAAGAAACTACATCCTGTGGGGAGAGCCTGCACCAGAGCAGGAAAGCAGCAGAAAGTAACAGCTGCGTACTAACCATACCACTCCCCATGCCTTCCTCTGATGCTCGGGATGGGTAGAGAATTTTTCAGTCCTGGAATGAAATTGAGCCTGGGAGAGGGGAGAGGAAAGGTGGTTTTTTAATGTTTGTCTTTGTTTCTTACTACCCAAGTCTATCTTAACTGGCAATAAATTAAAGTAACTTCACCACGTTGAGACTGTTAAGAGATCTTTTAATCTCGAACCATGAGCTTTTTCATCCTATTTTCTCCTCCTGTCCCACTGAAGAGGAGTAAGTGAGTGTCTGGGGATTTTTGCCCTTAGCCAAGGTTAAACCTCTACAACTCATTTTTGGCAACTGTGTAATTATTTGAGTCAATTACTACTGACATTAAAGAGCAGAGCCTTGATATGTGGTCTATCTCCACTGGCTAATTCCGGATATCTACAATGTAGAAGAATACATCTGAGTAGGTAATCTTATGTCCCCTTCAAAATCCATAAAGAAAAATGGTCATATTAGGATGTGCTTTCTCTGATTTATTACAGCCATCTACTTTATGGTAAGATAAATCACACCATCCTTTCTTTCCATTGATTAGAAGGAAAGTTTGCAAGCTGTAATTCAGATGATAGAGATACTATTGGACCCTACTTCCTTCAATATTTTTTTTTCTTTTTCATCTGATTTCTTACTCAAGTTAGGCTGGTTTTCCATAATGTGTTTTTAAGAAACACCAAATAATTCTGAATTTTCACAAAGTTCTACAGATATAAGCTCCAGCAGAGACTTGCATTTCTGGTTTATTAATATCTGAATTTTCTCTACCATGAGATGCCATAAAAGACTAGATGAAATAGTGCAGGGCAGCCAAGGGATCAGGGCCAGCCAGCATGGGTTTAGGAAAGGGAGGTCCTGCTCAACCAACCTGATCTCTTTCTATGACCATGTGACCCGCCTTCTGGATGTGGGGAAGGCTGTGGACATTGTCTATCTGGACTTTGGTAAGGCCTTTGACAGTGTCCCCCACAGCATTCTCCTGGAGAAGCTGGCATATCATGGCATAGAAAAGTATACTCTTCGCTGGGTTAAAATCTGGCTGGATGGCCGTGCCCAGAGAGTTGTGATTAATGGGGTGAAATCCTCTTGGTGGCCGGTCACCAGCGGTGTCCCTCAGGGCTCAGTTTTGGG
>VWZL01005301.1:86042-125276 GCA_013396915.1 Stercorarius parasiticus | reverse complement strand
TTTTTTGTGTGTGTATGGTTGAACTCGATGATCTCAAAGGTCCTTTCCAACCATGAAGATTCTATGATTCTATGAAATATGTCTGAAATACATATGAAGATGAAAATGCTAACTTACTTTCTATTTGTGGAGGAAGGGTCATATAAACATTGCTGGTGCCTTATGTATGCCATGTATCAAATCAGGTCTAGAGTAAAAGGAGGCTAGTGTTTAAAGACATTAGATAATAAATAGTGGGACAAACAGTTCTGGCAGCAGTGCTGATCTATGCAGACTTGGCTCATTGCATTATCCCATTAGTTATACTGGTAGTTATGGGGATATTATAGAAAAAATTAATAGACTGAAATGGTTATTTTTAATTTAGAGGAGCTTTAAGATATAGCTCCACAGACAACTAAACCCTTATGACAGGGGAAGTCATGTTAGGGTAGAACAACTATTGAGTAGGAGGTGATGCATAAAACAACATATCCCCAGAGAAATGCGAGAGAAATAACCACATCAGACACATCTGTTCAGGCAGGAGTACACACCTACAGACCTACAAACACCATGAGAGAGCATTCTGTGGTTGAAGAAAAACCTGGCATCAAATTCACTCTATGTCTGTCATCCTGTAGTTTCTTGAAAGGGCTCTGTCATGGTTTTCAAGGCAAAACTGTAATCAAACATGCTGTCATACAGGGCAAAAGCCTACCCCTCACAGATGTTCCCTTAAACTGTTTTCCCTATGATCTTTTTTGCCAATACAATAAATCTGTCCCTCCTCTGCTTAGACAACAGCATTGCCATCTAGGAGTTTGGGGAGTTTTTTTTCAGGTGGTGGACTTTCATCCCTAGAAGTAAATGGTAACGATATTATGGATACCACTTCTGTATGGCAGTTGGAACTCTGCTTTCTAAAACACCGGACCTAACTAAGGAAGTTCTTCTTCAAACACTCTTTTTCAGAACTGAAACTATATTTATGATCTTATTTTTCAGATATATTTTTTCAGGAACTCAAGGTAATGCCAGCTTTTGCAACCAACCTTTTGACAAGTTACTAAACACAGTGCTCTTAACTGAATATAAAAAATACACTGAACTGAACAAAATTATAGAATACATGAATCTCCCTTCCTCAAGTCCTTCAAAAATCTGCTGTTGTCTCCAAAGTATTTCAGGATTTTCTGCATTATCAAAGAATGTTCTCCTACAGCACATGGAATTACTTTTATTATTGATCTTTTTTTCACATGAAGTTGAAAATTGGAAGCATCAGCTCTCCCTTCCTTATGCATGCCTTTAAAATGCTTTCTTCACTCATCCTAAGATCGAAGACTGGAATCAGCACTTTTGAACTCTTATAGCTTTTCATAAAAGTTGAAGGAAACATTTTTTTCCACTAGCTTCAGTGAACTGAATGTCCCAAAGCATTACAAATGATATTGTCACTCTTCTTGAAGCCTTTTACTCCAGTCTTATGAACAAACATGGATATACTGACTGCTCAGCTGTCAGTTCATTTCACAGTTCTTGTCACAGTTTCTTAATAGACGTTGCATATCTTGAATTATGATTCATAACATTTCCACATGTCTAAAAGAGTCCCATACTATCTCCGAGCCTATTCCACACTCTGGGAGAAACTGGATGAGAAAAAGAATGCATTTTTTCATACTACTTGAATTACTCAAGCTAATTAATCTATTTTTATATGTCACTTAAAACATAAACCAGACTGATAACACAATGCTTATAAACCTCTTATGTGGTCATGACCAACACAGTGATTTCCCATGATATAAGCACACAAAGGTTGTTTTTTCACTTTTTTAAGCAAAATTGTTGTGTAAAGGGAAAGAAAAAAAAACTTTGCAAAAGAAAGATTTAATAGAGAAAAAACAATCCCTAAAATAAGAAGTTGGCTGAAGTTAAGGGTTTGAAGTTGGAAGTTTGGTTCAGCATATTATAACAATAAAGGCTACAGTTTATAGAAATTTATAAACTCACTGCCAAAATACCAAATGTTAATCTTACCTTGTGGGTGAAGATTTAATCTATGCAACAACAACAACAACAATAACAATAACAACAATTTTATATACATATATTCTTTGCAGCATAAAAGACCTCAAATTGATATGTATCATGTTCAGATCAAAAGATAGCTTGAATGAAATTTAGCTGTGTGCCTAGATTTATTAGTGTTCAATTATTAGTATTTCTCTACCCAAAATGTCTGAAATAATCAGAAATGTAGAAGGTGCACTAGATAGATGTATCCAAGAGCTATCACTGCGATTAAATAATTACTGATAATTAAATTAAAAAAACCCCAAACATCAAAGTTCACTGAATTCAAATCACTTAAAATTTTATCAGTTCAGATGACAGTCTTCTTGAGCTGTACTTTTTGCAGCACAATTCAAATGTCTTCATTTAGCAGTAAAATTTTATTGGTGATTAAAGCTGCTTGCTTTAGAAAACTGTGTGATTTTGGCTGGAGGGTATATCTTTACTGCTCTGTGTTAATTGAATATAATGAAGCTGACAGAAACTGTAATCATGAAGGAGAAAGAAAAAAAAAAGAAAAAAGCCAGCTTATGATTGACAGCAATAATATTAGGAGTTGGAATGGAAGTATTTATATCTGATATACTCTTGGGTTACAATTGCTGGCTAGGCTTTTGTCAGAAGATAACAGCAGAGTGCAAAATTCTACATTGATATGAAAAAGGTGGCACAAAAGTGTAAAATTAGGAACAGAATAAATAATGTATTCTCCAGCCTCTGGTCTATTTTGACACAGTAAAGTTCAGGAGTCACTTACCTGTGCTTTTGTATTTCAGAACTTCTTATTTCCTCCTTTGGACATAAAGAAAAATACGTATGCCTACAAAATTAATTCCAGTTTTCATAGATCTCTATGTCCTTGTGATGTATGACTGAGCTGTGATACTCCTCCCTACTGATATAGACAATGCTAGAAAATGCATAGCTGGGCAAACTCCTTTTTCTGTGTACTGAAAATCTCAGACAAAGGTAAAACAAGTATTTTCATTACCACACCCACATTGTGCAACCCACTTTAGTTGGAACTATTTCCAAGTTCCAAGGCACTATTGAAATAACAAAAAGGTTATGTATTGAACCTGATTAAGATTGCAGCTGTGAGAATTCCATTAAAAAGTTAATTATCTGAGTCATATCCTTAACGTACAATTAATCTGCTGTACTGTATTTCCAAAAATTATCTGTTACAATGACTACTGGTGCTACCTAACTTCTGCTTGTAAAGAAATATTTAGTCATTCAAGAAGTTGAGGAAAATTAATCACTATTCGTTATAGTATGCCACTATTTGTGCATGAAATATATATAAAATATATTTGTGGGAAAAAAAAGCTATTATTTGTTTATATTTTGGTAGTGGATAACGCCTGTATGTATACATAGTAAGCAGCAGTAAGTTGAGTTTTTGTTCTACATACAGAAGACAGAAAACAGACGAGAAAATGAATACTGCACAAATATGAATAACTGGCAACCACAACAGTGCTGTATTTCTTACCTAAACCCAGATTTCGCCTTTTGGTTCTTTCTTTTGTGGAAAGTACAGTCATTCGAATGAGGAAGATCAGAGCTTGTAGTAGGGATTTGCTGCTACATTCAAATGCAGTCTAATGTTTTGAGATTGAGCAATCATAACAAAAAAGGGACTCGCAGAGAGTTTTCTTTTAAGAAATTAAAGTACTAAAACTGACTTTCAGATGAGAAATTTTAAAGCATGTAAAGATACAAACCCAGAATGACGAATGTTCTAATCATAACCTTATTTCTAAAGAAAACAGATTAGATCAGCAGCAGTGATTACAATGCTAAATGATGACTTTTAGACTCTAATGCAGACATCTTAAAAATTATTTTCTAAACATAAACATTATTATTGTTATTTGTGCAAGAAAAAAGCCAGGAATTCTAACAGAACTCCTTAGAACTATTCCTGACCACATGAAGAATGGCCTGTTCTATAAGAAAGATGTGGATTTGTGGTCTCAAATTTTTCAAGCTGTATAGCCCTTAGCAAGTTACAATTACAGCAGAAAATAACATTTTAACCATGGGAAAAGAATGCCCTGTCTTTTGACCAATACTACAACAGATGAGGAAATATAAAAGTGCTTCCTCATCTCTCTTGTTCAATAGCAGAGGTTTTGCATCATATTGCCACAATCCCAGTTTTATGCAGGACTTTCACAATTGTACTGTGTCAGCAATTCTCTGTAAAAGACCCCAAAACCTCCAAATTCCTCTCACTATTCATCCCACTTCTTAAGTCACATAATTCACACTGAACTCAAATTACATTAGGATCACAGTGCAGATGCAGCCCTTAACATTTCTAACTTTATTTCTCCCTTCTAAATTATACTTATGACTGTCTTCTTCCACTTCTTAACCTGTGTATACTAACACCTTCTCTATACTGAAGTAAACTGAAGTTTCAAAGAGAAACAAGAAGACAAAACCACACAATAAGACAAAGCCAGAAACTCCTTGCAGACTCTTTCTTCTGTCTCCTTGTATGTGCTCTCTGCAGACTCAGTAAATATGTAGAGCAGGTGCTCTTGTATTCATGACCAAACTTCACTGCCAGCTCAAAAATTTCATTTTTAAACTTTCTATGGGCTTAAGTGGTCTGGTCTCAGTTAGAATTCATGATTTTGCAGACAGTGATGGAAATATTTAGACAACTGGCTGCACCACAGCAGTATCTGAATGTAAGCTAGACATCTAAATGGGGCCTGTGCGTGAGCAATGTAGACAGACATTTAAATCAGATGACTCCTAGATAAAGACATTATATGAATCTTAATTTTATTTTTAAGAGGAATGAGAAAGAAGATGCTGAGTAAGACACTTAACAGTTCTATTTGCAGTTCTGAATGTCTCGCTTTGAGTAGGTACATTCCACTGAAAGTTCACCATCTATTCACTATCAGGAAAAATACAGCATTGAAGTTTGTACTAAAGGTATTAGGGGAACAAAAGCCCCAAGGAAGCAAATTGATGAACTGCCAACTTAGACATCCTTTATTTTCACACCAGAACTGAAGTACTTAGGAATTCTTTTTCAAACTTCATAATCAAATGACTCTTTAAACTTGGAAGATCCAATTTATTATCTGGTAAATATTAGAGGGCTTTTTGTTCTCTAATAAGCCTGTAAGTACTAGAAAGAAAGAATAAACAGAGGTCAAACTACAACCTGAATGGTAAATTGCAATTGTTCCTGAGACACTGAGTTTGAGTTTCTAAAGAGTTTTCACTGGACAAGTTGGTAGAGATATATAAATGTAGGAGTTTCTTCACATCCTTGCGGCAGTGATTAAAGCTGAGAGAATAACCTTGTCAAAGAAAATGTCAAATGAAAAATTAAACTGAATTAGCCAAAGACTAAAAAAGAAACCTCCCAAAAAGAAACAAGCAGAAAACTCTCCCAAAGAATCCTGTCTGCTGTTTTGAGACTTTTCCAAGTCTAATGTTTTAAGAAATTTATCTCAATTCAGAAATAGTCCAAAATATTTGAAAGTTCACTGTTTTTGAAAACAAGTATTTGTTGAATAAATGAGGTAATAAACTTTTTTAATCTGAATGTAACAGTGACTGCCTTCAAGACTGAAATCAGGATGAACTGTAGTAATTCTATAGTTTAAACCTGACAGTTGTCCATAGAAGTGACTGACATTTCTTGAAGATGTTTGTGATATAAAATAGCAGAATGTGACAGCTGAACCTGAGATCCATCAATTAATATATTTGGACACAGCTAGAGTAGATCAACTAGCATTTATATTGCTCACTTCTATTTAAGGGCAAAAATACACAGAGTTATCCTAAAGAGAGGAAAATCCTCAAAGATTTTAAAGGAAGATTTTAAACAATGTCTTAAAATGATAGCCCCTATCAGAACTAGTGAAAAAATTTGTTTAGGTAAAGGAAGTTCTGGGATCAGATATCATACTATTCTAAGTATCAAAAAGATAGTTTAAAATTGAGTCATTGTACTGTAAAAAGGTACAGATGATAGAATTTGCTCCATCAAATTAATAAATTCAACTCTATTGCTAGCTGCTGTTAATACAAGAACACTTTCTCCGTTGGAAAAATTAATGGTAATTATTTCAAAGACTACATGCTGTTGAAGATCTACTGATCAATAGGATGCCATTTACGTGGGATCATATGAAGGAAGGAAGGAATCATATGAGCCATGACTGTAGATAATGATAATTTATATAATCTTGCTATATAGAGACGCTCTATTGTGAAGAATAAATCACTTTTACATGTGCTAAACTCCACCTGTTGCCCATTCCTTCAAGATCACATGGCTAAGCTTTTGGAACTGGACACTAAAAATGTAAACATTATATTTTACATTTGGTACACTGCTGGCTCATTAGAGCATTCTGGAAGCTTCCTTCAGGAACTAGGCTTTAATGCAAAATTAATTTTATTACTGCCTGGTTTCTGTATCACAGTGTAGGTGTTTGCAACTTCACGAAAGTGGAAACTGGGACATATTCTTTTGAATGAAAAATTCTAGAAATCATCCTAGGAAGAAGGAAAGAGTGAGTTAGTGAATGAGTTACAAAAACTGATATTTGGATTTCCAGTCACTGTACCAATTATAATTTTTAAATCTGGACTGAGTTCCGTATTTCCAGTGTAGAGGCAAGTCTAATCTAGAAAAAGAAAAAGGAAATCAAGGAAGAAGACAGCCAAGGTGATTATGATACAACTGAGTGAACATTACAGAGGATTTAATGAGGGAGGTCGTTTAAATGGCAAGGGACAGAGGAATGCTAGATCACTTGAATATTCTGAAATGATGAAGTGCATTAAGCAGTAGAAAGCAGCATTGTTTTAGTTTTTGGTTTGCTTGCTGTTTGTTTTGTTTGGTTGGTTGGTTTTTTAATACAGACAGAATTTCAGCTGACAGATTGCAAGCTGGAAGATGTAAATATTCAGTGATATTACTGACAAGGAATGTATCAAAAAGGGCGTTATTAGCTGTAGGAGTTGCCAGCTGCTGGAGAAGAGGCAACCACACAAACTGAATGATGTCCTGACACATGACGGTTTCCAGCACAGTTTTCGTGCCATACAGAAAGTTTTCTCCAAAGAGCTGGAGCTGAAAGCAGGCTTAGCAGAATGCATGTCATATAGAAACTGAGGAATGGAATATAGTCTTTGTTGTGTCAAGAGAGCAATGTGTTTCCCTGTCCCTTAACTTTCATAATGTATTATGTCTACAGGGTCCTAAATTAGTTTATGAATCTAGCTAGTATGCTGCGGAGATGTAACAGTAGTTACAGATAATTATTTTTTTCTGGGTACCTAATTTTTGGTACAGAATTTGGTTGGCCAGTAAATATTATCCCCAGATGCATTAAACTTAGCATTAAATTTATCTATCTAAATGCATCTAATTATAAAACATCTTTTGTATTTCATCTGGTACAATATAACTGAGACAAAAGCATAAGATTGCATTATTCTACTGTTAAGTAACTTTGTTTTGTACTTTTAGGAATAAAATTCTATTGTAGGACTATCTTACTAATATGATTTAAACGGAGATTGTTTGGCACAAGAAAAAAATAAAGAAAATTTTAGTAACAAAGAGAAAGGTCCAACCTGGGACAAGGAAAACTAACACTGTAACTGCCATTCTATAAGGTCTATCAAAGAGAAAAAGAAAAAAATTCTGAAACATGAACGATGTCTGGAAAACTTAAAACATATTTTTCAAGCACAAAAGCAAGCACAAAAGAACTTTCAGAGAGTTCTTACTTTTAGAAAATGAAGGAAAATGGTTTCCCCTTCTTATAATTAACTACAGAAAACAGAATCTCTTTTTGTATGGATGAAAAATTCATAATACACCCACCTTCAATGCACATTAGTGATTTCATTTGCATATAAGAATTCCAAGAAATACGATTTCTGGAAGTAAGATGGTGGTGATGCATACAACTTTGCCTTGATATAGCCTGATACATAATGGACTATATCTGGCAATGGCAAGTAATAGAAGTGGCAGTACTTGTGGAAAAATGCAATGTGTCAGTCTCAACCCATCTGTCAGCCAATGAGCAATACAAAACTGCGGTCCTCATATTTTTAGTCTGCTAAGTCTTCGTCATGGTGATGGTTGTGGTCTTTCTGCTAAGGCTGGTAAAATTACTACACATTAGGCCACATTCTGCTCAGATGTCACAAACACTTTTTTGCTGTTTTTATTTATTTCCAATACAGTTTTTAGAGTCACACATGGCATTGGAATAAAGTAGAAACCTTTCATTTCTGGCCAGTGGAAATTAAAACATAAAATATACGTGCATCAGGCTGTAGAATAACTTCCCCTTTATCAACCCCTTTACAGGAGGTTGTAATAAACGTGGAACTCAGAATAATGCATAACAATTTTTTTTTTTTTATTAGGAACAAATAATTATAAAAATCAAACCCGCTCCATAGGAAATTTAACTCATTACAATTGATAAACTTTAAAGAAAAGCCCAAGATAGGAAAAAAAGTCCAAAAATATACCAGTAAAATTTTAAATAAAAAAAAACAAACTGACAAAAGGAGTTAAATGATTTGTTATTTTTAAGGTTTAAATTGTAAATCTAGTGATCTTAATAGCCGGATACACTGTTCCTCCTCATGCTACTGCCAGCAGTAATAAGTGACCAGGGATTGTTTCTCCATGGAAGTAAAACATCCAGACTTCCAGCTTGTCTATGTCTATTCTGAAAGCTGTCTGAAACAGAAAGAGAAGTCTGTGAAAAGCAGAGAAAAGAATAAATTTTCCAACTTTGTATTTATAGGAACACTAGGGTGTTTTGACTGGGTTATATTGAGACCTTATTTTCTGAGGTTTAATGGATGTAGGCCTGTTTTTTCAGAGTTATGGGCCTCAAAATGTGCTTCAGGAGGTATATATTATTTCATGCCTATTCTGCACAGAAGGAGGTGCAGGGTTCTTTCTGAATCTCAGTAAGAAAGGTGCAAGAACAAATAGCACAGTAAAATGGCTTGAATAATAAGATGGAAAATATTATTTTCAATTATTATTTATTATATTAAATTATTATTTATAATTATTCAATAATTATTTCAATTATTATTGAATAATAAGATGGAAAATTTTTGTCTAAAAGAAGTGGAACAGCTTTGATGGCCAGTTCCATCCATGTCTCTCTGTTTAATAATTCAATAGCTATTCTTGTTCTTCTATGAACAATGAAATAATAAATGTGTCCCAATAATGAAATCCAGACTAACAAACTTTTCATAGAAGTGTTAGGACTTCATTAACTTCACACAGTTCTCAAGCATCTGCTTATCATTTGTGATTTTCTCACTGAAATAAGGAAAACTGGTTGAAGTCTGAGCCTCTCTCTCTTTGTTATTTAAAGAATCCTAGAAATGTTGGTAATCTAGTCCAACCTGCAACTGATACTGGGACTACTGCGACCACAAGACTAAGTCAGCTTTAATTTTGTCTATTTGACTCCTGAAAAGTTTCAAGGACAGATATTCTGCAACCTCTTTGGGCAACATCTTCAGATTTCATCAAATCTCCTAGTGCAAAAGTTTCTTCCTAATGTCCAAATCTCACACGCTGGAATCTGTGGATATTATCTTTTCTATCATCTGATACTACCAAGATGAGTTTGTTGACACTATCTTTGTAGCTTTTTCAAATAGTGGTAGGAAACTGCTAGATTATCCTCAACCTCCAGTTCAACAGGTGAAAATAGTCCAACTCTCTCAAATCTGCTTCATTTCTCATTTATTCAAGGCCCCTGGTAATCCACATGATCTGTTGATGATATCCATCCAAATGTAGAGCAGCATCCATTTGCTGCTCTATAATAAGAGTGGCATTCAATGTGATACTTGGTCCTTTCCACCGGAACTGCTATTTAGCAAGTCACTTTTTATCCTGTAAGGATGCATAATAATAAATAAATAAATCTTCCATTGGTGTATAGCCTTTCACTTGTCCTTACTGAACTTCATGAGGTTTCTGCTGGCTTAGCCCTCAAATTCATCAGGGTCCTTCTGGATTTAATCCATTAAAGTTGTTCATTGCTGCACTTGCACTGCTTCTTGTGAGTTTTGCCCTGCTTTGTTTCAGGTCGTTCCTGACTTAGTACTTTCTATATCATGTGACTCAAATAATGGGTTACAAAAGTTTAAAGGTATATCCATTGCATTTTTCACCCTTAGTCCCTTTGGACCAGTTCTAAGGATTAACATTTCATTGAACTCCTCCCCTTGCCCCTGCTTGAGCATGGACTTATCCATGAGCCATAGTCCCTTCAGGGGTGCACCTGCTTACATCACAGACTTATCCACAGTCGTGGACGTTTTGAGGTGTACCTGTTGTGGCATGGGGTTATCCATAGCCGTAGTCTCTTCAGGGGTGTACGTGCTACAGCATGGACTTATCCACTGCCACAGACACTTTAAGGTATACCTGCTACCACGTGGATTTTTCCACAGGTCACAGTCCCTTTGACCTATATTCACACTGGAGTTCCAGCCGGTCCAGTATGACAGCACAGGAACAGCAGCAATGCCTTGGCCATCTGCCAGCCCACATGCCTGGCCATTGCTGTTACCAAAATGTTCATAGGCACAGCAGAGTAAGATAATAGGCTGTACAGTAAGCAGCAAAAGCAAAAAGCAGCCACTAACTACTGGACTCTACTAAGGAAAGAAATAAGGAAAGAAAGTTCCTCTAGTAAGGAAAGAAAGACCCATGGCAAGCACAGGAGTCTACCAATTATAAACAGCTATAACAGCTATAAATTCCATCTAGCACACTCCAATCAAATCTGTCATTTTCTTGAACTCTTCAAAGCCCACATTGGGCTCCAAAATGGACTGTTGTGGGTTAACCCTGGCAGGCAGCCAAACACCACACAGCTGCTTACTCACCCCCCCACAGCAGGATGGGGAGAGAGAATTGGAAGGATGAAAGCAAAAAGCTCATGAGCTGATATAAAGACAGTTTAATAGGTAAAGCAAAACCCCATGCACAAGCAAAGCAAAATAAGGAATTCATTCACTACTTCCCATCAGCAGGCAGGTGTTTAGCCATCTCCAGGAAAGCAGGGCTGCATCAAGCATAACACTTAGTTAAGAAGACAAATGACATAATTCCCCCACTCTTCCTCCTTCTTTCCCCAGCTTTTATTGCTAAGCATGACATCAGATGGTATGGGATACTCCTTTGGTCAGTTGGAGTCAGCTGTCCCAGCTTTGTCCCCTCCCAACTTCTTGTTCACAGGCACAAGAATGCCTGGCAAGGGTAGCATGAAAAACAAGGAAGCCCTTGAAGCTGTTCAGCAATAGGAAAAACATGGGTGTGTTATCAACGCTGTTTTCATCACATGTTCAAAACATAGTACCATAGAAGATACTCCAAAGAAAATTAACTCTGCCCCAGTCAAAACCAGTGCAAGCATGTAAACCCTTCTTTTCCCCGTTACAGACTTTTTTTGGTATATATTTTCAAATTTCCTAAAGGTTTATTCTGACTGTTACTGTAGCCAGGTGATCATTAAGTGGCTGATTTTGGTGTATCTGCCTGCTTAAATGTCCATTCATCTAGCTCATGCTTCACACCTTAAATAACAGTACTGTGGAAGCTTTACTACACAATGTAGACTGAATGTGTCATCGACACAGTCAATTATTTATCAGCTTGATCAAGCATGGTTTGCCCATAGGAAATCTTGCTTACATTCTTTTATGTGTTTGGAAATGGATTCCAAGAGCACATACCTTGTGACTTTATAGGTGAATCTGACTGTCTTATAGTTCACTATGGTCTCCTTCCTGCCTTTCTTAAAGATAAACATAAGATTTGCCTTAAACCATTTGTCAGGGACCTCCCTACAGCAGTTTTGCAATCCTGTCAGCCAGCTCTTTAAGCGCTCATGGATGAAATACGTCCAGCCTTATGGATCTGAACAGATCAAGCTTCTTCATGTAGTCTCTGTCTTCTTGTTCCCCCACTATTCAGTATTTACTTCCCTAATTTTGCTGATATACAGAAGACTGGAACTATGCTTTGACTGTGAAGATCAATCTAAAAAAACCCCATAGAGTTCTGCATTGTCTGTCACTCATTTGCCTCCCTATCCATTGAAACTTATACATGTTTTTCCTAAACTTGCTTTTGTAATTGACATTCTTACAGAACTGCTTTTTGTTAATGTTACTCTCACTAGCTAGTTTTAACCTAAACTTCTTGGTCTTCTTGATTTCGTCCTTAAATACAGAAGTGAAGCTTTTACTCCTCTTTTTTTTTATTGCCTGTCCTTCTTTCCAATTCTTTTATGTGCTATTTTTGTCTTTTAGTTGATGAAGAAGTTCCCTGCTTAGCTAAGAGAAACTTTGCAAAAACTTCTAGTTTTCCTTTACAACAGGATGTCCAACCTCCTCCATGATGTGCAGAATATAGCTTGACAAGATATTCTCAACAGACATATCCTTATTTTCATTTTGGAGTCAGTGAGAGAGGTCCCAAATAGAGAGGAGAATTTCCTCTCCCCTTCTTCCTTGCCTGTCATTCATGAGCAGCGTATACCCCTGGGCTATGCTGTGCATATACTGGGCTCTAATCTTATGTACTATCCCACCATTCTCCAGGATTGTCAACCATAGTTACACTAGAGGTACACAAGTTTATTTTCTGCTGCATAGAGAATCAGTGTTTCTATTGAAAAAAAAAAAAACAAAACAACAAACCAAACCAAACCAAAAACTTGCTGTTTTACTTAAAATAATATTGGTTTCAGTATATTATGTTTACTACTGCTTACAGGAAAATCCAGTGACCCTCTCAGTGAATGGAGAAGACATCATGATGAAACAAAATCAGTCTGCTTGTTATTTTTAATAAAGACTCTGCAAGGATCCTCGGCATATTCGTACAAAATAATTTTTGAGACGAAACAATGGAATGTATTGGGTTTTACAGATCTGACAGTGAATTTGTACACTTTCTTGTATGATGAACTGCAGTATACCTTGTAACACTGCAAGCAAAGTAACGAATCTAATATTTGGACGCAAGGTTCATCTACATGCAATCTTCTAATTTGAAGGGGTGACACTCAGCCTGCATTTCGAGGTGTACCATACTTTAGAATAAATGTAAAAATTACTATTTCTAACATTCCTTTGTAAACAAAGCAACATTTGCATGCAATACTCTAAATATCATACGAGATTTTATTTTTCTTGCAAGTTCTTTTAAACCTACTCAGAATCCAAATTAATGTACTTAAGTATTACCATGCCTGATATCAAAGTGGTTTAGTTTCAATAAGTATGTATTTCTGATTTCTGTGTATATGTCTGATGACTCACTGATAGGGCAAAGGAATGCAGAGAACTGATTAGAGGTCATCTCTTATTTCAGACACTTGACCCTGTCAGGCCACCTAGCATTTCTGCATGTTAGTTTCCCATCTGTAAAAGAGAAATAATAGCACATTTTAGCTTCTAGGTCATTGAGTACATTCATATTAAAATAGCTGATAATGTGCTTTATATAGAATACAGCAACATTAGAAATTCAGACGGAATATATAATATATTTGAAATCTAAGAAGATCTCAAAATTTATGACTGTTGGAGGACTAGTGGCATTTTTATTTTTTTTAAGAAGGCGTGCAGAAAAGGTTCTGACACTGATGAATGATGTTGAATGAGCTGCAATGTCAATTCCAGATGACAAACTGTAAGAAACTCTCCAAGCAGGCTAAACTTACATAGTCTTTGAATGCTCACCTGAATGAACATCCATTAAAAGCAATACTTTTTAAAAGAGCCTACAAACATTCACCACAAAGTTACCTCCAAATCTATTTGTGGGTGAAAAAGAACACACCGTTTATATGGAGATAAGAATTTATTGACAGCCCAGTTAATATTTTAACAGCATAATCAAATGCAGCAATTATTATTAATCCTGTTACAACATCACTATCACTCATAATCCTAATTAATATAGAAAAGTCACATTAATAATACCCTCATATTATTCTAAATGCTAATATCAGCCCTCCCTTGTCTGCTATTGTGCACTAAAGACAGATTAGGCGAAGGCAAGCTGAGGGAAAACCTGAGTGCCTGCACTTCCAGGTCAGCACAAACCTCATGGCTTTTTATTAGTAATGGCAGAAATTATATTTACTTGTCTAGAACAAAATCTATGTGGACCTATTTTTTATACCAGCTTGTTCACTTTCCTATGTGTCTGGACAATCACCTATCCAATTTTAATGTCCAGATGCTCATTTTTGCAGATATAGTCAGCTTGCTTTCAGCAGAATTTTCATCTGGTGTTTTTATATATTACTATTAAAGTCAAGCCTAGATTAAAAAAAAAAAAAAAAGAGAGAATTCTAATTAATTTGGAAGAAAAGAAACTCAAGGGGAAGTTGAAAAACAGTAAAATGTAAACAATGCAAAGGAATACAAATAATTTTGTTCTGTAGACAATGCATGTTAACAGAGAATGTAGTCTGCTTTCCCTTGTGCAACTGAATAATACCATATTCCTTTATGAGAAACTCTGCTAGACTTTTTGTGACACAGGCCATAATGAAAAAAGGGCCAAATGTTATTCGAGGAAAGTGATTTGACTTAAGGAGACATAGTCTCTATATGCATTGCCCTAACTTGCAAAGAAGAATTATTAAACACCAAACAATTGATTCTGGAAAAGACGTGTCTTTTCACAGTAAAATCCCCTTCTTTGCTAATGGTAATCTCTTCTATTTTCACTGACTGTAATTCTAAGGTAGTTTTTTTATGGAAACAAGAAAGACATTTAAGGAACCTATTACAGGTGTGTAGTAAGCAACTGCACTGTCAGGTTTACCCCTGTATGTGTCCTGTTTTAGAATATGAAGTTGAACCCACCTTCACACATGCTGTGAAAATATATTGTCCAGGAACAGACTCATCTGTTTCCTAAGACAGGTCTCTCTATATATGTGTTCTTGCTGAACTTGTTCTACAGTTTATGTCCAGCTGAGTACCAGCTGGACAAAGTCACGAACCTGTGTCCAAGCATGTGAGTGAGGGCTGTAACAGCTACAGAATTGGTGCTCTTCCACGTCTCTTTCCAGTGTACTGAAAATTTAATTAAATAACTGGAGTAGATCCAAGGTCACAGCACCAGAGCATTTTGCACTCCAAAATTAAAAGAACATTTTACTCGTTTATGGGAAGCCTTAATTCATTACAAATTGAAAATTAAATGAGAGGGGATGTCAAAGTAGACAAACTTACTCATTTTTGTATATCCTGGTATCTGAGGGTGGTTAGATGGGTTAGATCCAAGTGTGGATTTGCTCGCTACTATTATTTCAGACATTTTATGATGAAAGAAACATATTAAACATTATAATCACATCTTAGAGCTACAGCAGACCATGTGGGGCTTGGACAGGGATCCGGTGTCAAATGTTTTGTAATATAGATGTGGCCTGTCTCCTCCAGAAGAATCTACTTCCCCAGCTTGCAGGTGAAGAAACACAGTTTATGCAGTGTAATTTAAGTTTGTGCGTCTAGTGTTTAAGCAATGAAGAAAAAAAAAACATAAAAGAGCAACAAAGAACATGATATGACTGTTTGTTATTTTTATCAGGACCAATTAGCAGAAATTCAACCGAGGAAAGAAGTACAGACATCCTTAAATGTAAAAGAGCATTAGTGACACTGATTTCAGTATCTAAAATAATTAAATACTTGCAGAAATGTTTACAGAACAAGCCCCTAAATGATCAAACCCACTTTAGGGGTAATGAATGTTGGAGATTCTTTGATGGATGTTCTCTTATTTATGTTTAGAGTGATTCCTATGTGATGTGAATGCCATTGTTGGCAAATCTGATCCTTCATTTCTTTCAGAATTGACATCAAAGACTTTCAGGTCCTTCTGAGCTGGTTTGAAAATGCAGCCTCTTTGTTATTAAGTTATTACTTGATCTTTTTTTCCCCCTACTTTTAAAGGTCTGGTTGATTTGAATTAAACTGTCCCCAGGCTCAGCTTAGCAAACTTCATTCTGTCTTGCCCCTTTTTTTTTTTTTTTTTTTTTTTTTTGGCAGCATGTTTGTTTCAGCTGTTTTTCCCTAAGGTTTCACAGTTCCATATATAATCCATTTCTATTAAGGACAGTGAAATGCTAACAGCAATGAAAGGACTGCTCAGTTTTTAAAGATTATGAGCTCCTAGTCATTGAAATGACATCTAAACTTTTTAAATCCCAAATGACTTTTAATATACTTAGAGTTTGTCTGTTACCTTTTGCTCTGAACACCGACTGCTCCTTCAGACAGAATGTCTCCTCTCATTTTAATATGTCAGAAAAGACCAGGAAAATGATGGACATTGCAAATTTTGGTATTGTACTTTTCCCAATGACCGGATGTTAAAGGGGACATGATTTACCTTCTCTTATTTCTTATTCTTTTTTAGTCTACCAGGTGCAAGAGAAGGTCACAAAAAAGATAGATAAAAATACTACATGTTTCTAAACTTTTGTTACATTCTACTTCTTTTTATTTTCCTTTAACACTTTGTTTTATTGAGATGTAGCATTTTTCATATGAAATTAATTTCCTTGGTAAATGAAACCATTGTGTTTTTGTAACCAACTTCAGGCTCTGAGGTTGTTGGGGTTTTTTTGCTTGTTTGTTTTTACAATACACAAGCAGACATGAGAATATCAATCTGTGTGTTTGTGTTTTATACTTCACTAAGAGTGTTTGTGAAGTTCACAAAATCAGAGTTTATTAATGCAAGAAAACGGTATTACTTTTGCAGCTACACTTCTCTGCACTGTGCCATTTGTTTAAGATTATCAGCAGTTTAGAACTGTTGCCCTTGAATTTGTTAGGATATAAAGTGACTTAAACCACATGCTGAAGACTGTACTCCATCACTGCCCCTGACAGAGAGACTAATTTTACAGTATTATGATTCTTAGAACTTCCATGGGAATTAAATTGATTTTTAAAAGACAACCAGTCACGTACTATAGAGCTACAACTCCATCACAGAAATCTTAGGGCACAGAAGTAGGGCTTGAGTTTTTGTGGTTGGTTGCCAGAAACCTAAATTAGACTTTTTGTTTTAATTACAAGCATTCATGTATGCTAACACTTTTATGTAAGGACTAGTCCATAAATCAAACTATCCAATGCAATATATGCTTATTCTCTCTATCTAACACAATAGCAGTGTTTACATTATGTAACTATTAATTAGAAGGGATAAACACAAAAATATTACTAGATACAAAATGACATGATCTTGCTAGCAGTTATAGATGTAAGAATTTTGTTTACACCCATAAACATTTGAGGAAGGGAGGTTTCAGTAAAGCAGCTAAAGACAAACTGTTCAAAAATTATTACTCATTTTTTAGTCCTTTGGTTTTCTAGAGAAAGTGTAAGAAAATTGAAAAAATAATCAATTTTATTTAATTGATTTAGAAAGATAAATTTAAAAATGCACTAACCTAAGGCGTTTATGAAAAGCAATGTGTTGTAGTTTAACTGAGAAGTCTCAATTAAAAGTATAGTTGCCCCAGACATCTTTCTTTTTGGCATAGACTTTACTTTTAAAGTGTCTATTTCTGCCTGATTGTGAAGATAGGTACTTCAAATCTAAACATCTAATTTTGAGATGGTCAGAGCTAGCTGAGATTAATCTTTCCCACTCTCTGTGTCAATATCAGCAACTCTCTGACAGTGGAATATCATGATACAAACTCAGACAAACCAACTCTCATTTTCATCATACCTCATCTATTGTGGGAAAAAAAAAAAACAGGTGAACTAGTAGTATATAGAATCATAGAATCACAGAGCAGCACAGGCTTGAAAGATCATCTGGTCCAACCTTTCGTGGAAGGCACCCTGTCCAATTGTATGTTGAAACCCTTATGAAGAAAGAGCATAGAATCAGATTAGAAATCAATGATAACTTGAATTCATAAGTTGACAGAGAGTTCTAACACAGGTGTGTGTAGATGATGGTGTGGAGCAAAGAGTTTTTCAGCTTTGTCATTCCTTCTGCGTGTCCACCTAATGGTCTTATTGCAGCTATGATTTGAAACACAGATGTGTGGACTTCACGGGGTAGTAGGAAAACTTATAGGTAAACATAATTGTTAAGCACAGTAAAAACGAAAAGAGATTGAATTCAGTGGTACAGATTTGCTCTTACTCTTGAATTCATGATGTTAATTTATTTTTTTTAATGGAACTACAGTTGCTTGATTTTCCTGTTCTGAAAAACAGTGATATCTCTGTGCAGTCCATGTCTATGTTTTAGACAGCTTCCAACCCTTGAGTATCACTTAAGATTTCTTCAACGTCTCCTGTGCTTCAGGAGCTTGTCTTTGAAATTGATTAAATGTTCTAACTACAAATCCTAGATTCCTTAGCATCTTAGCATTTGAAGAATGGATTATCAGCATCCTTCTAAGCACTAGAAATTGTTTTCTTTGTGCAAATAGAATAGAAACCTGAGTTTCAAATTATGGTTATCTAAATTTAGATATGGGCAAAGTTGTCTCAAATGATTAAAACACCAAAGAAGTTAAAATGAAGTACATAAGAACTACTGATAAGTAAGTATCATTTCAGCAAAGCAATAAAGCTTATGGTAATTTAATTATGTATTTGAAGGTAATGAAAACTTATACTCGGGGGAAAGCACAGTCAATGCAAATGTTAAAAAGTGCTGTGGTCTTCAAACAGTAACTTGAAATGCAGGTCTTTCTTTTCTATCCATTGGATGAACAACCTTATTTTTGGTATTCAACTTCACTACTTAATTGAAAGACATATATCTATCCTGTCTTTAAATACTAACAACTACTACACTATCTAAGTCATATTTCACTAGTACTTCAACAGCACTTTCAGTGTTGTCTTTTTCCTGATTCATACATAGAACAAAAATACACTGCATCAGATAATTCAACAGGATCAGTACTGAGGTTTGCAAGGTTATTTTTATTTTAATTTTTAAATCTTCAAGATAATGTCATGGTAGAAACAATTAGAAGCTGAGAATTTTAGACTGTGTCCTATTTGGGAACCTAGAAGGAATTGAATTTTTTTGTAAAACCCGGCCTCAGTAGTACTCTGAAAATCTAACTCTAAGCACTGAACAATTTGCCTTATTAAAAAAAAATAAAAAATTTAATAAGGAATTCATAGTTCATTTCCAACTACACAGACTGCAGCAACAATTAATCAAAAAATGCACCAATGTAACAAATTAATTTCCATCTGAATAATCAGAAGGCTCTGAAAAAAAAATCCAGAATATTGTGCCTATACATTGTAATGGGTTTTGTTATCCCAACCATTTGTTTGTATTATATCAAAATAATTTTTTCCTACCTGCCAAAAAAACATTTTGTCTTTATTGTTTTAAAATGACAAGTAAGTTTGGCAGCAGATACAGTATCTTTTTCCCATGACATTATTCTCCCATTGCTACTGTTAATTAATAATTTTCAAAATATTAAATTATGCGTTATCCTTTAAAATATGCAAATTCATGGAGCACATTCACTCTTTCTATAATATTACCAAACTTGTATAACCTCTGCTAATCTGCCTCATTTATTAATAATAATAGGAAACGAATCAGTTCTACCTCATGTCTCAGCTGCATGCAAGAACTGAGAACATTAGCAACATTCACAATGGGCATGTGTTGTAATTCATCTGCCACAAGCTTATGCTGTCAATGCTAGATGAGAGGGATGTGACACATTATATTAGCTTCCAACATTTTCCCAGCCACTATGATACTGGAAAAAATAATGGATTGCATTACCTGTTCCAGATACATTCACCACCCTAAAAATGTAGCATCAAGAATAAATCTGTTTTGTATAATTTTACTTCCAGAGGTAAAAACTAAAAATAAAAATAGTATAGAAGTGTAATTTTTATATTTTTTTTTAGAGTAAGCAAATGAACAGTATTGTTTTTCTGACTTTTCATAATTTCTAATTACTTGATGTTCTCCCATGCTTGAAATGACAGTTGAAAACATTCTTCTTTGAAACGACCAACCTAATATTCCTTATGAGCACAGTGTGATATGAAAATGGATTTTTATGATTAAATTCACACACTATGGGAAAGGTTTTCCAAAGTGTTTATTCTGGGCATAATTTTATTTTCTGAAGCTTTACAATGTACCTTTTAGGTTAAGAGCTTGCAAAAAACAATCTACAGTACTAAGCCCCCCTAGATTTTATTCAAGTGTAAGTACAACACAGAAAACACACACAGCAGTATATGAGTTTGTGTGCGTTTATGTGTACATGTATGTATGCATGTGTACAGGAATGCTATCTGAAAAGTCTTTTTCACTGTGGTAGCAATTAGCAAGTGGGTAGCATGTTGTTCTTTCTGCCATTTGCCATTGGTGTTATATTCAAGCATAAAAAAAAATAAATCATAAATCATCCTTAATTAATTTAATTTATAGATTTGACAATGGAAGGTATCTAATTCCAATGAATTGGAAACACATGCAGAATGCTTTAACAAGCACTAAATACAACAAACAAATCAAGCATCACAATACATGTGCTTGTGGGCATGTATAGATTGACAGGAAAAGCGTGCTTAACTTTCACCCTTTGGGCAAAAAGGCTAAATCACCTAAAAAGAAAGTACAATTTTGATGTAAGAGGAAATAGTTAATTGACAAATGAAAGGCTTTTCTTGTTTCTAGTAACTAGCACGTTACCAGTTACTTGGATTTCTTCCTCTTTTCTGAATTTTCTGTTCACACTACTGACTCCTCCTCCTCTTATTATTTTGAATTATTTTTTTCAATGTTAGAAAAGTCTTTTGAATCCACTGGCATGATTCTGATTCCAAGGAAAAGCTATATAAAATTTTCTATACAGCTTCATAATCCTTATGCAGTTTGTCAGTGTAGAAATATAATGCCTTACCAGATTTAACAGTAAAGAAAGATGTAATTCATAGTGACATTTGACTTTTTTATTGATCTTTTACTAAGTCATATTGTTTCATACTGTGTGAAAAATGTTCATATAAGGGTCAAAAACAGATTAGATTGAAGCTGATATTTGTTGTCTCTTATTTTTTTGCCCCTTCAGAACACATCTGGAGAGTGTGATGGCAAAGCTTGTGATGTGACATATCCTGGTGGAAGAGTTAGATAACAAATGTTCCCAGCTTCCTTTCAATCACGTTACTGACTTTATGTATTTTTATATTGTGAAGTGTCTAGCATTTGTGAACAATGTGACAGAGTTACTTGTTTAATCAATAGCATATTCCATATTTCACAATTTAGCTAATTCACCTGCATTTGCCTTATGACACTTGCAATTGTAGATTTCTACTGTTTAGCTCATGAGTGCAGGAAAACAATCCATTTCTTAAAGCCTGTGCCTATAAAGGATTAGAGCTATCATGGAGTCACAAGAACAAATCAAATAAACTGTATTCTTCTTGGCACATGCACACACACAAATGTGATTATGCTGTTTTTTGTACAGTACCTGACGTATCTGATAGTTTTAGGCATCATTTTAATAAAATTAATATTTTTATATAAATATTTTTATCTTTTTGACAGAATATTTCATCACATTTATTTTGGACATTAGTTTTAAAGAATTTCTTGGTTTTTGTGTGTCCATTGACCTTTTTATCCCAGTTCCTATCTACAAGATGACTTCTTGTTTTGAAAAGTTCCAAATCACTGTCAGCCACATTCAGTGGTTTATTTTTAAAATTTTCTGCACTTATAAATAAGTATGTCACAACAGAGCCTTTATGATCTGTACCAAACAATTGAAATAATGGATCTCTTACCTCTTTTATCCCTCTTGTTTCCCGCCACCCTCCTTCCCCCATAAATGTCTCAAAAGTAGTATCATTGTCTTGTGGTTTTCTTCTTAACACTTACAATGATGTTGTTAAAAAAATGAACTTGTTCAGCAAAACAAATACCTAAGATCCTGACCGATGCCATCTCACTGCTTCTTTGTGTTCCAAATGGGACTTCTTACATTAGTCTGTAGTATCTTCTTTTATACTTAGCCTGTGAAATGTCTGGGATAAGTTCATCTTTTTGTTCGGTGATTGTACTGCTCAAGGGAGTCCTAGACTGTGACAATGAGCCCTAGGCAGTACAGTTATGTAAAAGGTAATTCAGGAAAGGGAGCATATTTCAACATGACGCATGTAAGAAAATGTAAATTCTACAAAATGATAGATAAGACATCACTACAAATAAAATCATGAACTCTCCAGAGACTAATGCAATTCAATGCAAGTCAAACATGAGTACTGTAAATCAAGGATGTGGACAGAACCTAGTGTTAGCATAAATGAGCCTCACACCTTTCTATTAAAGAAGTATATAAATTAATATTGCTGAAATTTTTATTTTGCCTAAATGATAATTGTGGTGGTTTGACCTCAGCTGGCAGGTTAAGTCCCCACCCAGTCGCTTGCTTACTCCACCTGCTTTTATTGCTGGGCATGATGTTATATGTTGTGGGATATCTCTTTGGTCAGTCGGGGTCAGCTGTCCCGGCTGTGTACCCTCCCAGACTCTTGCCCACCTCCAGCCTACTTGCTGTGGGACAGAGTGAGGCCTTAAAGCTGTGCAAGCACTGTTCAGCAATAGCTAAAACTTTGGTGTGCTATCAACACTCTTTTGGTCACAAGTCTAAAACACAGCCATACAGACTACTATGAAGAAAATTAACTCCATCGCAGCCAGACCCAGTTGTGGTATTGCTAGAAAAATAAAGAAAAAAAGAAAAGGAATAAAAACCAAGCAACATCAAATTATATATTTCCTATTGGAACTTACATAAAAGGAAATTTTTTGCAAAACCATATGCATTTGTGTATATTTCACTCGGAAGATTTCAGTACGTTTTGTTTCAGAAGAAGTCAAATTTATATTGCTACTCACATACGTGAAATTCCACCTTTGTTTTAGAAATTGCTGGATATGATGAGAGATGTTTTGAAACATCAACGTGATGTATGCATATGCCAAAACATCCAGCAAGAAGAGAATTATTTAATACATCACCTTAGTACTGAAAACCCAAGTTTAGTCTCTTACAAAGCTACTAGAAGACCATGCTAACAAGCCATCTGGGTGTAAGTAATGCCTCAATTAAACCTACAAAATAGTAAATAATACAGGGAATGATAAGTAGAGAACATGTGGTGAGAGATCTTTGAAGAGAAGCTTTAGTTACACTTTAGTTGAGCCTAACAATTATATAGCAAATGATTCCTGGCTTTTGTTAAAGAAAATAGGCTAGACTCCTTTATTTATCCAGGAATGTAAATAGAGAAATCCATTGGACAGATGGAAATCCTGCAGCATTTGAAAGGCTGTAAAACTCTATAGGGCTTCTAGTGATATACCTGATAATATTAATAGGGCTGGCACTGAGATACAAAATAGCCTGAGTGAAAGAAATCCTAACTGCTCTTGCTACCTTAGACAATGAATTTTGAAAGTGTTTGTAGATATGCCCAGTACTAAGAACACAATAATTTAGAAAGAAATACATACACCGGTTTTGTGTCCGTACGACATAGCCAATGCAGCAGATATAAGAACAGCAAGGGTCAGCTTACTCACTGTCTGTTAAGCGGCATTTTTAGCATGTCACAGTTATAAGGTGTCAGAGAATATCCAACAGTATCACTTAATATGTTACTGGAGCTGATTCCCTTTTTTTTTCTTTTCACTTCATGAATTTTCATAAGTATGCTTTTTACTCCTCAGATAATTACCAGTTCAAAAACTCACAGTTAAAGTAAAAAGAAGTATGTTGCTTTGAGGTGTACCACAACCTCTCCATTTTACTTGGAGACTGACATTGATGCAAGCTCACCCAAATTTCTGACAATGTTCCTTTAGCAGTTTTAGAAACTCTGGAAAGCATTTCATTTGATAGTAACCCTACTTATTACACATACCTACTCTTTAAAACAGACAAGCCCTTTTAAGTTTAATCACAGTATTTTCATGTAGTTCTATAAATAAATTAAACTTTTTTTTTTAATTAGGTAGAAATAATAAACCAATTAGAGTACAAATTACATTGTCTGATTGCACTTTTGGCTTCACTGTAGCTATTTGTTTTCCTCTGTCTTTATCAATATTGTCTGTTTTCAGTTCTGTGGTACATTAAGTTCTTGAATCTGAAGTGCTGTTGGTTATCTTCCTGCTTCACAAACTGCCAAACTCCTGAGACTTGAGATACAGATGGAAAATCCATAAACAGTTCCTTATTTTCAAAAAAAAAAAAAAAGTAAATCAAAGTAAAAATAACATAAAATAATGCATTTAAATATTGGTTCAAAGGGGAACTTTGAAATGTGATTGAGCTGTCTTATAATAGAAAAGAGTTTGTTAAAGTACTGTTTATAAAAACAAATGATAAGCAGTTTTGCAATATTTAAATTTGCAATCAGATTCCTCCGCAACTTAAACCGTCTATGCTAGCTGTCTATGCTTTCGCTACTATTAACAGAGGTATCTAAGATATCCATTTTAATGTAGGGAAAAATGGTATTAATTGGACCCTTACAGCTTGGCAGACAAAAGATTACAGGGAGACATTGAGCAGAGAACATAGTTTTTCATCATTTTATGAAGAAAATATTTATAAGACATTAAATTAAATTATTGAGCAGTACATTCAAGAACCCACAAAATACAGCCACAGAACTTATTGTCTTATTAGATAATGGAAGAAAAAATCATCAAATCTTTATAAAATACAAACAGAAACATAAAAAATCTGACTCCAGAAATACCCTAATGATGGAATTTTGGCAGCTGAGGAAGGTGTTCTGGGGGAAGTATTATTTCATGTTTTTAGAATTTTTCTGGTACAGAAACTAACTACCTGTTAGAGTAGTTATTAGTTAATCTAATAACTAGATAAACTAATTATCTATTAGATTAACTAATTAACTCTACTTATTTAGAAGTATATATACTTATGTATATAAGTGTATGTGTTTGTGTATATAAAAAAATATATGTACACTTAATTGATTATTACTCTAATAATTAGTTACTCTAATAAATTATAATAAAGGTGTGTCACCTGACTGAATGTGTAGCCTGGCAGTCTGCAACTGCACAAAGATCATTACATAGATGGCTAACTTGGACAGTAACTTTTTAATGGCTAAAACTGGAAGAATTCCACCATTAGATTTGGAAGAGTCTGAGATCAAACTATAAGGTTGTTTTGTTTTTTTTAATTCATAGAACCAAAGTGTAATTGTCATTATGAGTTATCTGGAAATTGGAAGGAAGACTTGTGTTACAGACAACCAGTTCTGATTTAGATTTAGTTCTTAGTAATTTTCAAAATTGGAAAAGCACACTGCCTAACATGAGCAGGTAAAAAATTCCAAGAAAATCATACTCTTTATGTGATTGCATGGTAAAATGGACAGAATCACACAACATTTCCTATTTCTGACGCGGTCCAAAATGCTATGAGTAAGTAACATTAATGTGATTGGAAGCTGCTAATGCTGTAGTATTTAGTTTCTGCCTCAGAGTTCCAATTTTGTAGTACACCAACAGTGCCCCAAAAGTTCCATTTTAACTGCATAAATTAAACTGAGATGATAATTTTGAGCTCCCAATACATTCAAAGAAATATGATAGGCACCTGCACAGAGCATTCATCCTAAGAGCTCAGTCTCACTCTGAAGGGGCATGTGCATTCTCATCACATCTCCATAGAGACAGTTAAAGGAAATTTCTTCATCAAGATTTTACTTTATATTCAGAAGAATTAGTTTGTAAAATCAATTCTTACTGTCCAGAATACTTCATAGTTTTGATTTAGTCATCAGTTACATTTGAAGACAAGAAAGGTGTATATTCATCTAAGTCTCTTTTAGAATTAGTTCAGCTGAAGAATATTATTTTACTTTCCTAAAATGACAATGACTAGAATTATTTTAACTGAAGGTTTTGATCGGGAAGAAAAAGTGAATATTCTGATTATGGAAACAAAATTTAATCTGGAGTTCATTAAAAGCAACAGCCTAGAGAAGTAGCTTCAGTTTCATTGCTATGAGTCATTTGGATTATGCTAACATTCTCATTGCGAATCTGTACTTATGTACTATCATATTTGATTACGATAACCTATGCTTTAATTTCTTTGCCTTCATAACAATGCTAAAGGCATTCACATTTGTCATAAACTGTTTCAAAAGCTATCCATTTAGTTCCCTTTTCTGAGGAATACACACTTTTTTTATTCTTAAAAAGCTGTTTCATAATCTGCAGTGTTTGCAAATGGCCATATGCTTCATAAAAAGCCTCATACTGAACTGTCCACAAGATAAAATAGTGCCTTGTTAATATTGAAAAGATTGAACAGTAGTATTCTGAAGAATTAATGACATTCCTTTAATAATCTTGTTCACGTGTTCAGCAGCATGAAGTAAAAATCAGTCTCTGATAACATCTACATCTGAATTTAGGATACTTGAGGTATGTTCTGTTGACAACAATTGTTAATAAAGATAATATCCACAATCATGACAAAAACAAAAAACAGTTGGTGTATTTTATCTTAATATTTCAAATATCTCAACCAGAAGCACAGTAAAAAAATATCTTAACAAATTATGACTATGTCTAAGGAATCTGAAAACAGTAATACAGTAACTTTATTAAAATGAACAGGTGGAATGATAAAATAGGAGCGATAGATCGAGAAGAAAAATAAATATTATAGATCTTGCAACAAAGAGTAAGAGATACTTTGCATTCCAAAACAGTGTATTTTATGCCTTTTCACCTTTAATATTTGGCTAGGACTTGCTTCCACTTCTAAACATGGAATCAGATTAAGTTCTGCCTTTGACAAAAGGCATTTGTAATCTACAGATTATATGATCCAGTTTAGGAACCATGGTAATCGGCAGTCTGCCTCACTACAAAACCTGATTTGCACCTCTATTTTCAGTATCCGGTAAACTAGTTCTCCTAAAGTAAGCTCCCTTTATTATAAATTGAGTAAGCTAAACTCTTCTGTGTCTGGCACAGAATAAAAATGTCTATCTATCTAGTGTGTCTAAACCTATGGAGGCAAACTCTCTGAAAAGAATCAAAAACTATTCTGTGACGACACAGAGATCTTAGACATTTAGGCTGGAACTGATCAGAAAAAGAAAAACAATCAAACAAACAAACAAAAACCCCCAACACCTATATCTGAATTTACTGTTTACTTCCTTTTATAGGTAGTGGGTACAAATAGGAATGTCTGCAGCAGAATTTATCTTATTTTAAAACTGAAATCTAAAAAATAGGTTAGGTGAAGTGACTGTTTTTCTTTTTGACTCTCAGTAGACATGCAGGTAGGATTCAGTTGCCTAAACAGCAATTTCTAGAATCATTCTAGCCTTGCTGGAACATCCTGCCCGGTCTCCAGCTCCTCCACTCCAGATGAGTCAGTGTCTCCCATAAGTTTTATGTCCACTCTGCAGTCCTATGCAGATGTCTTGGTATTCTAGGACATCTAAAGTAATAATAAATAAAATAAAAAATAAAAAATAAGGTATGTTTTCAGCAAAAGGAATCTGTGGGAGCTGATTCTTTGAGATGTAGATGTCTACATTATAAGGGCTAAATTCAATTGCTCATACACAGGTGCTTAATGCCATTAGAGGTATCTAGTATATCTGAGAAATCTCAATGCTGCGAGGCTAGCAGAATGCCTCGGGATAGTTTGTGTATATATATATATATGAATGGCATGTAAGTGAAACTTGTCCCATTCTAGAGGGGTAGCTGAGATGACACTGGGTAATGTGGGGCATTTCAAATACTGGTAGGTTTGAAGCCTGATAGGTAGGATGAAAATCAGCTCCAAATTAAAATCCCTAAATCTGTGTGTCTGTACATGGATATTAAAGCTCCCATTATAAGTAGTGGAAATCTACGTCCCCAATTCAACTTCCAACTGTACACATGTAGTGCCAATTGTCAGATCCTACACTGAGCTGGCACACGTGCCACAGGTCTGCATGCTCATCTGGATCAGAAACTGGCAGTACATCCCAAATGTGAAAACTTTTGTGTTCTGACTTAGGTAACTGAGTCTTAACTTCTCTGAGTGAGAGTACATCACCAGCTGAGGTGCTCTTTAGGTTCCATTTACTATAATTAGATCACCATCAATGGTAATGGGAAGTCAGATTCCTGGCTTACATGTCTGCAGCTGTATTTGGATCCCTAAACATAAATGTCTTTAACACATCTAAAATTAAGTAATTAATGGAAATGTTGGTTCACCAAAGCTATGTATACAGAATGGGAACTAAGACACTTCCCAGTTCCAGGCATGCATCAATTGAATAATCTCTGATTTCTACAGGAAAGAAACCCGACTACCCTGGCAGACTGGGAATTGGAGTGCTCAAAACAGTTTCCCCTTTCTGAATGAACTGGAGCTGAGGGCTGAAAGATGAAAAGGAGTATAGATTTGCTTCAATTTAGGTGCAGCTGAAGTATCTGAAAATAGAAATAACTGGTATTGCCATGTTTCTGCCTCATGGCTGAAAGATATTGCTAAAAAACTAGTCTAAGTGAAAGAAATGCTAATTGCTTTTGTTACCTTAGAGAATGACTCCTCTGTAACAAACTAACAAACTCTCAGCATGCTATCACCCCTATTTGCCTCTTGTCTGATCCTGACCAGAAAGCTTTCAACCTGCCTGTCATCCAACCCATACAACAACTCTGTACATTCGACCTGCTTCTTCACATAGAGGGCAACCCCCTGACACTCATCTTCCCTGCCTGTCTTTCCTGAAGGGCCTGTATTCATCCATTGTAGCATTCCAGCCATGTGAGCTGTTAACACCATGTCTTAGTTGTTCCAATAGCATTATAATATGTGACTGCATGAGTTGCTGTAGTTACTCCTGTTTGTTTCTCAAGCAGTGGGCATTTGGGCACGTACATTTGAGACTGGTGTCCTTTTGGCTGAATTTACTATTTCTGAGTTCTCTTGTAACTGTCTTTATGCACTCTGCTTTCCACCCTTGTCAACCATTTCCTCACTTAACTGTGGTTTTATCTCCCTCCCTCATTATTCAGATTTTAAAGTTCTCCTCACCAGCTTCATCAACCTGTTGGCAGAGGTGCTTTTGCTGTATTTGGTCAGGCACAGTCCATCTCTTCCTAGTAGTCCCAGGTTGGCAGATGGGGACTTCCATTTCCCACAGTCAAGAAATCTCCCATAACTACCACCCACTGCTTCCTCCTGATGCATATGTGTAATTCAGGCTTGACCAACTGTGGTGGCTACCCAGGAGGAGCTTTATCCTCCATGTGTGATACCAAGGCACTAAACCTATTCTGCAGTTGCAGGTTTGGGTGGAAAAGGAGCTGTCTTCCTGCTGTCAGAAGTCACATGCTCCCAGCTTTCACCATTGCAGAAATCTCCATTTGCACAGTCTCTGGCTGTTCCTCCTTCTGTTCGCATAGGGGCTTGGAGCCTTGTCTCTGCAGGGTCTCTGTAAGGAACCTGTAAATCTCTTTTTCATTTTCCCTGGTGCTGCACAGTCTGCTTGCCTCCTCCCACAGCTTCTTTACTACGTCATACAGCATCTCAGACAGAGCGCAGATGCAGGCACCATCTTCAATTGCTTCAGACTCAGTGGGAGTCCCCTGGACTCCCTGCAGGCCAAGCTTTGTCTGACACCAAGTCTCTGATGTGCTGGGGTAATGCCCCCTTTTGTTGGGGCTTGGGTGTTGTGCCCTGTGGCACATCATCCCATGTTAAGCAGTCCCATGCTGTTCTCAGTAGTTGCTGGCTCCCTGCCACATGCCCTTCTGCACAAACTGCTGTGCAAACTATTGCATCTGTGAGCTGCTTCTGTTTGCTGTGCTCATGTTTGGTCGTCACCCTCACTGTAGCCCGCAGCGATATTGGCCAAGAGTGTGCTGGGGGTGCAGATTTTGCTTTGGCTAGTTTTATCACATTACCAACAGCAAAATGACATGGCAGGGGAAAAAAGCACTTAAAAACTACTGCAAAGAAAGAGATTTTAAAATTTTTTAAAGTAAACGTGACATGCATTTTAGCTAGAGATCACTGTCAACATGCTGGCACAGCTTGGCGTATTTGTTTTGATGTCTGGCTGTACTGGCTCTTTAGCCAGTTGTTGCTTATCAGCTGGGTTTGGGGATTCCAGATATCCCCTTTGGGGCCATCATAGGCTTGCCAACCCTCAGATAAATCTTTCTGGAGAGCTGGCTGCAGGGTGAAGACACCAGCTGCCCTACAGAGTAATTTCTGTGCTTGGAATTGCAGAATTACAGAATCACTTTAGGTGGAAAGGGACTTCTGTAAATTGCCTAGTCCAACCACCTCTGCTCAGAGCAGGGTCAGCTACTGTAGGTTGCTCAACGCCCTGTCCTGTTGAGTTTCAAAGGACAGAGAATCCATAACCTCTCGGGTCAACTCATTTCATTCTTTGACCACCCTCACAGTAAAAAAGTTCTTATGTTTAAATGCAGTTTCATGTATTTCAATTTGTCTCCATTGCTCCTTGTCCTGTAACCTGTCAGAAGAGTCTGTTTACAGCTTCTTTAGTGCCCTTCATCAGGCTTTTTGCACACTAATAGAATGCTCCTGAGCCTCCTCTTCTCCACGTTGAGTACTCCCAGCTCTCTCAGCCTCTTCTCACTTGACTATTGCTCCAAGCCCTCAATCATCTTACGATGAGACATAACACTCTAGGATGTCTATGTCTCTCATCCTGGGGAGCCTAGACCTGGGTACCCAGCACTCCAGATGAGGCCTCACCACGGGGAATGATCACCTCCTTCCCAGAAGGGGAAGAAACACCTCCCTTAACCTGCTGAAAATGCTTTTCCTAATGCAGGCCAGGCTTGCTTTGCCAGAAGAGCACTTCTCCATGATTCCACTGCAATCAGATTGGATAATGAAGTCAGACCCTGGCAGAACTCTAGTGGGCATTAAGCTTGTTTTCAGTGTCTTCTGTCAAGGAATATAAGACTATGGGACTATGGAGGGAGGTGGAGAAGGAAGAGAACATCCATAATCAGGTGTTTGGTGTCCCTGCATGCCACAAGCAGGGTGAGAGACCATTCAACAGAAACTTCCTTACTTAAGAATGTGGGCATAGGGCCCCTTTAAATCCCCTTGGTGTGCCATATGTGCCATGTGAGACAGAGAGGAGGGGTGTATTGCATAACATGCTGCCAAGTCATACGGGTGGATGCGTAGAAATGCCCGTAGGATACGTTCCATGTTGGGGCCTGTGCCATGTAGCTTGCAGTGGGGATGTGAGCACAGCATTTTAAGGCAGAGGAGATTGCTAGCCTAGGCACAAGCTGTGCCATGCCAGCTGGCTTCGGTGCCAGGCATTTAGTGTACTTATATAGATATGGCTATAGAAGCAAAATTCAAGTGGTCATTCTAAATGTTTTATCTTTATTGTCTCTAAATTAGTTGTATCTTTCTTCAAAGGGTGAACAGTTCCTGACATAACCTTTAAGTTCCAGTCCACATAAACTAACTTTTCTTAAAAGATGCCACAAAACGAACACATTTTAGATTTCAAGTGGAGTTTAAGATTGTGAAGGCAGAAATATTTATTTTAGATAAGGTTAGTACAATAGTGAATTAGGTGATTTATTTTATTCTATGGTACCAGATAAAGGACATTATTTTTAGGTAAAGCACATTGTTTTAAATGGAAGAAATTCACAATGGATTTTAAGAAATACTACTTTGCAGAGAGTGGTCCATAGGTGGAATATCTAAGAACCAAAGAGAATAAATGTTTTAGGAAATCAATGAATACATCAACTTTAACTGAAGGGTATTGGTAAGCTGGCAAAGCTCAGGTTTGTGTACAGTCAGCCAAACTAGCTAAGTGCCAGAAGGGAATTCCTGACTGAGCATACTGATTTCTTCTTAGATTTGCAGTGATTTATTTCATACAGAGTTGCTTTTTTTCTTTCCACATGAACAAGCGATGAATGATTATTCCTTTATGTTTTTAACTTCCAGTTCCTATGGGTCGGTGTGGACAAATTACTTGGCAAATTATCCCATTGCCTATATCTAGTTCGACATTGCTGTGTACTGTACTATTCTTTCTGCTTTTGAAAATACGAAATAAATCTCAACTCAAAACCATGCAATATCCTTACAAGGCATAAATGAACTGTTGTTATTTATTGGAAATACCTTTCACAAATACGATCTTCATTGGGGATCCCATATGCAGGTGTCCAGAAGGAGCATACAGCTGGCTATGTAAGTCTTTGGTTTATATGTTGAACATGTACTTTTCCGTGACAGATTTCAGACAGCCAGCTCCTATGTATGTATACACAAGAGCTGTGTATACATACAAGCTGGGCAGTTTATATGACTAATTACAGTGTATACAAATATTATTTCTATGTATTAATAAAATACAGACTATGTTTATAGTCCCAAGAAACTTTCTTTTTAACTAGTATGAATCTGTGATTAACTTAGTAATATATACATTAATTTCACCTGCTGACCTTGTGTATGCCGATGGCAGTTCTTATCGAGCATCAGACTTGCTTACTACGTTAGAATACTTCCTTCTGAAGAATGCTCTAGGTGGTCAATAATTGGACTGATCACGCTTTTTTTTTAAAGTGAATGAAAGAAGCTAATGCACCTTTGGTGAGTTGCCCCTTTCATACTGGCTTGTCTTCAAAGTACCTTTTAGCATGGCTGGAGACACAGTTCGTTTTAACAGGATTTCTCTGCTTTTTGAAATGTCGGATGACTTATCTGACAAAATAGATCAGAACACTTTTTAATTTTTTTTGAAAGCAAATTTCAGGAGGTGGGATGAAGACTGTGGAGGTGGAAGATACTTCGATTTAGCTGGTTGCCTATTTTTTGACTTTTCCTCTAAAACAGCTATTATGCATTGACAATAGCATTTACAGATCTACAAATTAAAATTGTGTAATAACTTTTTATGTTTGACAGCTGTTTGTGAGGATATAAAAAATACTGGCATCTGTGATGAAGTGTTAACTGTTTGTCAAGCTAAATGTCTCACATTCATAGTCTAGAGGGGAAAAAAGTAAAATCCCTCCTAAAGCAACAAACTTCTTTGGCACATTTGTTAAAATTCAGATTTAAAAAAGGACTGATGTATGTATTTGAAGATCTAAGTGTTTACATTAGTATACTATATAATAATTTTTTCAGTATTATTTTTTTCATAATTAAGAATATATTAATGTAACAAAATAAAATATTCAGTAATTTCAACACTAGAATCAAAACTCACCATAAATAATTAATTCTTTAGTTTGTGCATTTCTAAACAGTTTTTTAATAGCAGGATAACATGGGCTGGAATTTATTTCTTATAAATTCAGCCATCTAAATGTTAGGTTTCCAGTCTAAGCTAGATGTGTAGGTTCTCTCTATAGTCGCTTCAAAAACACATTAAGTCCAGAATGCTATTGATAATAAAAAAGATGGAATTATTTGCCTTTATGAGATACTTACCTCTCTTTAGATATTAGACTGGACTAGATGTTCAATTTTTACACGACTAGAACTAAATNCCCCCGAAGACCTTGATTCCTTCACAGAGCAAGATAGTGTTCTGAAAAGAAATCACAATTTTATATGAAGGGAATTATTTGTAAGTAGGGTTCGTGTCTTACTTATTGAATAAGTTGGAATTTGAGTAGCAAATACGGTATGGGACTACAAGAAGAGAAAAAAGTTCTTACAATTTCAGTTTTGACACATTAATTAACAGTCCTGCTTGATATTGAACAAATTCCAGGAACAAAAATGCGTACAACAGAGAAAAGCTGTTCCTACCACCTTAGTATAAACACTGCTGTTGGATCAGGTCTCTAGATTCCACTGCTTATATTACCGCAGGGCTCATTTCTGCTGCCAGTACAGGCAAGGTATATTATGAGAAACATCCCTTTGGGCCTGGCAGATATTTGGTGCTGGTGACACAACATGTATTGTGTGTGGTTCAGGAGAATTACTTCACAGTTGGTGCAATCTAGTCCCAGGGACTGAAAACTTCTGCAAAAAGAAAGTTTCAACTCATGTTTTATGATCATTCTACTCTGTTTCTATATGTATTAGCAAACATATATATACACACATATAGGGGCTGCATTACCTTCTTACAAATATAGACAGACGTTCAAACACAAAATTTAAAAACGTCTGTTATTATTTTGGTTGATTAAGCTATATGCAGACATTTTATAACCAGATTACAAAGATAATTAGAGAATAATTTTCTTTTCAACTATAATTAGCCTGTATTTCAGGTTAATCATGATACATCTTGCAGAATATTTACATTGTCAGATATGTGCACTGGCAAGCTTCAGATCTAGAAACATAGCTAATACCCTTATGCAAACGATATCAAGTGTTTCTATACTGTTTGTTTTTTAATTATACTTTTTTTGTTTACTTTTTTTTTTCCCTCTCTGTGAATAAGGGTAGATACTATTCCCTGGAGGTAAGTGAACAGTTAAAAGCTTTGAACTCAGTATTTTGAAGGCTTTTAATAGGATTTCCCAAATATTCAAATTTAATATGTGCAAAGCAGGCTTACCAGGCAAATTGTCTGGTACCCTTGGCAAGAACTCTTTGGGGCTTTTGCGTAAATTTTGCAAACTGGTTGTAGAATTGAAAAAGGTCAACCACTTGACATTCTTTGATTGTACAGCAAATTATTCTGCAAGGATCTCATTGTCACTCAACATAAAACTGCTATTAATTCAATAAAGTTTCTCCAGTTTCTGGAGGTGCACTTGAAATCAGAAAAAAAATTTAGAGTTTTCATCTCCAGGAAGGGGTTTCTGATGATTGCTTATGTTTCTAATGTACTTAGCTCATTTCCGCAGTGCAGAATTTTCCCAAAGCTTATCTCAAGTGATTATTTTGTGTGGTTTGCTTGTGCAAACAAAAGAAAAAGGAAATTATCATGTTTATATATTTCCCATAAACATGTAGAATGCCAGTAAACTGAAAATCAGTGGTTTTGTCACAGTGATACAAAAAGATAGTTGGTTGTTACTATGATTTCGAAGTTAAACGGACCAACAGAATGCCACTGGTATCCATACCACTCTTCAGCAAGTTACAGAAGGAACAAAGCAGCAGGCATTGCGTATGCATGCATAGGCACAGCTCCAAAAAAAAGCAAAAACTGAAGCAGAATTAGAGCTGATCTCTTCCCTAAACAAGAGGCTGCTGTAGTTAATCTGTCTATTACCTAATTTAAACTGTGAGTCATAGAAGGAGCCCGGCCTTTATACGCAGCTTGCTGTTGTCATGGGATCGCTCATGACTGACTGTATGACACCAAAAAGTGGTATCAGCGGGAAGAGTTGTTCACTGGCATCCTACTGCTCCTTGTTCCTTCTGTCATGACACATGAGCTTTTTGGCAGCACCGTGGAGGAACCAACACATTCAAGAAAAAAAGATTCTGATCTTACAAAGCCTGTGATTCTGTAGCCTTTATAATCATGGAGCAGAGTCATGAGTTTTCCCACTAATTTGAATCCACTACTTTGAAAAAGATTGTATAAAGAACAAGATCCTTCTCTTTTGAGCAGAGAAGAACCTGTTGCCTGGTCAAGGGATCCAAGAAGGACCTTTTCCTGATAAAATCTGTAGTGCTGCTCTTCATCTTTCTGGGTTTTTGTGGGTTTTTTTGTTTTTTTTTTTTTTTTTCTCTTTATTAAGTAGGGGAAACCTTTCACTCTCATAAGGATGGATAGCAAGGATAGGGACAATGATTAAGACACTTCTTGCACATGGAACAGCTTTCAACAAATGCTAGACTTGAGAGATTTATAACTAACATACTGCCACCTGTGTTACCACCAAAAAAGTAAACTAGAGGTGAGGAAAAAAATCTGTTGCTTGTTTACATTTTTTTCTCCTACACATGGATAATACTGCCATTCCACTCTTCAGCTATGATTACCATCAGAACTCTTATAATACTTGCAATACTCCCCTTGCTTGTATTCTTACCCTTATTTTAGAGAGAAAAAAAGGAAGCATAAGGGAACAAAATGACTAGGATAAGGTCACCAAGGAGGTCAGTAGTAGACGTCAGGCTAATTTTTAAATATTTTCTTTGTGACTAGCAATGCTTTGAGCCATTTGCGTAAAGATATTTCAGGCTATGCGTTATTTCACTTTAAACATATGTTATTCAAACTATACAAATTTGAAATTTGAAAATTCAGGCTACGCTGAATTTGAATTGATGTGTAACTTAGAGATTGACTTTGACAAAAGGTTGCATATACATTCATTATTAGTTTGTAGAGGAGTCATTAATTAAAAAGAAATAGGGATAATATGTTTTAAAAACACTTGAGTATCCAGAGTAAATCTGAAAGTTATTTTTAGGGAAAAAAAAATCCTTCCAATTTAAGTTTAATTAACTTCGAAAGAGACATAAGATCCTAAATTAATTTTTGAAAAAAATCAATCTGTTTGAAAAAATTTCATAAAATTTAAGTTTAGTGTTTCATTCTATGTCTTATAAAAATATATTCCCTGGGAAAAGAATATGATAGTAATTTGAAAGTTTTAAATATTTGTAAATGAGCACTGCAAGACACAGTAAAAAATATTTCAGATAAAAATCACATAAATACAAGTGGTGAGATTTATGAGATCACCTCTGGAAAAATTCCATTATGAAACTAAGCTTTCATGAAAACAATAGTTACTGAAATCCTTACATAGTTAAAAAGATGTCAATACCAACAGTGAGTAGCATACATTGAACTCAAAAGAAACAACATTGGCAAATATTCAGGAAAAAATGTCTTAGCGGCGTTACTATTAATAATAGACAGCTATAAATATCGCTTTCACAGTTCCATCTACACACAAGAAGATTTGTCAAAAGGAGGACTAATTCACTAAAAGATACAAATGCACACTAGGAGAAAAGAGCTGTGTCATTTCCTCTTCATTTGCAATTTCATCCTTCTTAGAAGGTTGTTCTCATCAAAAGACTGTAACAATACTAAATGCCATACCACTTAGTGTTTGAGACATATGTGACATATTTTCTATTTAGAAAGAAAAAGGGCAGACTGTTTCAATGAGACAGAGATTCCCTGAGGGACAAGAAGAATTATCTATTAAGGTCATTGACAAAATAAAAGATTTGATTGCCAAAAGCAAAGGGAGACATACACAGTGCATGCAATATGTATTATTTTCCCTATGCACAGAATGGTGTTGGCAGTGAGCAGTGACAGCACAGCCTTATCAGTACTGGTGTTTTATAGACAAAACGAAGGTTATGAGTCTGAGTAAAGCGTGCTCAGCTGAATTTCATGGCTTTGGGTTACTCTTGTCAGTTCCTTCTAGTGAGGCTGAATCAGGCACTTCAGCATGAAATTTCTTGTCTGTCAAGGAGAGTGTCATATGTACTCCAGAAATATATATTTATCAAGGATAACTAAGAGCTTATTTCCAAATAATTTGTAAAAAATATATGAAATATCATAAGAAATTGAATTTTTAAAGTAAATTACTGAAGTACTTGTGATTGCCTGTCTTCTGTGCTCACCATGCTAGATACACATTTCTGATTAGGAGATATATGTAGGACAAGAATACAATAGATTTTGAGAGATCAGTCTTCCTAAACCTAAATTTAAACATATCTTAAGCAGTAGGGTAGATGGAGATCTACATTCAGGCATGTAAATTGCATACAGAAGCATAGTTCCACAGGAAAACAGAGCCTGATCTATTTACACTTTTAAAGATTTGCATGCTACTATAAACATGTTCCTGCCCTCTGGTGCTTTGACCTGTTACTCTGTTTCAGCCCTGCATCTTCAGCTATGGAGTTTTTCAGAATGCTACTGCAATTTTATGATGAAAGAGTTATACTGCCATCCAAAATAAGGCCTCTAACCCTTTAACTGAGGTTTTTAATTGGATGCCTACAGTGGTAATCCAAGGCAGGACATAGTACATTGAAAAATAATCTACGAGAGCAGGTGCCTAGGTTTTTATATTGCTGACAGTCCACTTTGGCCATTAGCCAAGAGAAAAATCCTGCCCTTTTCATTTTCCTCTCTGACTGACGGACCATAATTAAAAGATTCAGTCCTGCATGTACCAAGATCAGTGAAATGACTACCAGTCATTTCAGAGGCCAGTGAATCAGGACCTAAATTCTCTCCTGCTCCCCTGGGACAAAGTGCCATATGGCACGCTGACTGCTCTTGCTCACAACCCTATCTTGGAGAAGGAAAAAAAGGCTATGAGATCAGACATGGGTACCCTGCACCTGCTCCTTTCTTTTTCAGCATCACTTCAGAGTTGAAACTGCTTTCACAGTTCTGAGTATAGGAAGTGAGAGAGAGGAAGGCACATAAAGGCTAGCTGTATCTCTACATTGTCATCACAATAATATGCATTTTATTCAGACATACTGAAAGAAAATACATTACTTACTGGCTCTGTACATTAGGGAATGTTTTGATTGTATAGAGCTAGATTCCAGGGATGATAAAGTCAAGTGTTTATGGGTAAGGATGAAGGGGAAGGCAAATAAGGGAGATCCGGTGCTGGGAGTATGCTATAGACCACCCAACCAGGATGAGGAGACAGATGAAGTATTCTATAAGTGGCTGGCTGAGGTCTCGCAATCGCCAGCCCTTGTTCTGGTTGGGGACTTCAGCCTGCCGGGTATCTGCTGGAAATATAACACAGCAGAGAGCAGGCAGGCTAAGATAACTTCCTGACACAAGTGGTAGGTGAGCCTACCAGGGGAGGTGCCTCGCTAGACCTACTGTTCACAAACAGAGGAGGACTAGTGGGAGACGTGGTGGTCGGAGGCTGTCTTGGGGTTTAGTGATCATGAAATGGTCAAGTTTTCAATTCATAGTGATGTAAGGAGAGGGGTTAGCAAAACCTCCACCTTGGGCTTCCGGAGGGCGGACTTTGGCTTGTTCAGA